>JAWWEE010000025.1:7061162-7073043 GCA_035221455.1 Xenops minutus
CATGAGGCTGGTCCATCCCAGTTGGAATGTCAGGGATGTTCATGGGGCAGTGCCATCCCAGTGGGATGTCAGGGATGTTCATGAGGCTGGTCCATCCCAGTTGGAATGTCAGGGATGTTCATGAGGCTGGTCCATCCCAGTTGGAATGTCAGGGATGTTCATGGGGCAGTGCCATCCCAGTGGGATGTCAGGGATGCTTGTGGGGCTGGTCCATCCCAGGTGGGATGTCAGGGATGTTCATGGGGTGTGTCCATCCCAGGTGGGATGTCAGGGATGCTCGTGGGGCTGGTCCATCCCAGGTGGGATGTGGAGGAGCGTGTTGGGTCACAGGGCAGAGAGGCCTCACCTGCTCTCTCCTCTGTGGCCTTGACAGCATATTCATGGAATTTTTCAGTCGTGCCCACGTGGGAGTCGTGGCCACTGGCCAAGAGCTCAGGCAGAAACAGCCCTGTTGTTAATGATTGACTGGTGAGATAATGAAATAGCCCAGCCCACTGTTTGCTTTCCTTCCTTCCCCGCTGACACCGCTCCGCCGAGCACGACAGAATGCCAGAGCCCACGGGCAGCTCCCAGCCCAGGCAGAGGGGTGCTGTGCAGCTGAGATGCCCATGGAGCTGCCTCTGCCTCTGGGACATCCCAGGCCAGGTGACCAGGTGAGAGATGGGAATCACCTCCAACATTGCACTGACAACTCTTCAGGCTGAGAGATGCCAAAGTTCTGCTCCCCTGACTGACAGCTGTTTTCTGCGGGCACAGCTGGAGTGTGGACCCGGAGCATTAGCTGCTGTTTTCCAAAGAGAATACTGGAGGTAGACAACCTGCACTGCCTGTACTTCCTTTGACCGTGCCTTCAGATTGCTGGGGTAACTCGTCCCCTGGTCTGTGGGAGGTGTCCCTGCCCATGGCAGTGGGGTGGAACTGGGTGAGCTTTAAGGTCCCTTCCAGCCCAACATGTAGTTCTGGGAGTCCCACTAAACCAAACATCGTTGCAGTGTCTGTGTTTTAGATGCCTTTACCTGGTACAAATTGTCCCCAGCAGATGCTGTGCTCTGTATCTGTATATTTGCTTTATGCAAGAAAATGAAAAAAACATCTGGTTACTCTGTGGCTTGTATTGTTTGCTGTGTCTGGAGAAGAGATTCTGCTGCTCCATGGTCTAAGTAACTGTTCCGTATCCTGTGGGCAAAGTGTGTGTGTTTGGGGAGGGGGTGGCTCAGTGAGAGCCCCTGTGCAGAGCTTTGGGGCTGCACTGCCTGTGCCCACCCTGTGCTGGGGGTGCTCCCATCTCAGCAGTGTCCCCTGAGCAGCCCGAGGGCACCACGCGGGTCCGTGGGCTCTGGGGGTTTGTGTGGTACGAGGGTTTGGGTGCTGGCGATGCCTCCGGCCGTGCCAGGTGGTTCGTGCCCCACGTGTGGGTGCTGGTGGCACCGTGGCACCTGCTCAGGGGCTCTGAGAGGCTCAGCACAGGAGGAGGTGCAGAGAGAGTGCCCAGCCCAGCCCAGCAGCGCAGGGACGGTCCGAGACGCGGGGTGAGAGCCCTGCAGAGCCAGGCACCAGCTGCTGGAGGGGGCAGGAGAAGAAAGCACAACCTTGCAAAGCAGATGTCCAAGTGCTGTGTTTTTCTGCCATCCTTCCTCCCCACCAAGCCCTGGCTCGGCTCTTGGTCCCTTGCAGAGCATGTGCTGCCAAAGTCCATGTGCTCCCATCCAGAGGCACCCTCTGTACCAGCCCAGAAACAGAGGAAGGAGCAGGATGTGTCCTGGAAAATATTAAAACCACATTTTGAAATGTTTAACCTGTGGTTGAAAGCTGTCTCAGGCACACATGATTGCACCAGGCCACCTGAACGTCAGGGCTTGTCCTCTGGATCTCTGTGGGTGAAAGATGACATTTTCATGGGGAAATATGTGAATGTAACCAAATAATTGGACAAGGGCAGAACTGAATTTACACAGAAAATTTATCTTTAAAATGCTAAACTTATGAGTGTCCACGGCCAGGTTGGATGGGGCTTGGAGCAACCTGGGACAGTGGAAGGTGTCCCTGCCCATGGCAGGGGGTGGCACTGGATGGGCTTTAAAGTCCCTTCCAACACAAATTGTTCTGGGATTCTGTGATTCTTGATGCTCTTTGCAGACCAGGGGTCTGATTTCTGCCCATGATTCCAAGCAAGCCCCACCCCCCCTTAAACCTGCACTAATGTAACTATTGGATATTTCCAGATTAGTTTTAACTACTAATCCAGTTTCTCATTGTTTGTTGTGGAAACCAGTGATATGTTTAGTGAGATTAGGCATAAACCCTCATGAATTCTGTCCAGATGAAAGCTATGGGAAAATACTGGAATGCAGTATTTGCCAAAGGAACAGAGCAGTCTGATACATTATGTCTTGTGTATATTTGGGGGTTTTCTCTTGTTCCAGTGGAATGTTCTGTAAATAGCTGGATATTACATTACTGTCTGCCCCAGCCCAAAGGCAGGCACAATTATGGTGAACATCTGGATGAATTACACTGAAAACAGACATCCTCTGGTAAGGAATATTTTCTGTTTCCTATGTCAAAATAAGAAACTTAAAGAGTTAATGGCTTTTTTTTTTAAAATACCAAATTAATTATTTAATATGACTTCATAATCCTTAATCTATATACAAGGAAATGGAAGTGTTAGTATTGTTTGCTAATTATATTTTAGATTGACAATCTGCTATGAAGGAATTGAAAAGTTACATGATTTACTGAGGGTGGTAAGGTATTAAAAAAATCAATTTGTAGTTAGGAGGAGTGGTGAGGAGGTGAGATCTGGGTTCTGCTCCTGTTCCCTGGGAGAATCTGGGTGAGCCAGCTTGACCATGTCAGCCCTCTACTCTGGGAAGATCTGGTAGGTTTCTGTGTCCAATGTTTTACCTTTGGCTATTCCCTAGGTGGGAATGACCTGGGGAGTGTAGCAAAGGGAGTGTTTCTGTGTTGTTCCTGAAGTTCACTGCACACAGCCTAAAGCTTGCCAAGCTCAGCAAAAAGCTGCTCAGTACATTTAAGGAGCAGAGTGTGAATTGTTTGATCCATCTTGATTACATCTGAAAGCCATAACTTAAATGTACACACACACATCTATTTATACACATAAACAGGATATATATAGTCCTGCTTGATTAAGGCAATCTGGACACTGCCCCTTGCCCAACCAGTGCCTCTGGATCCACCCTTGTCTCAAACTGGAGCTGCAGCAGGAATGTTTGTTCTCATGGCACATTTGTCTGTGGAAAACAGAACTACAGCATGGAGAATGGAGAAATGGGGATCTGCAGTCTTGTCCTGCTGGGCCTCTTGGACTGCAGTGCCAGAGCCATCCATAAAGCTGCTGAGAATAGTTTTATATATATAACAGAAGAAAGCATATGTAGCTGCCAGAAAACCACAATTCTTGAAAGATAAGATGACTTTGTGGCATTTTCCAGCCAGCCATCTGTCACTCACAAGGCGCTCCCAGAGCTCTGATAAAGCTGGAAAAGCCTTATCATTCAATTCTGATCCATGCCGAGCTGGGAATACCTTGGGTTTGGGATGTGTGCCAGCTGCTGGAGCTGCCTGTAATGAACTGTTGGATTTTTCTAATTACAGGCTGGTAATAATGGACATGTTTTTAAAATTCTGCTTGCTCAGAATCCCAAACAACTTCTACCAACATATAAGACTGGGGACTCAAACCACACATCAGTGGAAGGAGATGTTGAACTGGATTTCACCTGTTTAAAGTCAGACTTGCTGCCCGAGCTGTGGGAAGCTGGGTGCAGCCAGCAGTAAGTCAGGGGGACTATGAGAATTTTATTTTTCTCTGATGTTTCTTGGATGGCCTTGCTGGCAAGCAGTCAACAAGGCAGAAATGAGAAAACATCTTCATTATATATATTATTCATTCTATTCAGTTCATTTTAAAGACATGTTTAAAAATCAACAGTGTTACTAGGTTTTTTCTTTTTGTTTTTGAGTACTGTAGGGTCTGTAATTCTTTAAAGCTCTTGAATATTTGTGGGTGTTCTTCTGGCCTGTAAAAGCAGTATGGGGGTAAATTTATGGCATCAAATGAACTTGGGTAGATTTAAAAAAGAAAGAAGGAAAATTCTGATGGAATAAGAAGGGATGAAATGGAAATCATTGGAAAGAAAGACACACATTTGGGATGAAACTGTTTTTTGGCAAAAGCATTTTTTGAGAAGCACTTACAGAGGTAGAAACAGAAGTGTTTGGTGCTGGTTAGTAGGTTAGAGACTAATGCTGATGGAAGCCAAGAGAAATTTTTGAGGCTGAATAAGGGAAGTCAGGGAATTCAAGGACAATGGGGAGGTATGTGGCGGGTGACTGCGCTGATTAAAAGGTCAGACTCTGCTGGGTGCTCCGAAAAGGTCTCTCACAGGGCTGTGAAGAATTGCCCAACCTCATCTTCCTCATTAAATCCATGGCCAGAGATCAGGCCATGGCTCTTGGCTCCAAAAGCAGTTCATTCGGGCCACAGCTCTTCCTCAGCCCAGTGGGCATGTCAGGGAAATGCCAAACCTTCCTGGCCAGCAGGGACGTGGCACCTCTGTGCGGGAAATGACGGTGTAGGATGGGCCAGTTCTGGCACTGGGGCTCCAGCAAAGCCTCCAGTCAGTGTCTCTTCCTTCTGTAGAGAGCCTGGCACAGCTGGGTGAGGAGGTTTGGGAAGGTTTATCTACCCCCTACCCCCAAAAAAGGGACATTGAGATGCATTATCATTTTCATCCTCCTCTAAATTTCTCAAGACACTTTGATAGCTCCAGAAAGCCTTAAGTCTGGGTCTGTGGGTTTTACTGGAAATGTTTACATTCCTCAAACTATGGTGGAAGTTATTTTTGTTCACACAAAGCATAAACCTCCTCTAAATCCCTCTTAGGCTCTGTTTGGAGACTGACACTTTGATTTCCCCTGGCTCCCAGTAGCAGTGATTGTTTCCCCCTGGGCCTGTGTGAGCCAAAAGTGAGGGTTTGTCCTTGGGTGTTGATGCACAATATCCTTGTCAACCATTAGCTACCTACATGAGAGTGCTGGAAATTGCCCTGACTGAGAAATTTGGAGTTTAGAGTCTTCAGAAACCTTAGGAAGAAAAATACAGATTAGCAGAACGTGTGTTTTTCAGTCACCTAAAGGGGATGTCCTCTGCTATGTTTGGCTTCCTATTTGAAACGTAAAGCTGAAAGTCCAAGCAGATGAAATTGTGGATTATAAGCTAGAAAAAATAATAACGGGAAAATATCTCTTTAAAAAGGCAACGAATAGAGAAACAGGGACTTTGGAGATGCTGAAAATCAAAATAGCCAGACACACTCTCCCAGATCTGGTGTCCTTCCATTTCTCTCTTCCTTTCAACAGTCATGTCAAAGTAGTGGAATCTGAAGGCTTCAGACATTTGTCTGGAATATTTGGATGTCTCACAGCGTGGTCAAAGGAGGAGCTCTTATTTCCAGACATCTCATATCTCAGAGACACAGTCACTGCATCCATGTTGTGCTTGGGCATCAGTTTCTGCCCAGGAAGACCAGGATGGAGATCTGGGAGCCTGTGCTAGATCATCAACCAGTGCCCTGCTGAAGGTGTCTGGGATACCAGAGACTGCCCCTGGCTTGCCCAGGGTTGTGGACTCCCTGGGCTGCCCTGGGCCAGCCACTGGCATCATCTGCTAAAGCCAGAGTCTCTCAGATGGACTTTTGGGAGCAGGGAGGTCTCAGGGGAGCAATGGGCAGGCTGTGCAGCTGATGGGAATCTGAAGCATGTCAGCGAGTGTTGACATCAGGTGTTTACCCTTTGATAAGGAGCAGGTCATTCACACACATGAACATGACATAAGATCGGTAAGTTGGTCACAGTGTTTGCTTTGCATTTTGCACACTTGTCGATCTCGTTGCCTTCGGAACAGTCGAGTATTGTAGTTTGATCTCGATTAATAGCTGTGGGTTTCCCCTTCATTTTCATGGAGCTGTTTGTTTAAAAAGGGCAGTTCTACAGAAAGAGAGCTATGAAGGACTGAGCTCTGCTTGTGTTTATTAAGGAAAATGCTCGTTCTTGCTTTTCTGGCAGAAAGATTGTGTTGGTAACTTCAGGGGACCTCCACAAGGGCACAAATGCAGTGTGGACTATGTTTGGTGCCAGGAGCTGTTTCTCCTGGGTTGTTGAGGGTAAATCAGAGACTTCATAAAGAGAATACTTGTGTTTCTGATGAGTGATGATTTGTTTGGACAAGCACTGTATTTGACTGCAGGTGAGTTATGGATCAGTTATGGCACCTCTCCCTGTCTAAATGAGGTCAAACAAGACCAAACTGTAAATAAAAGCAATCTTGCCCTTCAAAACCAGGTAACTTGTTAAGTGATTGGAGTCATTGGGTTCTCCCTGTACAGAGTTAATTTGCCAGAGACACAAGGCTTTGACCTGCTGTGTTGGTTGCAAAGAACTTAAGATTGTGCAATGCAAAGCACCTTTCCTGAGAACAGAAGAGGTTGATGTGGTGACCAGTGTTTAAGAGAGGTCTGTGAGGCACTGGACACTTCAGCAGAACATGAACTGGCACTGGCACTTGTTTGAGAATGTTTGGGTGAAGAGTTTTTAATGCAAGCACTTGTACCTGGGCTGAGAAATCGTACAGCATGAGCTGCACAAGGGGCATTTCCTGGCACTGCCTTGCCTCTACTATTTTATCATATTTTTCTATCATTATTATGGTGGAACTTGGAACAAATCTTGATTTGAGCCATATGACAACATTATCTTAGCCCAGAGTCAGCCCAGCCTCACACAGAGCATCCTGTGTCATCTGGGTTTTGTTCTTCCTCCTCCATGAGCCTGCTGGGAAGCACTGGACCAGTCCCATTCCCTGAGGAGAGCCTGTTCCCCTTCCATGTGTTTGTGCATCTCATCTCTCTGGCTTATCAGACGGATAAAGCAAAGGGGCTGTGCTTTATATGTGCAAACTGCTTCCCATAGAGGGCTGTGCTCTCTGTGAGGTCTCCAAGGTAGTACTGGGGTAAATAGAATAAAACAGCGGATGGAAGTCAAGTTAGTCTGTTTTTAACAACAAAAAAAACCCCAATCGAACAACTTGGGATCTTAATAGGTTGCTGGTGGCTTTCTTTCTTCCTTGGGCATGGAGTTAATACACTTGCCTGCATCCCTACACTGTTAATACACTTCCCTTCATCTTCCAGTGGGTTTGGTTCTGATATCCTTTAATGTAACATTTTTCTTCTTGCTTTCAGTGGTTTACAATGAAAATATTGCAAGCCTGTCTGGAATGTGCACGTTGTATTCCAGCCTTGCCAGAGCATTTCTGAGGCCCAGAGACAGTGCAGTCCCCGAGGGAGCTCTCCCACCTCCCTGCTGAGAACAATAATGTCATTGTTCATGTCAGTTGAGTTTTAAGTACATTAATGTTTTTCTCTGACATGGGAAAGAGAAAGCAGTTTTCACATAGTTCTTAAAACACATTGAGATCAATGATTCTGCTGCCAGGGCTTAGGAAATACCTTCTCCAAAAGAAATATGAGAGGTTTTCCCTAAGGTGTGTTTCAGTGCCAGTCAGAGGTCCTTACCTTGGTCTTCTAAGATACTGAAATTCTATTTCCTCTTATTTCTGGTATCATCATAAAAACCTGAGTCAAAAATGCTTCACTCTATTGCCAACTTCACTGTAAATCACAATCAGGAGCTTGAAACAATGGGGAAAAAGAGATGTTGGGAGTCACTGGCATAGGAAACCAGAAGAGTACTTTCACTAATAGACATAAACCAGACCACAACTGTTCTTTCTACACATTGCTGTGAAAAGTTAGAGCCAAATTCTCGTTGTAAATCAGGGTGGCTCCATTAACTTCTGTGGATCTGTGCCAGCACATCCCAGACAAAGACTTGGCTCGCTCTATTTATAGCACTGTCAGTAACAGAGCTGCTTGGAGAGGTTCCACTGGGAGAAAAATTTGATTAAAACAGGGGGGATAAGAATGACAGAGCAATCTGCCTTGTGGGTCTGTTGTGGAATGTGGCTCCAGGAGGGTTTGATCCTGTTCCCTTCCCAGCACCTCCAGGCATGACTGAGCTCCTCTGTCCCAGCGGGAGCCAGCAGTGCTGTGGGACAGACCCTGTTAGTCGGGGACACACAACTGGATTTCACAGCTGTGTTTTATATCATCTGTTAGGAGGGAGAGAACTTCTCCAGGCATCCTTGAGTCAGTTTCTTACTGAAATTTCAAAAAAAAAAAAGCCCATCAGAAGTTCCCACTGTGTGGTGTTAGGCTGTTTTCAGTTCCCAGAAACTCATTAATTTATTTAGTGTGCCCCATCAGTCCAAGTTTCATTTATAGATTAACCTGTGTATTTTGGCTCCTTTCCATCTCTTCCTTTGGCTCAAGATGAATGATACTGGGACTGTCTTTGAAACAGGGCAGGACTGTAAAGTTTTTTGATTAAAGAGCAATATCACCCCTAAAACCTCTCTCTGTGCCAGCTTTATAAGGCCCTGCCCCGGAAATATTATATTGGGAATAACAGATTAGGGTCTGGTGAGTACCCGAACTCTCAGGTGGTGCTTTCTTCTAGTGCATTTGCTGTGTTTGCAGGGGGATCCTCGCTGCAGCCCTAGGTATTTGACTGCCTTTTAAATCTGTGACTTCTTAGTGATGTCAGAATGTCTCATCAAGATGCTCTGTCAGTCTCGAGTCACTTTCTATAAGCCTCTGGGAAAGGTTTCCCAAGACATCCAATGAGAATCCTCCCACTGAATCTTTTTCACATGTTTCTCTTTCTTCTTAGGATCCTCTAGATATTATTGGAATGTGACTACAGAGAAAGATGTTCTTTTTTAACAACTCGATTGTGGACTTTAAGTCACTTTGATTTCTGGAAATACTGCAACATGGCTTCATGTGGGAATGAGGTAGAAAGATGGACTCAGAGGGAAGCTGGCAGAACAGGGGAGCTGGTAGGGCCGGTGATCTCTCCTGACAATGATCATCCCCTTTTGCCAGTGAAGTCGACTGGCAGCACAGACCACCCCTCGCACCTTGCTGGAAGAGCAGACTCTGCTTACAGCTCCTTCTCAGGGGGATCAAATGCCCCAGAGCATCCCACCCCCTCGGGCTGTGGCGAGTGTTGCTGTTCGCCTCCGGAGCAGGTTCCGTACATGCACTCGGAATACGTCAGAGGGATTTACCCTGTCAGTGCTGCACCCTCTGAGCTCCCATCCCAGCACACACGCAGGGCTCCAGCCCTGAGCACCCACCCCAGCCCTCTCAGCTCCAGCCTCACTGACTGCTGTGGAATCCCTCCCACCCAGGGGACTTCAAACCAGGGAGCTCAGCCTCTGGCAGCACCAGCACCCTCCCCTCTCTCACGGCTCACTAGCTGCAGCATCTCGAGGCACCTTGAAAGCTCCGGAGGGGGACACAGCTCTGGAGGACACGGTGAGTGTGACATGGAGCCTGGGGTGCAGGACAGCCAGCTGGCAGACAGGGATGTGCCGTGGAGTCAACACTGGGATGGAGTTACAGAGCGAGATCCAAGACCTGCCAGGGAAAAGACTCTGGAAAACAAGGGCCTTTCTTCTGATTCTGCAAATGAGGTATCTATATCAAATATTCAAGGGTTAAAGGCACAGGAAAATGGAGAGTGGAGCCCACGTCAACAACCCACAAAGAGAAGCAACCCACACATTTTCAGCAGACCTTCTTCATTCATTTTTCAGGAATATTTAAAGACAGACTCTGTGGTGAATGTCCCCAAAATACTTTCTGCTTATAATTCTGTTCATGCTAATGAAATTCCCGAAGAGATGAACTCCAAGTCCTGTCACCCAGCACATTCCAAGCCCAGCGCTGTTAATGATACACAAGAAGTCAAACAGTGTCCCTGTGGGGTGCAGAAGCCAATTGCCAGAGGAGCAGCTCTGCCAAGCACTGTGCCAGGACCCAGCCAGAGAAAGGGGTCCTGGCCCTGTGCTCAGGACCTGCTCTGTGCCCACTGGCATCCAGACATGGATCAAGAGGTGTTTGAGGACAGTTGTGACTCAAAATACATGGAGAATGCTCTTCTAATTAAAGATGCTTCCAGGAGGCTGATCAGCTGCACAGCTGAAAATCAGTGCTGTGACTCTGAAGGAAAAGCCAGGACAGAAGTGAGGGGTGCAGTCCTGATCCAGCAGGGCAGAGGGCAGAGGTCCCCAGGGCGCTGCAGCTGCGGGGCTGCAGCAGCAGAGCACCCTCGGCACGAGGGGTCACCCCGGGGCAGGAGGCAGTGCTGGCACAGCACGACCCAAATGGCCTTTTCCAGGTCCAAGGAAGATTCCACCTCTCAGTTAGGACGTGAAGTCCAGAAAGGAAAACAGGCTACTAACAGCAGTCCTGACCTCAGCACGAGTCTAGAGCACGAGGAGCCTCCTGCTCAGAAAGAGCAGCCTGAACCCCAAGCACGGCTCTCGGCACAGGCTCGGGAGGACCGTGCTGGTGAGCACATAACCAGGCACACGACTCCCATGCTTTACTACCTCTCTGGGGGGAGAGCCACCAACACCCCACAGCCCAGCAAACCCACCCGCAGCCAAGAGCACTCGAGGAGCTCACTGAAGGAAACTCCTTCGAGCAGCTACGCTGCCTCAGCACGGGGTGCAGAGGTGCAAAGGGAAAGCCACCAGCTGGCGAGGCACAGCCACCACCACAGGGGCAGTGCTGAGGAGCTCCTGCTCCAGACCCAGGAGCTCAGCCTTGGGGGTCCTGCCTCCCTCATGGAGGAGAGCTTCAAGAACGACTATAGAGAGAAACTTAAAGTGGCTCAGAAAAAGGTTCTCAGAGAAACCTCCTTTAAAAGAAAAGACTTACAGATGAGTTTGCCTGTCAGACTGAGACAGAAACCCTCTAAAAGGCCATCAATTGAACACCTTCGGTCTTTCTCGTTGTCCAGTGCAAGCGAGGATGCCAAACCAGTTCCTTGCTCCCCTTCTCATCTAGAATCCCTGCAAAGTTTCAGTAGAGATGAAATAAGGAGGCCACAAACAGGTCGAGCAGGGGAAAGGAAAATGGTAACCAAGGAGGAAAAGAAACTGTGCTATTCTGAGCCTGAGAAGCTCGATCAGCTAATGGACAAGGAAGTATTGTGGAGTCGAGTTAGGGATGAAATCACTGAGCAAGATATAGTGGCAGCCAGGAGGAGGGCTCTGGAGAACGGAGGAAGGGCACTTTCCAGTTCTGGTATCTCCAGGACAGAGCTGAAACAAATCCAGCACACTGCACTGATGGAGTACATGGAGCGCAAGATCAGGCAAAGGCCGGGAGCTTCACAGCACCTCCCGCTGCATAAGCCACCCCTGCAGAAGAGGCTGTCGCATCCCAGCGGGCCCCCTGGCAAGATTTCCCATCCAGAAGGGGGTAGGAAGATGGAAAATGATGAGGTTTTCTGCCAAGATTTCTCTAGAGAATCATCCCCAGCTGTTTCTCCTGCCCGTGGCTCGGGTGCCCCGCTGGGTGTGAGCAGCAGGTCCGGTCCCAGCAAAGCGCACGGGAGCTGCCCCAGCCACTGCCCTCCAGCTGGGCTCCCACAGCCAGCTGGGGCCGTGGCCGGGAGAGCTCCTGGCACAGCAGGATCCACTCCTCCTTCCACACGGGTAAGACGGACACCCAGTACCTAAAGGGGCCCTACAGGAGAGTCAGAGAGGGACTTTATACTTTTTCCAAGGGCCTGAAGTGACAGGACAAGGCTGAAAGGCTTCAAACTGACACAGGGCAGGGTCAGATTAGGTATTGGGAATAAAATCTTCCCTGGGAGGGTGGGCAGGCCCTGGCACAGGGTGCCCAGAGAAGCTGTGGCTGCCCCTGGATCCCTGGAA
>JAWWEE010000025.1:7073143-7096556 GCA_035221455.1 Xenops minutus
GGAAGTGTCCAAGGCCAGGTTGGATGGAGCTTGGAGCAACCTGGGCTGGTGGAAGGTGTCCCTGCCCATGGCAGGGGTGGAACAACATAACCTGTAAAGCCTCTTCCAACCCAGACCATTCTGTCATTCTATGTTAAGATAGTGATTATTGTTTGACTTCAACTTATGACTATCTATCTGGTTTAAAGAACTATGGGACTATTCACATGAAAACCTGCTGAACACCATAAATGAGGAATTAAGACTTGATTTCTTTTTGTTTTTAGCACACAGTACAGAGCTGTAGATGCAGAGGAGAAGACATATTTGCTTCATCTCTAGGAAATACTATGTAGCTGTTAGAAACCAAAACACATGCTTTGCTATGAGGTGCAGGAGAAATAATTTGTGAGAATTCTGAGAGAGGAGCTACCAGTTTTAACAGGTTGTGAATTTATGATCGATGTAAAAATTCATTGCTCGTGGAAGTGTTTTGTAAGAAAGTATTGCAGGTAAACACACTGATCTTTAATGTGAGAATTCTAGAGCCGCTCGAGAGGTGCCTCGCTGCAGTGCTGGTTGTGCCCCTGTGCTGTGTTCCCTTCCAGGCGCCGTGCAGATGTGCCAGCGGTGCGGCAGCGCCAGCCCAGCGCCCCGAGGGCTGTGCCGGCACCCCCAGGTAAGGCTGCCAGGCTGAGCCGTGTCCCGGCTGTGCCACCCCCAGGGGCAGCCCTTGTCTCTCGGGAGCCCTCCTTGTCCCCGCGGGAACAGTGACTCTTTGGGACAGTCTGGAAAGCCCCTTCTCCCGTGCGAGGCGCAGGTGGCAGTGCCGGCTGTCCCCGCAGTTCCATCCCTGGGGTCGCAGCTCCCTCGTCCGAGCCCTGCACAGAACAGCACCTCCGACAGCTCCCATGTGCCCAGCCTGGGAGAGATGTCTGAGCAGAGGGCTGGAACAGGGCCTTTGGGTGTGGGTTTTTTAAGGGAAAAAAGTACTGTGCCATTTGTACACCACCAGCTAGGAAGTTCGTGTTTTAACTCCCCGTATTTGCTTTGCTGGTTTGAGGAGCATTAGGGGGGAAAACCATCTGAACTCTGTCTCAGCAAGGCAGTGATGCTGACTCTTGTGTAGTTAAAGAATTCCCACTGTAGCAGTCATTCAAAAATATCCCAAAGGTTTCTGGAGGCTTGATTAGCTTAGAAAAAAATAATTGTATATTTAGCAATATTTTGAAGTTCTTCCTAAATTTCTTAGTTTAGCAGGTCAGCATGAAAGTAAGTGGAAGGTCCAGGTAGAACTGTATTATCAGAAACATTTGATCAAAGCTCATGAACAGTCTGCAGAAGTATCTGTTGTAGAGGGAATGTCTCCAATAAAAGGAACTGTCTTCCTTCTTATAGTTTCCATGATCCTGAGAATCGTGAACATAATGCCATAGCTGGACACGCATGTTGTCAGGATCCTAAAGAGCTGGCTCCTGAAAGCTCTATTCCTACCCCGACAAGTGGAAGCAAGGAAAGCAGTCGAGTGGAGGAGGAATGCAGAACTCAGGCTCTGAGTGGGAATGCAGCACTAAAGCACCCGGAGCAGGGAATGTATCTCCACACAACATTGGCTCAGCCTCTCCAAGGAGACAAAAATCCAGCCAAAGGTTCAATTGCACAGGATGATGTTCCCCTGGAGGGAGGGACACACCTGCCCAGGAGGAGGCTGCAGTGTCCTCACGACCAGAGGTGCCAAGAACTTGTTCTGGAGATCATTGCCAAAGACAGGTCTCTGGTGGACATTCTCATGCCTCATCCTGAGAGAAAAACTGCTTGGGACCTGATGGAGGGTTTGTTTCCTGTTAACGTTTCCATGCTGGATAAATCACACAGGAAAAAGGGCAATGTGCAGCATGTACAGGAGAATGAGTAAGTAGACAAAAACAATTATCTGGTATTTTAATCTATTTTAGTGTATGAATATCATACATATACTGGTAGTAAGATGAACTTGAACATATTGTTTTATTTTTGTTTCATTACCAAAATATTTTAGCTTTCTGATTTACATATCAAGAAATATCTGAGGCTGTGGATGTATGATGGAAGAAAAGTGGTTCAGTGATGCTTTATTGAAGGGACTGTAACAGACCTAGGCTGCAAATCTTTTGCTCTATATCTTTTAAAAAATTAAAGAAGTTCCTGCTGTGAGAAAAGAGGAGAGTGATTCTGAAGTCAAGATGGTCTGAGAAGAAAACCTTGTTTGCTACGAGTGTCTATTTTCTCTTTGAATAGCAGGAAAAGTCATAGAGATGGACCAGAAGAATGTCCTGAACATGAAGCCAAGCAAAGGAGCAGAGATCATGCCTCTAAGGGAAACCAAGTCCTGAACAGGAGCAGGGACAGCACAGATGACCTAGATGACATCACATCTAAGAAAGTATGTAATGACCACCAGAGGAACCACAGTTTCTCCATCATGACAAAGAAATTATTCTTAATGTCATTATTATAGATATTTTTATCCCAATAATGTTTCACAGGTAATTTTGAATCAATTTTTGCAAGTAGGTGAAGTCCTGGCAAGTTGGCTTATGGATCATAAATGGTGGTATTTAAATCCTGCCTGATTTCATTCTGATCTCTCCTCCCACACACTTGACTCCAGCAGGTCACTGGGGGTGGATGTGCCTGGAACAAGCACACAGGGTTGGCTGAAGATTTCCTTGCCAGGCCAGCTCCTGTGCAGCAACTGACTCACCATTTAACACTCAAATCAAAATCTGCAAAATTAATTACAGCAGCCTAAATAGCAAATATTTTTTAGTCTAAGACCTGGCAGCAGTTTCTGCACGTTCCAGTGTCCAATTAATTCCATACATGCAGGGAGTAGGGTAGGCTGGATATAGCTGGGCTGTGATAGAAGTATCCCAAGGAGCTTGGGAGGGTGGTTGTGTAGCTTTGCAGAGTTGGATGGGCTTTCTGCCCTCTGGAAACCTGGCCATGCTCCACCTCAGGCAGTGACAATCTGTCTTCCTGAAGCTCCTCCTGCCGTGCATGAGCTGGTGTTCTTCCTTACCCGCTGTCTCACTGCTGCTCCTCTTCATGGTGGTGGTGTCCAGCTCCAAGGAACTGATGGTGTTCTTCTCCCTTACTGCTCTCGAGGCCTCTTTCCATATCAACATTTCCCTATCAGACAGCCTCCTCTGCTTGCTTTGCTGCCTGCGCCCTGTGACCTGCTTGAATCACCCACAGAACTGACTTTTTCTGTGCATATGATAAAGGAAATTCCAGTCAGTTCTTACAGCTCTGTGCCAAGCTTTGGGGCTTCATGCTCATGTCTCAGAGCACAGCTCTGTGTAATCATGTTGTAATCTTAATTGCAGTTCCCTCATGACAGGTTGGAAGCTCTCTGAGCTGGGGATTATATCACCCATTAAGGTGATTTGCTTTTCAGAGTTTGAGAATTAAGTATGGCTGAGAAAATGTTGTATTTTTTTTTCCTTTTTCTTTCCTGGAGCTTAAAATTTTTTTAGAAGTCAAAAAATCGGCAAAGATGACGTGAAGAAAATCCGTTCTCCAGAACTGATATGGATTCTCCTTGGCAGTAGCAGCTTTCTGTGATGTTTCTTTCCCTTTGCAGCTGGAGCTCATGGCCAGCCTGCAGTCCAGGCTGCAGAGGCTGTGGGAGGAGCGGGAGCTGGTCCTGCAGGAGTCCAGGGCATGTGCTGAGCTGGGCGAGGGGCTGGAGGCCACGGTGAGGGACCTGTGCAAGCCCAACGAGTTCGAGCGCTACATGATGTTCGTCGGGGACCTGGAGAAGGTCGTGAGCCTCCTCCTGTGCCTGTCCAGCCGCCTGGCCCGCGTGCAGAACGCCCTGAGCAGGGTCGATGGCAGCACTGATGCTGAGGAGAAGGTGAGTGGGGAGCAGGCAGGATGTGTGGTCTGCTTGGCTCACAGGGTCACTTCTGCCCGGGGGGGCTGCACTGCCCTCGCTCGTCTGACAGCTCGCTTGGCTCGGGAAATGCCCCAGCCTGTCCTGTGGGTGTCTGTGCCCACCATGGGCTGTGTCTGCACTAAGGGGAGCAGGTCTCGGTGCCCCAGGCTCGGTGCTGGAGCACAGCAGTGCACGGGCAGCTCTGCAGGGATGCTGGGGGGCAGCAGCCAAACCTGCAAGGCTCCGAGCCACAGGGGTGCCCTTTGGAGCCCCGGCTGCTCCCTGAGGAGCAGCTCCAAACCTGGGCTGCACAGGCCTTCCTGGGGGGTTATTTTTCTCCATTGCAGTAATTACTGCCTTTGAAATCATATTTCACTTAATGGGCTTGTTCCAGTGAGCAGGAAGAAGATGTGGTATAAATTGAGATATAATTCCCTGTAGTTTAACTCAACTAACTACCTTCGCTGGAAAATGAATTGTTTTACGTCACCAGAAAATCTTTTCAAGTCTGAAAATTCTCCTTTTTGCTAGAGAAGACAAGCCAAGTTTATCCCAGGAGTGATGCTTCCCTGCTGTCCTTAGTGCTCTTAGGCATGTTTTTATCAACACAATCCCTGCTGTTCTCTCTTATTTGGAAATTGGAAAAGCACAGTGTTAGAAAAACTGGGATTTTCTGGAGCTGTGCTGCTGCTGACCTCCTGTAGCTCTGGAGGTTCATCATGGCTCACAAGCAGAACAGCACTAAAAAAGGTCCTTCCATGCATTGTGACATGAAGAGTCAGGATTTACCACCTCCAAAATGTCAGCTGTGTTAATGTGAATAATTCTGAGCAGCATTTCATGCAGACTTTGGCTTTGTGGTTGGCAGGGAGGATGGTGTTTCTCCAGTGCTACATTTATACTCTTCATTAGAAATACATCTAAATAATTTACTCAAACATTTGAATAACATGCCCAATAAAGACTTGGTTATTTGCCAGCATTTTTGCAACCATCTCCCACTTCCTGCATTTGCCTTGATGGCAGCAAAACCAGCAGTCTCAGTCTTTAACTCCATTTTTAGATTGCTGATAGTGACCATTGCTCTGGGCTGGACTTACAGACACTGTCCTGAAATGTGACATTTTCTAGCAGCGTTATTCCTGTGAAAATCATTACAGCTGAAAGAGAATTGGCTAAATGTGAAAGGTATAAAAATCCTGTAGAACAAGCAAGGCCTGACTCTTGTGGGTTTGTTAAGAAGCCTTTGATGAACAGTTACTGTCTACATTATAGTTATTTTATTGCATGTACCTTTCAATGGAAGCCACTCTATCTTTTTAATATGTCATTGGCATTCTGGCCACATGCAAGGCACAAAATACAAAGATATGTGCCTTAAAGAGCTTCTAATTGAATGAAGATGGTTACAGGATACTTTAAAATGCCCAGAATGTTAAGTACACTGATTTTTTTCCTGAGGGCAGCATGGAAGAAATGAGTCTTGATGGGGTTTACCATGTCTTTACCTTACAAACCACAAGAATGAGTAATTCAATCGAGAAAAGAACTCAAGTGGAACACAAATCCCACAAGAGGAAGTAATTAAATTAAATCAACTGTGGCTTCCAAATGAAGAAATGGAGCCTGGCAGGAATGATGAGTTCTCACAGTGTGCTGCTCTGCTGTTTCTCTCTGGCAGCACTCGCTGAGCGAGCGGCACAAGCTCCTGTCTCGCCAGCGGGAGGATGCGAAGGACCTGAAGGAGAACCTGGACCGCAGGGAACGGGTGGTCTCTGGAATCCTTGCCAAATACCTCACGGAGCAGCAGCTCCACGACTATCGACACTTTGTGCAAGTCAAGACCTCCTTGCTGATTGAACAGAAGGACCTTGAGGAGCAGATTAAGTTTTTTGAAGAACAATTAGAAACTCTTGAGCAAAGCCTCCCCTCTAAGGCGCACACCAGCCCAGCCATTCTTACACACTGCTACTTGTGACGTTTCCCTGGAAATCCACGGGCACTCGTGGCACAGTTTGGTGAGTTCTTCCAGTCCTGTTCATGCCACAACATTGGCAAATGCTCAGAAGCCCTGGGGATGCCCTGGGAACACTCTGGAAGTGCTTTCCCCTTGGACAGGCCAGCTGACAGAGTCCCACAGTGGGCAGCAAACTGCCTCTGGGACACGACCGATAGGATGTGTCGCTCCTATTAACTTGGCTTGTATTTACCCTTCTTGTCTGTCCAATCTGTTTCCAGATTGATATAATCTCAATAAAAGAACCGTACAAATATTTGCCTCCTGTGGGTGGGTTGAATGTTTGAAATGAAAAATGATGTGGGTGTTCAGCTTCGAATTGGAGATTGCAGAGAGCCATGGGAAATGTTACAGACCATTTCAGTGAAACTCATTTCTACTGCTTATATGTGTGACACAGTAAAAACACACTGCCATGGAAGAACATAATTACTTCCTTTCTTGGCAGTTGCCAACCCTGAGTCTTTCCTGGCTCTGTGTAATCCCGGCAGGCTCTCCAGGGGAGGCTGGAAAAAGGGTGGCCCTCATCGACATCAGGGCCAATCAGCGATGGAGCCAGCTTAGATGAACAGTTTGGGGAATCATAAACTCTGAGCTTATTCCTGCACAGTCATTTGCAAAGTCCTTGCTGTGCTTTTAAAGTGCCTATTTTTCCAGCAGCACCTTCAGGTGTTGGTTTTAGGGAGTTTTCAATTGTCAGTGTGCACAAGAAGCCTGAATGTGGGGGAAAAGCTCTGCTGCAGAGTGGGGCAAGTGGGACCACTGGAGATTACTCAGTTTCAGTGAGACTTTATATAAATCTCTTGACAAAAGCCTTTTCAACAAATGCTGTGTGTTGACAAACCCACAGTGATGTTGCTGTATTTAAAATCTGTGTTTTGTTTGTTTATAAATATTCAGAGAACAATATTCTGTCTGAGCTACATACCTAGACCATGAATAAGGCAGCCACTAATTAAACTCAGGTTTCTTCTCCAGCCAAAATAGATGTTCATTGTCCCATGATGCTGGGCTTTACCAAGAAATGTTTGGTAGTGGTGTGTGTCCTGACTACAGTGTCATCACCACTGAGAGAAGCTGTCCATTTCCTGAGGCACCTTCTCCTTTGGAATTGTGTTTCACTGGGCACAAGAACTCCAGGAGCACAGAGACCAAGCTGCCATGAGTACTGTGGTTACTGCCTTAATACCTGGGGGAAAATTCCCCTGTAGATCCTGTGAGCAGATCTGCTCAGTGGTTCTCAGAAGGCCCTAAAGACAGGCTTTTCATATGTAAATCTGAAAACTGCCTTTTGAAAATGGTCTTTAGAATAGCAGAAGTGATGCTAATGGATTCAGTGGAGAATTTTAAAAAATCTGAGCAATGTAAGATGAGCTGTTTGCATGGTTTGAGGAGCCTGACTCAAGATTGCACTTGATTCTTATGATTCCTAGCTGAGGGAAAAACACCTGTTTGGTAAATGAAGCTAGAGCTTGCCTTTGAGGGGAAGATTGTCTACCCCGTTTAGCTTCTTATCTTTTGGGGGATTTTTGTCATGCAGAGGGTGATTGCTTCTCCTTCCACACCAGCATTCACAGGTGTGCTTCAAAGAGCAACAGTTAGAAATAACTTGTACTCTACTTTCAAAAAAATCACATATCTTTACTTGCCATTATTCTGTTAGAACTGTGAATTTCAGGCAAAGTGAAGAATGGACACAGTGAAGGCACCAGAACCTTTTTGCTGGCAAGCAGACTCCCTTTGTGAAGCAGTGGCAGGTCTGGATTGTCAGGTGGGTGTCGATTTTGATACTGATCATTTGTTATGGATTTATTACGAGGGTAATGGTGATCGTTCACTCTGGACCTCAGCCATGTGCAGCATTCCTGGCACACCAACACACTGAGATGTGGGCTTTTAAATCACAGTCTGATGTTCAAACAGTCATTTACTTGCTCCCAGCCGAATGGCAGGAGCAGCCCTGGGTGCCTCTGGGACTGGTGGAACACTCCTTGATTGCTCAATTACAGTCATTACCTGCAGGACGGAGACAGCCTGTTCTTAAGGGTGGGCTGCATCTCCTTTCAGCACCATGGAGACGTGCTGGCCACAAGCGCCCTCTGGAGAGGCCAGTGCACTTTGTTTCGGAGCTGCTGGGGGAGAGGATCCCATCAGGCCGGGGTGTCCACATCCCCCGGCTCATCTTGTCTTCACAAAGTTCTTTCTCTGTGTAGAACTTACAAACTGAGCTGGTCTGTGGGGCTGGCAGGACTCTGTCCCAGCGATGGAGATGTTGAATCGTTCTGTGGCTCAGCCCATTTTACACAGTCCCTGCTTTTGATCCAATTGCCTTTTGCTAAAGGTTTGGTATTTAGAGCACTAATTATATCCCCATACCAACAACCACTGTTGACATGGCAGCTTTTTCCCAACTTCACGTTTTGCAGTTTAGGAGCCGGGATGGCCGGAAATCTTTGTTTTACAACCCTGTGATCCCACACTGCTCCAGACAGGTTTTTCTGACCCTTTACCATCAGACGACAAATTTAGGACTTGAACTGTAATTAGCAGGAACTGGTGGTCTTCCTGGAGAAGCAGATTTCGCAAATGTAAGGATTATGGAAATGAAACCCTGTGCAGTCCTTGTTATGATTACTGTTCATACCCGTCCTCACCAGCCCTCCATCTGTGCCTTGTGCAGCAGTGGCACCGAGTTGCCCTGCCCAGGGCCCTGGGGAGCTGCTGCCTTCCCCTGTGCTGGGTCTGCCGAGCTCCCTGTGCGGACAGCCAGGTGTGCCAGCGGGGACAGCGCGGGGAATGAAGGAGCCGCCGGGTTCCTGCCCTGCCGGAGCGCAGGCAGCAGAGCCCGCCGCTGCCCAGCCCTGGAGGGTCCTGCTGTCCCTGCACGCCGGAGCCTCCCGGGGGCTGGGGAGGAGGTAAGGGGACCCAGCAGCACGGAGAGCTGCCATGAGCCCTGCAGGGAGCCGAGGGTGAACTAGTGACAGCTGCCCCCACAGAGAGCAAAAAGGGGGTGCTGAGAAGGGAGAGGTGGAGCAGGCAGAATGCCGGGTCTGCCCCTGGGGTGTGCAGGGGGAGGCTGGGGGGATTCCAGGAGGTCTCTGCAGCTCCTCTGGACACCCACACACCGGCAGTGTGGGGAAGGAGTGCAGCAGCTTATGTTCTGCTAAGCAGAAACAGGGGCCCGGTTTTGGGATAAGAGGGTGGCTTGCATCGCCTGAGGCAGGGCATGGGCTGCTCGCACAGGTGTGGGGTGGAGCAGCGGGCAGTGGAGCAGCACCGCAGCCTGCCCTTCTGCCTCGGCAGCAACTGAAGGGAGGTTAGACATGTTAGAATGTCATTTAACACCCACTGCAACGTGTGGGAGTCACTGCTGCATCAGGAGCTGCTATTCCAGCCTCTTGGGCACTAAACTGAAGGCTTTTCATGATTTTGTTTTAAACTCCAGCCTCGTTTTCTTCACTGGGGTGTTATGCTGGGGTGTTTTTGCATGTAGAACTAATTAAGGAATGGAGGGCTGCAGGAGTTAATGCAAATGTACTCTGCAAAAGATCTATTTGGTGCTTGTGAGAGCTGCATTTAATAAGTAAAAAGATGTTCTCTCTGCTCGGGGAATTCATGGCAACCATCTGAATACATTTTTAAAAATAAACTCAGAGCAGCATTGCAAAACTAATCTGTGCCTGAAGCGAGCCCACATAGACATTAAAGAATAATCAGCCTGTAGGAATCATGCAACCTCTGGGGTTCACAAAAAGCTCTTGAGAAACAGCACATGAATTTCACTGCTAAACGAAGAGAGGCATTAAATGTTATCAGAGAGACTCTAAAATACCGCATGAGCCTTGAAGCTGAGTCATCTCATAGATAAATCCACAGAGAGAGAATATGGGCTGCACTGATACTCTTGATTTAGAGAATAGGAGACACTTCTAAAAATGTGCATGAAGAGCCAGAGGTCTTTCTAATGGGCTCAGCATGTGGTGGAAGAGCCAGAACATCCCAAACTGCCTCAACTGGGAACCACTTGTGAAACAATTCCTGCAGAGATCCCTGCCCTGTGACAGCTCCCAGTGAGCTGGCTGGTGCCTGCAGGACCGTCCTCTGGGGTGCAGCTGCTCCCTCCTGAGCACAAGGTCAGTGTCACCCAGTGTCACAGGAGCTGCTCTGGCCCAGAGCTGACCCAGCCCAGAGTGGGGCTGCCATGCTGTGCTGCAAAGGGGGAAACTACAGTGGGAGAGGGGTGGGAGAAAATACAACGCAACCATCATGGTGAGAAAGTGTCTGTACCACTGCAGGTCATCCTTGTGACCACACTGGTCAATCTGACCAGTGTGACCACTTGCCCCACGCAGGAGGCACTGAGTGAGGACAGCCAGGGTGCCTGGAGGCACCTGGGGAGGGCCTGGCACCCAGATACCATGACCTCATGTCAAAGGCTTGTGCATTTGGGAGTTGTGTTCCACTCACTGCAAATGAAGGTTATTTGGTTTGTGTCAGTAGTGAGTCCACAGTGCTTGTTGTGCCTTTCAGCTGGGGTCTCTTTCCTTGTCTGAAGTGCCTCAAGGTAATGGGGATGGATGATCTTTCTCTTGGGAAATGGTGGTTTGGTTTTGGCTGGAAACTTGTGCTCTCAGATGAAGAAAAGAAGTAACACTTTACCTGGGGCAAACACAGAGCAAAACTCCTACCAAAGAAGGGAAAGCTGAACACTGCCAGCATCATTTTTGTTGTGCACATCTCTATTTTCTTCATCACAGAAAGGGAAGATGATGTACTAAAGCTGTGCTAATGTTAACAGTATGGATCTGTTTTGCCTGGTTCAGGGTTACATACACAGTATAAGGGCTCAATGTGCTTAATGATTTGTTTTGTCTTCTGAATTAGTGAAATAAACCTTGGAACTAGAACAGAAATGTTCCTCATTAGGATGCAGAGTTTTTGATCTGTGTTGTCCTGCTCTGTCCCTGTTCTCCCCCTGCAGCAAACAAACACCACGCTGTTCATGCCCAAGCTCCACTCTGGCCAAGTCCCTGTTAACAACCTCTTAATTTGGGGGTCCCACAATAGTATAAATGACTGGAAAGAGCAAAAACTGCCATGTTGCCATTTTACTCAGATTAACATGCAAATTGGGAGACAAATGCATCCAAGGAATGTAGGTCACGGTGGAAACACGAAGAGTGGGAGCAAGGGCTGAGCAATAGGGAATTAGGGGCTGTCTCAAGAGGCCTCCTCTACCTCCAGCTGGTGGCTGCAGCTCCTGTTGGTCTGTTGGAGTTACTCAGCAACTCTTCTGCTGGACCTGGGGTTTGCGATGAAGCTGAAACCCCACTGAGACTCCTCTGCAGTGCAGGAGCATTTCCCAGGGCTTTCACAGTCCAGGTGCTTCTTGTAGTACTCACAAGGAAATGGAGGTGGCCAAAAACCTCTGTGAGCCTGACCACGACTGTGCTGCCTCACGCTGCTCAAACACATCAGGAGGACAAAGTCTGTCTCTTTGTGTGGAATCACAGCTTGAGGTTTGTTTGCAGAGCTCTTCAGAGCAGGTTTGTGAGCCGAAACTCATCAGAACAAAATGTGCTGAGGAACAGACAAACCAAGTTATCCTTAGCAGACTGAGCCAGGGTCAGACAAACATTAGCTTTGCTGATCTCCAGTGCTGCTGAATAAAACCGGAGCTGGTTTTATTTGTGTAAGTGCTCCCCTGCTCGTGCTGCCTACAGCTCAAAAACATTATCTTGATTTCCGTTTGAGTATCAGTACTGACTGTGCTTTAAAGAAGTGACCAAGGTGATTATCTCCATTTTATAGCAGGAAAACTGAGACGTGGCAAGTAGGCAGGGTTGTAACCAAGGCAAAATACAACCTGAGCTCCTGAGTCCTGTGCCTTATCTGTGCCTTCCATCGCCAGCCTTCCACAGCTGCCAGCCCTGCCCACCGCTGAACCTGCTCTGCAGGACAGGAGCAGAGCCCAGGGGGCTCAGCCTTTTTGGTTGTTACCTTTCCTGCCATTAAGCTTAGATGATGTGGAAGGCAGCTCCCAGCTCTGGGCTGGGCCAGGGGTTCAAAAGGCTGCATGCCCAGCCCATGGCACACTGTGGCACAGCCCTGGGGCCAGGGTGCTGAGGGAGCCACAGTCCCCCCTCAGCTGTACCTGGTGAAAGCATCCTGCCTGAACTCCACAACTCGTGTTCATTCAGGTGCAAATTCAACTGTGTCCATCCAGATTTATGTTTGACAGTGAAACTGAGGAGAATCAGTCAAGCTGAGGGATTCATAAAACAGCCTCTGGCAGGGAAACCCTCCCGTGATCACTGACCATCCTAGAGAGTCCCTTCCACAGTGTGAACAGCAACACAGTAAATGAAAACTGAGCCAGGCTGACAGACTGGTTTTACTTCAGGCTAAAGGCTGTATTAATTGTAAGATTACAGCAGTGCATGCTCAGTCCCTCTCAGGATTTGTCTGCACCCTCTCTGGGTATACTAATCCCAACCTGCCTAAATATTATCTTTTCCTTCATCTGCTCAACAAGGAAGAGGAATGAGCTGAGTCACAGCACAAACTTGTTGGCAGAGCCTGGCCCACCCCACCCACAGCACCGACCTTTCGAGCTCTGCACCTCTGTGCCCCCACCCTCCCTGGAGCACTCCCTGGGCAAGGCTGGGAGGGCTCTTGCTGCTGGGCATTCTTCTATCACACCAGCTCATCCTGAAGTGCCCCTGAGGAAGGAGTACTGCAGAATTTCCTTGATGATACATGTTGCAATTAAGTCTTATCTCAGCTATGACTTCTTTGACAGAACAACAGAGGAGCAGTGAAACTTTCTCCCTACCTTTTCGAGGGTGAAGTCACAGCCACGCTCTACAGGCAACTCAGCTGGGCTTTTTTAAACACGTAACACTCCATCCTTGACCTCTGCCTCTGGCTCAAGTAGGCTTTACTCAGAATGAGCACTGAAAGTTCAGCAATGTTGTTTGAACAGGTATCAAGCCTACGGCCACAACTATTGAACAAACTTCCCCACGAGACCAAATCAAACTGCTGAGTGTTTGCAATTCCCACAGAAATAAACGCTCTCACCAAGGCAGTGCCAGCCCTGCCAGTGCCTCAGAGGCAACAGGAGTGCACACACACGCTTCGGTGGTTTCAGCAAATACAGACAAAAACTGTTTCATGTCAGTACACTTGCAAAGACACTTTAAAAGAGAGCCCTCTTTTGCCTGGAACTCTGTGAGCTGACACAGTGCAGCACAAATCAAGGCTTCAGAGGACCTCGGTGGTCAGTGGTCACACCAACAGCTACGGAGCAAACTGGATTTTATTTTTTTAAACCCTACTCCAGATATAGACGTCATGAGGTGCTTGATCATTAACCTTTGCTTAACAGCTTAATGAGTTCAATACAGAAGCAGACCGGTGCAGCTTAATCCAGTCTCTTCCTAGAACAGGCGCATCAGACCCACTGCAAGCTCTGATCGCACTCCCAGGGAATGTCACCACTCCAGGGACTTCAGAGAGAGCATTTGGAAGTACAGAAGGCAGTGCCTCCACCTTCAGTCCTACAGCATTCCTTGTGAGCATTTGGGACAAGCCAATTATAGCCAATTACAAGTACTAGGCTTAATTCAAGGTGGAAAAAAACCACATTCCTGAAGTCACTGACTTGGAAAGAAAGGCAAAGCACGCAAACAGCTGTTTGACCCGATGGGGCTGCAAAGCAGAGCCAGCACAGCACTGCTCTCACCTGGAATTGTCTCATCACCTCGGAACTACACAGGTTTCTAGCCCCATTTTTAGCGAAAAGCTGCTTTTCTAGCAGACTGGCCCCAGGAGTCTGACAGTTTCTGTACACAGCTCTGTCTCTCTGCATTAACTTTAACCAAATAGTAATTAAAAAAAATAATAATCTCACTACAAATGTACTACTTAACCTGCAGTTAGCATGCTTTTTGGAGGTACGTGTAGTTCTATATATAGAACAATTATGTTTATCATATAGAAGAAGATCTAGTTTTAGGTCAATGAATCATGCTGTTAAGATAAACATCGCTTTAAGAGGTCATGCAGACATTCCATCACGAACACCTACCATAACATAAAGCCCAATGTTTATAAATATTTATTGTAAATAGGTCAAAATCAAAGGCCAAGTTTTAAACAAAACAAAAAGAAACAGACATACAAGCCTAACTTTGTTTCCAGTTGGCTACTCAGAAATTCTGCAGGTTCTGATTCCCAGCTTTTCAGTTCAGTTTTTCACTATCAACTATCAACAAGGTTTTTATTCAGATTGACTGAACAAGTTTAAATGTTCACAGTGTCATCGGGACATGTGGTTAGTACCACCCACTCAAAAGTCTTTTGAGAAGAAAATTTAAAACACCAACCAAGCTTTCAAACTGAGGTAGACAAGTCATCATGACTTGAGTGCTGAAGGTTGGGGGTCTATTTTTTTAAGTCATTCATCTAATAAAATGCATCAGGCAACAATTGAGATTGTTGTTAGTATTTCTGATAGTGAGAAACTCTGCTTTGAAAAAGTACACAATTTCTGTAAATAGAAATATCCCTCTTCTTCTACCAAAATAATCAGAAACATCATAGAAAACTATTCATTTTTCCTCTGATAATTTAAGCCTGCTAGATAACAAGCCATGTTAACGTAGCCAGCCACCAGCTTGCTGTTCACAGTGTATAATACGCAATATTTCACCCTTCTTCTGCTCTCCAGCTGAGCAGTACACAGCAAGAAGGCTTTACCTCAAGCATTGTCACCTGTCTGCACACACGGAGGTTTCGTTTTTCAACCATTAAGTTGAAAGTCTGTAGTCTCCACCAATATATGAGCACAATGGCACAGACAGCATGTATAGCACTTCTGGCAGCTCCCTTCCCACAGGCATCTGGAGCTGGGTTTCCATCCTGTGGACTTGGGATCAGCCATTTAGTTAAACACCCAAAATGAAACACAGAGAGAAGAAATCCAAACTGCTTCTGTGAGAGAACAGTGAGACAGCAGCCACGTTACTGAACAATTTTGATCACAGCAAGGCAGCGGCTAGAGGCCAAAGAACAGCTCAGAAACAGGTCTGCGTTTCACGACCACCTCTTCCTCCTCCTCCATTACCTCGGAGAGGGAGGAATATGAAGGGAAGCCCCCTCTGATCTTTGGCTTCCTCCTCGGGCCTGTAGTGGCAGCCAGAAGCTTGTTCAGAGTCGAAGGCTTCCTTAGACCCTTGGTGAGATCGTAGAAAGCCATGTCATCGGATATGACTCCCAGGAAGGTGCTAGTGGAGCTCAAGATCGAAGCCGCAAGCTTCGTGGACTTCTTGATGGGCATGGAGTGCTCCACGTGTTGGGAAAGGCTTGGGTCCCCCAGCAGGCGCCGGACCGACAGGGAGGCCCCTGCCCTCAGGTACTGGTGCGGCTTCTTCCCGCTGTAGTCCCTCAGGTCGGTCTTGGCGTGGTAGCTGTAGACCAGCATGGTGATGACCTTCTCCTGGCCGTGGATGGCGGCGAGGTGCAGGGCCGTGTACCCGCCGTGCGCCCGGGCATCCACGTTGACCCTCGCGCCGCCCTTCTCGGCCGCCCGGATGATGTTGGTCACCATGTCGCAGTTGCCGCTCTTGGCCGCCCAGTGCAGGGCGGTGAAGCCGGACACGAAGTCCCTGCGAGCCGCCAGGCTGGCGTCGCCCAGGAGCAGCCCGTGCAGCTGCTGCGACCACTGCCCGCCGGCCGCCAGCACCAGCCACTGGTGCTCCGCCTGCTCCAGCGGCACCACGGTCTCCTCGCTGCCCCGGTGGGGCTTGGCCCCGCGCCGCAGCCCGGGCGAGCGGGACCCGCCGTCGTCCTCGGGGGGCGGCGGGGACAGCGGGGACAGCGGGGACGGCGGGGACAGCGGGGACAGCGGGGACGGCGTGGCGGGCACGCAGCGCACGGGCAGCATGCAGGGCTTGGGCGGGGGGTCCCGCCGGGCGCCCCCCGCAGCCCCGGGCAGGGGCACCCCGCCACCACCGCCCTGGAACAGACCCCGCAGCTCCGACACCGCCCGCGGCCCCGGCGGCTCCTCGGGGGGCGCCCCGGCGGCCTCCGGCACCGGGACGGGGTCGGGGTCGGGAACGGGGACGGGGTCGGGACCGGGAGCGGGGGCCGGGGCAGCGCCATCGCCCCCCGCCCGCGGAGCCCCGCGCAGCTCCCGCCTCAGCACCACGAACTTGGCGCCGTCGATGTCCTTCACCGTGGCCACGGCGTTCACCGCCGCCTTGAAGCGCTCCCGCCGCTCCGCCCGCCCCGCCGCGTCCCCGTCCCCATTGCCGTCCCCGTCCCCGTCCCCGGGCCCCTCCAGCAGCGGCCGGAAGGCTCTCACCAGCTCCGCGTTGCGCACCCGCCCGCCGCGCTCCCGCAGGAAGCCCAGCACGGCCCGCGGGCTGATGTCGAGCTCCGCCATCCCCCGCCACAGGTGGGGACGGGGATGGGACCGGAGCGGCGCGGCCACCGACGGCGAGCGCAGACAGCGGCGGCGGCACCTGCGGCGGGCGCGGAGGGGCCCGCCCCGCACCGCTCCGCACCGCCCCGCAAGCACCGCCCGCACCGCCCCGCACCGCCCCGCAAGCACCGCCCGCACCGCCCCGCACCGCTCCGCACCGCCCCGCACCTCTCCGCACCGCCCCGCACCGCACAGCCCGCACAGCCCGCACAGCCCGCGGGGCGGCGCTGCGGGGGCGGCTCCGCACCGAGCCCCGAGCCCCGGGCCTCGCACCGATGACCGAGCCCCGCACCGAGCCCCGAGCCCGCACCGAGCCCCGAGCCCGCACCGGGCCCCGCGCGGTCCCCGCAGGTGCCGCCCTGGCGGGGCGGAGCGGTCCGGTGAGGGCGAGGCACGGCCGTGTCAGCTCTGCGGGGACACCCCGGGCAGGGACGAGCGCCCCATCGGTTCACTCATCTTCCGGCTTCCTGCGCCGACCATTTCTTCTTTGTTTTTCTCAGCAGCAAACAGGTGGAGCAGCTTCAGGTAGAAATCACCCTGCAAAGTCCGGCCTCGGTTCCCGGAGAAGCCTCTGGTGTCCTGCGGGAGCTGCGATCCGGCGGGGTTAGACTCTAATGCCTCAAG
The DNA here is from genome assembly GCA_035221455.1 of Xenops minutus. Lineage (NCBI taxonomy): Eukaryota > Metazoa > Chordata > Aves > Passeriformes > Furnariidae > Xenops > Xenops minutus. The sequence continues at coordinate 7,090,172 of JAWWEE010000025.1, forward strand.
ATTAGTCAGAAGATGGGTGGATGGGTCAGACCTTTGAAACACTCGCCTCTAAGTGATGCTATATATATATATATATTATCGTACATATATTAGCATATCCCCATTCTCTCTCTCCTCGCTCATGCTGACCCTTCATACCTGTTACTGAGGGTGGAAGAGCCTCTTCCCACAGATCGCTTTGGCTCTCCCCTTCTCTCTCCATCTTTGTGCAAATGTCTGAAAAACTATTTCATCTCTTGCTAACGAGCTGGTGCCAAGCCAGTTCCTTAAAATCGTTTTGCTGCTCTAACGCTGTTTCACATGATAGTATGTGATCTTCCTGTAGTAATTCTGTGTTTCCGTGTGAATCACACAGCTCTCACTGCTGTCTGTTCACGTGGCACACTGAGCAGCCCCTGTGCAGTACTCTGCTGTGTTAGCAATGCTCTCCAGCTCATGGCATCCCCACGGGCTGCCCAGCCCACATGGACACCTAACAATGAGCCTGCCTCCAAATATTAATTGTTGTGCCTTGCTTCCAATGTTCATGTCCTTACAGGCAAATGAAAATCTCAGCAGTCTGTGATTTTTGCATTACAAACTTTCAGCTCTTCCCTAGAATTATCTGCAAATGAGTGAGAGGAGAAGGTAAAATAATTCAGAAGAATAGGCTCTTTTAAAAAACGTTTTCTTATATTACAGATATAAAGGGAGAAGTTACTCCTGTTGCTTGAATCAGTTCAAGCATGGTGGGGTACATCCTCACTGCACTCCCTGCCTGCACAGGCAGCACACCCTTGCACCCCTGTGTCCTTTGAGACCCACGAGGGTGCTGTCACATCCCACTCACTTTATCCCCAGAGGCACCATTCCTGCAGAGGGATCTGCATGCACCAGGCTCCCAGGACACCTCACTGCTCAGCAGCCAAGCCTGGGGGCCGAGGTCCCATCACCTTCCTGGGGACTTGCTTTGGGTTGAGGTCCAAAAAGAGGGGAGTTACTGAGACTGCTCCCCACTGCAGGTCCCAGCATTCCTTCCTTGTGGCTGTGCAGCAGAAGGACACATACGCAGGAGGTCATAGAAGAGGAGACAGGATGTCTGCACGTGCACCTCGTGCCATGCCAAGTGTGAACTGGTTGCTCTCGTTTAACCACCCTGACTCAAGGACCTCTTTGCCCACTAATGCATCCAGCCACTGTCCCACATGCACTCGCTTCATGGCCAACCTGTGGCATGTGGTCGTGCTCCTTTTCACAGTCTTTCTCTCCGTGGGTGTTAGTAACCTAACACCACGCTAACCTCCTATACTTTCTATAATAAAGAAGAAAACAACACTTTGGCTAATCCTCTGTCCCATTTCCAGACCACTTCACAGGGCGCATCGTGTTTGCCAACCTTTGTCTTTAGATGTTAATGCCTTTTGGTTCTCCACCTCTCAGGATGAGTGCCAAGTACCAGGGGACCAGCTCCCAGTGAGCATCTTTTAGTTTGCTCAGTGATGGTCACACTGATCAGATTATGCAGCAGAAATTAAACTGTTTGAATGAATTTTATTAATATAGATAATAAAACTCTGGAGAATTATGAGTGTTATGCTTAACAGTCATCTGGAATCTCCAGCCTTAAAAAGTATGAGAAGTTTTGCCTCTTTTTCTGTGTCACCAAAAACCTACAAAGCAAGTATTTTTTGTGGGGCTATTTACAGAACACTGTGGGCTGTTTCGTAGGAGATTTCAAGCCAACTGTCTTGATATTTTTAATTTACTGGCTGGGACAAAAACAACGTACAGAAGTCCATGATTAAATTAATTTACTACTACTTTTTTAAACACAAATATTGCAGTTTGCTAGTTCTGCGTCACAGACTGTAGAGGACTGGCCTCTATTTATAACTGTGTGGCTGAGGAGAGGTACCTTTCTCGGGAAGAAGTTTCTCAGATTTTCAAATTGTTTTTACAGTGAAGTAAACTGAATAGGGAACCTGGGGGCTTTTCCCACCCCCTCAGGGAAGGAAGATAAAGGTTAGATGACTGTAATTATCCACACCACACAAGACCAGGAAATAAAGTGGGAGACCAAGCATGGCATGTAGTCAGAGCAAAGAAGTTTCTATTGACCAGAAGTGACAGAGATGGTATCTCAGGTCTTGCTCCTTTCCACGTGATATTCTCAGAGCCACAGGGAAGATGAGTTGCCAGGCTGGAAGCAGCAGAGGAAGAAAAGAGAATATGGGGATAGTCTCAGTCAGACAGAATGCTGGTGCTTTGCAGGAAGGTGAAGCTTAGGTGCTATTTACTGCAGATGGGATTTTTACCTCAAGGAAAAATTACTTTCCTCCAAAATTAAATCAGAATTCCTAGAATAAATAGGATAACAAAGCCCTTGATTTTCCACTTTCCTTGTTGGTATTTTCATGCCACACAAAGAGCACACATTGTGAGGGAAAATAGCTCTTCCTTTGTTCCATGGAGAAATGCAGTAACCTTCCATAGATAAACAACTGAACAAAAGTCTGTGAAGGGGCAGGAAGAGGGGGAAGATTATTTACAGATAAAAGGCATTTTCTCATCAATGAGCAAGGTTCAGCTCTAACTCAAGGGCCTCAGTAACCAGTTCAGAAAAGGTTTCTTAACAGCAACCATTAAAATACAGTTTGCCATGTATCTCAGAGTTTGTATTTATTAAATACTGCTTCTTTCACACACGTGATACAAGGACTCATCCTAAACAACCTCTGGTGCCTGCAAACTTCATGGGATTCTAGCAGGATAATGGAAACCTGTCATGAGTCTCAGTGTGGTAATAGAATCATAGATTCATAGGGTGGTTTGTGTTGGAAGGGACCTTAAAGCTCACCCAGTCCCACCCCCTGCCATGGGCAGGGACATCTTCCACTGTCCTAGGTTGCTCCAAGCCCCGTCCAACCTGGCCTTGGACACTTCCAGGGCTGGGGCAGCCACAGCTTCTCTGGGCAACTGTGCCAGGGCCTCAGCACTCTCAGAAGAATTTCTTTCTAATAACTAATCTAAATCTACCCTCTGCCACCCATTAATATTAGGGTGCAGGGAAATTTGGGGTCTCTTTCTGTAGGGAAATGGATCTACAGCTCCTATTGGCTTCCAGCTTAAAAGGGTAGCAGTCCTCTAGAAGTGCCTTGTGAGCCCCATACATTGTCAGTATAACCAGTGCAAGTTTAATAAAGTGCTTGGTGGTGCTGCTGCTAAAAGAATAGGTATAAAACATCTGGTTTCTAGTAATCCCCAGGATACACTGTGAGTAATACATAGTTACTAATAAGCTGCTTCCTCTGGCCTCTGTTGAAAACCCTGAAGGAGTTCTGTTTAACTGCACCACCTGGATTTGAAGATCAAGGGTTTTATTCAGCCCTAAAAGTTGCAGCCATCTTCAAAAGGCTTTGCTCTTTCTGCTGTACTCATGTGGCAGGTAGGATGATCTCCTGCTCTCTGTGGCTGCCTGTGAAGTTAAAAGGGCTGTTTTAGCATTTCTTTCTCTCCATTTTCATTGCTTGTACCTGGGGTCCCAATATGAAGAGGTAAAGCAACTCCTGCTGATCTCCCCACCCTCAGACCTGTGCTGCTGCAATGCCACCATCCATGCACAGAGGGGCATTTGCCGTCCTCTCCCCAGGACAAAGAGGTTCCAGGGACACATTTGTGCCTCTCCAGTCCTTTGTGCTCTCTGTGCCAGCTCTTTACCTGTAGAAAATTCACACTTCATCCTAAATGCACTGTGGATTTAGCAGGTACAAATATTTCACAAAGTTTAAAAGCCTTGCAGGAGCATCCACTGTAATATACTATTAATTAAGGAGCTATTAGTAATAATTTGCATAACAATTGATGTCTTAGCTGTTAAAGGAGCCACCAAATCCAATTCCCTTCTCTTGAGGGAGTTTTTAGACAATGGAACCTTTTGACATTAGTAGGGCTTCTCTTGAGCTGGCATTCGAAATAGTGTGCTTTTTGAACTAATAAGGTGTTTAAAAATAATTGTGACCTTTTGCACAGTGCTCTGCTGTCACAGAGCTCTGCCCCACGCTGGTGGCAGCCCTGCTGGACAAAGGGACAGAGGACTCCAGCTGCAGGAGGTCTGAGCAGCACAGCTCGCAGCCAGGAGACAGCAGTGTTGGCCCTTGATCTGTTGAAATGTCTCACAATTTCCTTTATGCCGTGAATCTTTGCTTCCGACCTGCTGCTCACAGAAACCAGTAGCTCTTTGGGAATCAGCTTTTGTGAGCCTTGTCTTGTTACGCTGTGCTCTTTATTGGCAGGGAAAAGAGCTCTCGATGAATCAAAGTCAATTATTTCTCCTAAAGTACCTGGCATTATGGCATTTAGGCATGTGTTAAGCAAGAGTTCTATATTGTCTTAAATCAGGGCTCACAAAGCTGCCTGTAAAGAAAAAGAAAAAAAAAAAAAGGAACTTTTTTGTCTTTTTATCTGTTTATTTTTGCTTCTTTGTGATATATAAAGGCAGCCTGGAAAATTAACTCAGCTTTTATATAAACTGTTCCACTTGCATCTATACACCAGAAATACCAGATTCTAGCTTTCCCATTTTTGCTGAAGAAGCCAGAAAGAACTGGAGAACCTTTGGGAATCAGCCAAAGAAACAAGATGGCAAAATGAGTGTCTGCAGGAACATCTCACTCGCAAGAGATAAATGAATCAAAGGCTCAGCAAGCTCATAGCATTGCTGAGGGTGGAGAGAGTCAGCCCCAGGTGCCAGGGACCAGCAGGACAGCTTTGCTGTCCCTGGCAGCATTAACTCAGAGCTGTGGCTGCGACAGGAAAAAGATTGGGAGTGGGCTTGGTCATTTTTGGTGAAAATAAATTAACAGATGGTGTTCAGCAATGACCTTTTCAGAGAAGTAAAACATTTTTTAAAATCTGTCTTTGTCCAGAACTAAAACATGGATTAGCAGAATTAATTTCATTGGAGGCAGCCTGCTCAGGAAGGACAGAAAACCAGATCCTTTGAGCTGCACTAGTTCTATCATATTTCAAAAAGCAGATCACTTGGATAACACCCTCTCAGAAAATGCCTTGAAATTGCTTAAAGGGAGAATACAGCCTTCTCCCTAAACTGTGATCCTTCTAAGCATTGGCATCTTTTCCTTATCTTGGCAAAAAGTTGAAATTTGGCAAAGCTTTTGAGAAATAACTGGAAACAGGGCCTAAGCACAGTTGCTCAGTCTTTCCTAGTAATTGGGGTGGGGCTTGGAGCTTTAGCCATATCATAATTAGTAATGATTATATTTTGTAGACTCAAATAAGGGTTAGGGTTGGAAGGGACCCCAAAGACCATCTCGTTCCAAACCCCTGCCACCGACAGGAATACCTTCCACCAGACCAGGTTATTCAGAGCCCTGCCCAGCTTGGTCCTGAACACTTACAGGGATGGGGAGTCACAACCACCCTGGATAACCTGTTCCAGTGCCTCAGCACCCTCACAGGGAAGGGTTTCATTCCCATATCTACTGTAAACCCGCTAGGACGGGGGTGCAGGTGTGGAGCAGGGCCCCAGCGGGGCCCGGGAGCACACGTGGCTCTGCCGAGCAGTGCCTGGGCAGCTGCACTGCAGCAGAGGGCACCAGAAAGCGGCAGACGCTGCTCTGTGCTGACGGCTCGTCCAACACCGGTGTCTGTGCAGGCACACAGGCCGAGGGAGCTGCCCATGGGGTTGGCTTTGTGCTCACTGGGGGAAGGAATGACGAAGAGAGACTCGCCAGCCCCTTGCCGTATCCTGTAACTTATATTGAACACTGGGCAGTGCAGGGGCCGTGAGCGCTCCTGTGACTGTGCCCTTGGTGTGTCCCCCGAGCGTGGCAGGGCGGCTCGGTGCAGGGTCACTCGAGCTGGGGCTGTCCTTCCAGCCTGCGGGACGCTGGACAGCTTCCCGGGCTGGGGACACGGGATGCTCCTGGTCCTGTCCGAGGGGGGGACACGGGATGCTCCCGGTCCTGTCCGAGGGGGGGACACGGGATGCTCCTGGTTCTCGCACGGCCCCCTCGGCAGGAGCTGCCCCGGCCGGAGGGACTGGGCGCTCTCACGGCCGCTCCCCCCGCCCGGCCCCGCGGCCGAGGGCGCGTCCCGGTCCCGGTGCCGGTCCTGCTGTCCCTCTGCCCCTCTGTCCCTCTGTCCAGCTGTCCGTCTGTCCCTCTGCCCCTCTGTCCCTCTCTCCAGCTGTCCCTCTGTCCCGCTGTCCTTTTGTCCCCATGTCCCCCCATCCCTCTGTCCCTCTGTCCCCCCATCCCTCTGTCCCTCTGTTTCCCTGTCCCCCCATCGCTCTGTCCCTCTGTGCCTCTGTCCCCCCATCCCTCTGTCCCTCTGTCCCCCCATCCCTCTGTCCCCCCATCCCTCTGTCCCCCTGTCCATCTGTCCC
>JAWWEE010000025.1:7097833-7132886 GCA_035221455.1 Xenops minutus
TGTGTGTGTGTGTGTGTGTGTGGTGTGTGTGTGTGTGTATGTGACTGACGGTGCGGGGCCGCGGGCAGGGCAGAGCCCGGCGCCTCCCGCGTGTTGTGTAACTGTAACTGCGATCGGAAGTCAATCCGGCTGAATTCTGTGTCGGCTCAGAACCAGTCTCTGTCTACAGCTTGGGGTTTTGTTGTTGCTGGAAGGCTGCTCTCGTGAAATAGCTCGGTGATGCGTCTTGTAGCCTCGCAGGGCGCAGAACGTTTTTACCGCATTAAATCGCGTAGCTCTCCAAAGTGAAAAGTCTGGTGTGATGTTACTAAAGGAATGGGAACAGCAGTGGTGGCTGTCTGGTTTACAGGCATGCCGTCTGAGCACAAACAAGTCCCTGCTACTGTTTTCTTTGTGAGCTACTTTTTGCCAAGAATCTCAAACTCTGCTTCATTTCTTTGAATCCTGGCCCAAAAGTTTCCAGCTCAAGAATGAATTTGCAAGACTGTAACTTACTTAAAAGTTGCATAAAGGAAAATTGCTTTGGGGCTCCCTATTTAAGACAGCTAGTGTTTCTAGGCTCTGGGAGGAGAGGATTAAGGTAATGCCAGTGGCAGGGAATGGAAGCACCGTGACAGTCTCACTGCAATTTGTACTGAATTTGTATCATATATAAATACCTTTATGTTAATATGGAGTGCCTGCTGCTGCCTGTGCGTTTTCATAGGTGTTACAGGAACCTAAAATATTGCCTACTTCCAGAGCAAATTAATTTGTATTCTTTGGTGTGGGTAATGAATGTTTGGTGTACTTACATGAGTACTCTGTCACTTTCCTTTTAAAAAAAAAGAAAGGGCGGGGGAAAGCTCCCGAAGGTGCTTGGCTCTCATTTGGGCACCAAGGGGAAATGGCTGGGCTCCAGCATGGTGTGAGTGCCCAGCTCCATTAGGAGGAAATCTGCTTGCTTTGTGCAGGGAGCTGGGATGAATTTATAGGGATCTACAGGCCCAGTAGATCTGGTGCTCTGATGAGCTTAGTTTGCCTTTTCCTGGAACCCCAGATCTGGCAGAAGTGGGTGGGAAAGCAAGCTCTCTCTTCCATTTGACGTGGGGCAGAGGTCTGTCCCCGCTGTGTTCCTTTACCCTTAGTATGTGGCTGGGCTCTGATGCTGTTCCTCCAGCACTCTCATGGAAACCTCATGATTCAGGTGTTCCGAGTCACTCTTTCTGCAGAGCTCACAGCTTTCTTGGTGTCACTTTATATCACCGTGCCTCAGTTTCCTGAGCATAAAGTCTGTGTGGGAGTCTCTTGTTACTGCCAAACAAAGGTGATGATAAATTAATTTTTTTACCAACTGTTTGTATCAGCAGTGGGAAGTAACATTGCAAAAGCCTCTGAAGGAGGGTTTTGATACACAATAGGCCATGCTGTTCAGATTGGTGAATCTATTTATAAGTGTCCAGCTGACACTGACATCCTGGAATGTAGTGACCCTTAGGTTTGGATAATGTGTTTTGAAAACTCCCCAGTTGCACGCTTCCCTTGTGCAGTCCTCCAGAATGCCTCTGTCTCCAGCACAATAAAGTTCCCTTCAAGTGCTGCTGTTGGAAAAGACCAACAAAAGCAAATGAAAGGAAGCTGGCCCATGGAAAGCTGCCTGGGAGGCAGCAGGATCACACCAGCGGTGCTCAACACCGCCTTTGTTGTTTTTGTGAATGTAGTGTTGTGAGAGAGATTTGTTTCAGCCCCTGGAGACAAGTTCTCTGCTGATCTGCTGTGAGGACGGGGCTCACCGCTGCCTTGGTCTGCAGGCATCACTCCTGGAGACCCAAGGCTACTCACCAGCAGCGTGGAAAGAAAGCTGATAAAGTTGGTTCCGTTCTGAAATACTTTGTCATCAAAGCTTGGAGCTCCTCCATTGCCTGGCCTGGGCAGTGCTGAGCCAGCACAGGCAGGGACTGTGTGCTTGAGCAGGCACTGACAGTATTAGCAAAGACCTTGGGATGTTGTGTGGGAAACAGCCCAACCACTGCGTGCAAGTGGAAGCCAGAAGGTGTGTGAATTGCAGCAGGGAAATGCAGAAGCTCTGAAGGAAGCTAGAAAAGCTGGAAGGGGAAGGAGTGACGGAGAAGCGACTGGAGGTGCGTAGGAGAGTAAATGGGATGAGATGTGAGACTGAGACTGTAAGACTGTTTTGCCTTTAAGAAGCTTTTTCAAAACCTCCAAATCTGTTGCTTTCTCTCTTTAAATAAAACCCATCGACCTCACAAAATGCTGTTGCTTAACTATCTGCATTAACTCACAGTCTGACTTGGAGGTGCAAAGGCAGTTGCTTGGGCTCCAAACTGAGCAGCTGCATTGTGTGAGAAGGAGCAGGTGTCCTCAGCCTCAAGAGGAGAGGTTGAGATAAGAGTTCAGTATGCAAAGTCAGCTTTGGAAGATGTTGTGGCTGATAGCTTTGTGTGCACACTGTGACTGGCTGCAGGGGCGGGGGGTGTGAACATTGATGCCCAGTGAGGAGAGCACTGGACACATGTACATAGCAGTGTGGGAGCTGTGATTGTGGGACAGCTGTCTATGTGCCATGCAGAGATTTCCCTTCACCTGAGTGATTGACAGCTGGCTGGTACTGGCTGCTTTACTATAAATTAATGTCCCTTGGAAGATCTTGCAGAACAAACATCACTTTATACAGAGGAAAGATGAACAACATCTTCCTTGCTGGAAATGGGTAATGGGATTTGTTTTGTCACATCAAGTTGCTGAGCTTGGGGCGGGTCTGGCCAGTTTGGCAGAGGTGTGTGAGCATTACCTGTTGACACACCACTGCCTCCTTGTCACCTGCTCCCAGCTCTGTGGGAGGAGAGGGACCTTTGAACGGTGCCTGTTCCTGCCATAACTGCCGGGGTTGTGATAAACTTCATGTGTTGCTGCTGTTTTCTGTAAGATCAGGGTTTCACTTAATAACTGCACATCCTAAACCTGCTCGTCCCTGTGAGGGGCCACTGTGACACCTCAGTCTGTGGAAGATGGGCATGAGGAGTGAGCTGAGAACAGCTCTGTGTACTGTGACTAGGGCAGAGCAGCTACCAGAAGTCTTATCACTGCAGGTCCTAAGCACAAGCTTACATTTTCTTTTTAATCAAATTCTCAAGGGAAACTTTTCCATGGCTCAATTCCAGTGGAAAATGGGGTTAACTTAGATTCTGACATTCCCTTTTCTCTATTTTTTTTTTGTGTGTGGCACTATTTGCAACTTCCAGGATTAAATTTTCTTGTCTGTTTTTGCCATTCAGTTACTTTACCTTCAGCCTGGAAGGACTGAAGCGCTCCCCCGAGCAGTGTGGAGCACAAGTGACAGATTTTTCTCCAGGCTGGTAGCAGCACCAGGAAGCGAGCCCAGCAGGAGCAGCCCTTCCCCTCCCTGCCCTGGCCAGCTCTTCTGCCTGTAGCGTATGCTTTTTTGGGAAGCAGGCTTGGAGAAAATGGCCTTCCACTGGAGGGGACAAATTGGTAGTTGCCTCTCCAAGCCCTGCAATCCTTCCCTGGGAGACTCGCTTGTCCTCACACAGAAAGCCATCTCTGACTGCCTCAACCACAGCCCACCACAGTGAAACACTTATTTTCAGCGTATGCACTGTGAACAAGCGTTGCCCAGAATAAGCTATTCTGTATTATTTTCCCTCCCCTGCTGTGGTCGGGTGCTGTAGGTGACCCCGGAGCATCCCTGCGTGCTGCAGCAGGAACGCAGCGTGTTGTTGTGCGTGGGAGCTCCCTCCGGAGCTGCAGCAGTGGGAGGAAGGACGGGAGCTGGCGAAGCTGAGGCTCTGTGTGCCCTCGGCACCGGCAAAACAAATGAGAGCCTGAAGAATAAGTCCCTTTCAGGAGGCCAGCCCGGTGTCAGCGCTGTTGTCAGTGCCGTGGTGGCAGCTGTCAGCCAGGCTCCAGCACTGCTGGAAAGCCAAAAGCTCCCTAAATATCTTCTGTGGCAGAATAGCCGTGCTGTCGCCAGCTGCAGGGAGGGGCACAGCCCTGTCTCCGGGTGCCCCCGCTGTGCCCAGCGCTGTCGTCTCAAGGCACGGCCGTGCCAGCCGGGGGCTCCAGGGCTGGGCTGGCTTCCCATCTGCAGCAGCCATAGTCACACTCCTCTCCTTTCCTTCCCGTGCTCCTTTGGCTCCCAGCTTGGGAGGGGAAGAAACTGGCATGATGCTGAATTGGCTTTTCCTGGGTTGTGCAACAAAGAGGAGGAATTTGGGAGGCGATGGGACGGAGGGAAACATGCAGGGTGTGGGCATGCTGGCTCACCTCGCCTCTCTGGGGTAGGGGCACGTTCATGGGATTAACCTGGGTTATTCAGAATGTGGCTTGGACACTTCAGGCTGTGGATGGGAGACGCTGCCCTGTTTGTTTCAGATTAGCTGCAACCTTTAGCAATAATATTGCCCTGTTCCATGTTTGTGTTTTGTTAAGGTGGGCCTTATGTTCATACACAGCCTGCTTGTTTCCCCCCTTCCCCACATCTGCACAGCTGCTGAGAGCTCTGAGGTTATCCCTGGAACTTTGCATTTGTGTTAATGTATCATAGAAGTGTCAGACAGCTGAGAGAGCCCATCTCTTCTCCCAGAGCAGCTCGAGTGGGAAAAAAATCCTGAGAGTGCTGTTTCTCCTCCGTCCCAGCCACGTGCTTTCCTTGCAGAGCCTCTCCTCTGGCAGAAGCAGCCATGCTCACCTCCAGCTTGTGCCATTCGGCTGCAGAAGGTGGACCCAAGCAGGAACCAGCACCCTCCCGGTGGGTGGCAGGGAGGGTTCCGGAGCAGGATGGTGTCAGTGGGGTCCGCAGGGTCCGTGGGCACAGCCCCAGTCACTGCTCTCGACTTGTGGCTGACCGGGGCCCGTGGGGTCAGAGCTGCGGAGGCACCACTTTGTTTAGATGTTCAGATTCCTTTGTGAAACCCACAAGTGTCTGTCTCCCACACACACGACATTCCAGGGATGTCGGGCAGCCAGCACGATGTTCCCGTGGAGTGCCCTGCCTTGGGGCTCCTGCCCTCGCTGGCTCCCAGCGCCTCCGACCCAGGCTGGCACGGGGGGCTGTGGGGCCAGCGAGCCTGGCAGGGCTTCCTTCGCGGGGCTGGGCTCTCCCATGCCCACCTCAGCTCCCACGAGGTGCTGCGATGTGCCTGTGCCGTGACATGTGCGAGGGAATGCGCAGGGAATGCCTCGGATGCTCCGGCTGGAAGAGGCAGGACCCGTCCCTGGGCTGTGCTCGCAGAGCTCACTCTGCCCACGAAGGGCTGCACAGACGTGCCTTTGGCTCGGGATGCTGCTCGGGATGTGCCTGGAGCCCGTGGGGACGCTGGGGCACCGAAACAGCAGCCGGGGCTGTGGGGTCTCGTGGCAGAGCAGGTGACCCTCGTGTGTTGGAGAGTGGCTGTCTGTGCTCCTGGGGCACAGGGGCACTGCCAGCTCTGCTCCACACCCTGCCACAGCAGGCTGGCCTGGGCCATCCCTGCTGATCCCTCCTGACCCACGCTGATCCCTCCTGACCCACGCTGATCCCTCCTGACCCACGCTGATCCTGCTGCCAGCTCGGCCCCAGCAAAGGGCTGCCTGAGGCAGAGCTGCCAGGCTGCCCCCAGCACTGCTGCCCTTCCCTGCCTGCCACTGCAAAGGTGTGTCCAGCTCCTATCCGTGAAGAGAAATGCAGGCTGTATTTTCCTACAGAATGAATACTCCTTTCAGCCAATCCTTTTGCTGCAAGTATTTTTTTTTAATAGAGGTTTTCTCTTGTTTTTTTCCATTGCCTTGGTTCTTCAGTGTAGAGGTATTCTGTGCTAATACACTTGGAAGCTTTCTGGAGGCATGTGTTAATAGGGTGTATAGCAGTCAGCTTTATTAGCATGATGACTGTGGTTTAGCTCTCGGAGCTGAGTGGCTGTGCTGTATTGTGGGATGTTCTTTCTGGTGTCTTCCAGGCAGTGTTACAAGGAGACTCGGGCAATAGCTGGGAGAGCTGTTTGGGGAGGTGCTGTGGGATGGGTGCATGAGGCAAACTGGGAAAAAACCATACAGTGGTGACCAAAGCTCTTGGGTTCCCATTATATCTCTGTTCCATTCTCTAAAAATATATTGAATAATAGCATTTAGTGTAATTGGGCAATAAGTTCTGGAAATGTATGTGGGAACTAACCATGTTTATGTTTAGTGGTAACTAAAACAAATAATCTTGGTGGCTGATATCCAGCATGGTTTATTTGGCACGGTGAGGATCCAGATCCTTCTTCTCCTCTTCAACACTTCTTTTAAATTGCCCCAAACCTTTTCCATTCCATAGGGGTAGGCATTCTGTTTATCTCCTGGCTTGGTGCCACAGCCATTTGTGCTTGCCAAGTCTGCTCTTCCTTGGGGAAGGATGGTGGGGAAGGGGAAGGGATTCTGCTGGTCAGAGCAGCTGAGTGTAGGCTGGGAGTGCATCTGCTGCCTTGGGTGAACCTGGGAGAGCCTCTGCTAGAAAAGGTGCTAAGATTGTCGGGCAGGGTTAATTGTGACATCCATTAAATTCAAAACCTCAGCAGCTTCTGAATAAATAACTTTTAAAAGAAACTGAAGAGAGTAGTGTGAGGTGTTGTTTGTCTGTACTTCAGGTTCTTTTCCTTCAGTCTGTTTAAAAAGTTATATTTGTGGTTTGGACTTTGGTTTTGAAGAGCATGTGGGGGAAGGAATTCGCAGGCCGCCGAGAAGCTGAACTTTCTCATCCTTTAAGGTCATTTTGGAGGAAATGTCTTTCATTTTTTGTTTCATAGTTTTCTATGTTTTAACCAACTTTCCTTATTCTCAAAGGCAACATCCATGTTTGCAAAACACTGTGTGTACAATGCCTGGTAAATCCTGCTTTGCTCCTTTGTAAAATCTCATGCAGGACTTGTGATAGGGACAAAATGCATGTTTAATCCTTTCTTGATTAAGAAAGACCTCATGATTAATTAATTAGGCTTGGCAAATGTTATAGGGAAATTGCTAAATAACAGTTTAAGAAAAGAAAGCATGTGGGAATTTTGCTTGTAGTGTAAAAAGTCAGAGAGGAATTTAAGCCAGAAACAGTCAGTCTGTTTGCAGAAAATTAAGACTGATGTTGCATTCACAGGTTGTGAGTGGATCATCTTGGATGTGTGTGGTATGAGAAGAGATGAGAAGCTTTACTCTCCCTTCAGACTTGGCTCTGAAAGTCAGCAAAACCTGATTTATTTTCTTTTTCAAGCCAGTGCCATTGAATGTGTAGATGTGTGTAGGATTTCTGTTTTATGTTTTGTGGTCTGTTGTGGTTTCTGAAGGAGGAAGCTGAAGGCAGTGGCCTCAGTTCAGCTGTGTGCTCACAGGTGCTGGGGGAGCAGGCTGGTGCAGAAGGGGATGGGGTGGAGTGTGCAGGTCCCTGCTCGTGGCTGGCTGCTGGCAGTGCCCAGCACCTGCCTGGCACTGGGATACAGCACGAGGGTGCCCCAGGAACCCAGGCTGGCACCAGTTCCTTGGGTACTGGAAAGCAGTTTTGGAGTTTGCCTGAGGAACTCCTCCCTTCAGTGAAAGGCTTTCTGCTGGAATCCCTGTCTCCTGTCACAGGGGGGTGGCTGCAGTGGGTGCTCACACTGGGTTTCACAGGCTGTCCCTGGCCAGGGGCACACGGGGCATTGGGAAACAATGGCACCAGACCAGGGAGTTTGGGAAATTTCTGTTTTCCCTAGGTGCTGAGCATTGCTCTTCACAAGGCACTCCCTGGTCTTAGAGTTTATGAATAGTTCTTAAAAATGGAGTTTATGAATAGTTCTTAAAAATGGCTCTAAAACCTTTCAAAAAAGGCATCACATCAGGCAACGTAACCTTTAGTTAAAGGCTAGAACCTCAGCTCTTGAGGCTTCTTGCTTCTGTAATGTAAAGTGGCTTTAATTGTTCCTTGGCATGTCTTGGTGGTGACTCCATATCTGGTTTCTTCAGTGGTGTTTTTGCCTGCCTGGAGTGCAGCTGGGAGCCGGGAGGGATATGAATAAAGGCCTGAGTGTCTGGGAAAATTCTTGGCATTCTTAGAAGAGTGGTTTAAAGCAGGGGGCTGGGAATTGTGTTGGCTTAGTGTGAGGTTTTTTGGGGGGACTGCAGTGTGGGCTGGGAGGTTGTTGTGAGCATGCAGCGACTGGAGATGGCCAGCTGACAGTGTCCTGTGTGTGAGAGCTGGCTCAGATGGCTGTGCTCTGGCATGCTGTGTCTTGGAAAAGAGAAGGAAGGGAAGGAACTGGGGCTCTGCCCTGCCGTGGCTGGAGGGAAGAGCAGTGTTAGGCATCACAGCCTTACCTGTGACAGCTCCTTAGGGCTGCCACAGCAAGGAAAAAACGCTGTTGTCCTCCCTGTACAGGCATAGTGGAGGGAGAGCTGCTCACACCATCTCAGCTGAGTCCTCTTTGAGTGGCCAGGTACCAGAGGGGCAGGAGCGAGAGGCAGCAGAGGAGCTGAAGCACGGTGGGTTGCTATTTTAAGACAAGTGGTAAATCAGCGTAAACCCCACACATAAAACTTTCACTGTGGACTTATTTTTTCTTCCTTTCTTCCCCTCTCAGCCTGTTAAGTGCTCTGCAATGGGAACCTGAAATTTTAAGCACATGCTTAAGATTAACTAAAAACCTTCAGAGTGGAGTGTGTGCTTGCACTTTGCAACTCTCTTTGAGATCAGGTGGCATTTAGATGTGACAACTTTAGCTTAAGTGGTGCTGAGAGCCCCTCTGGAGCCCCAGCTGAGCTTCATTTCATCTCCAGAGCCAAAGGCATCCAAGAGGTCGTGCCTACTACACCTAAACCCTCTGTTAAGATTCAGTATGCTCAGAGTCCTCTGATTGTTAGGTTGTCCTTAGACAACCCAAGACCTGATCTCATTACCTCTCTCAGGCCCTCTTTTGGCTTAGTAGACTGCAAAGTGCAAGCTCATCCGCTGGTGCTGTTGTACATTTAATAGTCCTTATCCTGTGAGTACCAGACAGATAATATTTTAATGTGTGATAGCATCTGTTTTGAACGTTGCTTGCACTGTAGAGGCTTTTTTCAAACATCAGTGTGGTGTTGCTGTAACTGCCCCTCTGCTCCGAGCTAGGCAGAAGACATGTTTTCTTCATGGAAATGTGAGTCTGTACTTGCTGCTGTCACTTT
Organism: Xenops minutus; assembly: GCA_035221455.1. Lineage (NCBI taxonomy): Eukaryota > Metazoa > Chordata > Aves > Passeriformes > Furnariidae > Xenops > Xenops minutus. Next base: position 7,106,996 of record JAWWEE010000025.1, read on the forward strand.
GCAAATGTCAAGTGGCATTTGTTGAGCCAGTATTCAGACATGGAGAGGATCTCCTGAGAGAGGTGATTTGTCAAGATTTTTCTGCATTGGTCCAGAAACTGGGCCAAGCCCCAGGGAGTGCCTGCTTGGACAAAGAAGCTGAATTTGGCTTCTGACACTGTTTGCCCAAAGGTTTCTAGGCAGGTACTCAACTGCTCCGTGACTCAGTGTACTTGTGAAAGGATGATAAAACTACAAACACTTTTATAAGGAGTCTTGCAGTGGTGGCACTTGGGTTGGGCTGGACCCTACAGCAGCCCTCTCTGTTCCATGGTTGTGGAACTGCTGCCCAGAGTGCCAGACCCAAGAGGGGCCAGGCAGTGCCTGTGGCTGGCAGGGCAGCTGCTGAGTGCCAGCACGGATGAGCCTGTACATGGGACCAGCTTGCTCTGCTTGGGTTGAAAAAACAGCCAAATCTCACACAGTCCTTTCCCTGCTCAGCTGCAAAGTGAGACTCCCTGCACCAGGACCAGATAACTTCCTGATTCCATGCATTTCCATTCAGGAGACAAGGGAATAGCATCCTCCAAACCCCACTGGAGCATGTATTAATCTCTGTGTTGCACGCACAGTCGTGGATTGTGGCTGGGGTATGAAGAAGGTGAAGTCATTGTTTTGTGCCCAGCACAGCCCCAGCTGTGCCGGGTGCTGAGCCAGCCCCTCGGAGCGCTGCCCGCTCTGTCCCACGTGGGAGCTGTGCCAGTGGCACCCTGGCCCTGTGGATCAGGACTGTGGAGCCTTCCCTTGCCCTTCGGAGCCCCACGGAGCCTTCCCTGCCCTTCCTCTTGCCCGTCCTCTTGCTGCTCCCTGAGTCACACTGATCAGGGAGTGCAATCTGTCTGCTAGAGCTGGTTCATCTTTGTTTTGCTTTGACTGCAAACCGGAGGGCAGGGGATCTGTGTGTACTCTGCACTTCGCTGGGTGCCTGGCACACCAACCCGTGGCTCCAGGTCTGTGTGTGCTGCTGCAGTGGGGAGTGATGCTGCCATGGGAATATGCAGTGCCACAGACCTAGTGCAAGGCATTGGTGCCATACAGGTAGCAGCTGTACCCAGGGTGGAGAGTGCTGGGGCATTTGGTACTGTGTAAGGCCACATGTCATCCAGGACTGAGGAATTTAGGAACAACAACAACATGCCTCAGTAGTGGGAATTGAAGCACTACTTAAGAGTGCCATGCAGACATTGTGTTGTTGCCTCTTGCTGTTTTCCAAATGTGTGTGGAAAATGTAAATGGAAAAACGTCTGGGAAGAGAAGGACCTGAAATACAGCTGCCTTGTGAGCTCTTGGAAGACCAGAGTTCTCCTGTGCCCTGCTGTCCTTCCCCCTGCGTGGGGCTGGAGTGTGGGGAGCTGAGCCTGGACACCACTGGGGACACCGGGCTGGCAGTGCCCGAGGGAGCGTTTGGGAGCTGCAGACACCTTTGGGGTGGAGGTCACTGCTCAAGTGTAAGCCCTTTTCATGGAGCAGAAGAAAGAAAGGACTGGATTTCCCTCCCGTTTCCTTTGCTGTTTGGCCTTGAATATGTCAGCTGTTCATTTTTGTCACTTATGTTTCGGTGTGATGTAGAAATGGGAAAGGGCACTTCAGATAGAGAAAAGTACTGTGCTGTCCCTTAGGGTGAAAGTCCAGGAGTCTTCACTGTTTAAACCACGTGATTTTTGGCTTTCCCTAGTGGTTCTATTCACCAGTTTGTTGTACACCGCTGAGTCTGCTGTAGCAGGGCCCAGGTTTTGCATGTCAGCTCCCATAATGCCAAGTTCTTAAAAATAAATATTACCATTTTAAAAAAAAAATCACCATTTATGATTGTGGCATTCAGTTACGCTTTTGTTTACCCATATGCTTTCACCTGCCTCACTCAGGAAAACAAAACCGAGGGTTGTCTCAAGCAGGAAACACAAGCATATGTCACTAAGGAGAATTTCGGGTTGAGATTAATTGAAAGGTGCTGCTTCTAGAGATCTATTTTTTATTTTCAATTTAACTAACTGGTGTCAGGATGGCCTTTTCTGTCCAAGGTCCAGTCTGTTCTTAGTGCTCCTGGTGACGTTCAGGAGAGCAGGAGCAGCACATCTGAAAGCACTGAGCTGCTCTGCTGTGCACCAGGAGCCCCGGCAGGAACGCCCTGCAGCTGAGCATGGAGCTGGTCCCACTGCTGCCATCCCCCCTGAGCTCTGCAGGCAGTGGCAAAACCACTTTTCCTGGAAGAAGCTACTGAAAAATGTAATGACGCAGATTGAAACTGATGCCAGTTTGGAGGTGAAGCATGAAGAGAAACTGTGATCAGGTTTTTATTTTTTGAAGACTCGTAGGCACACAGTTTGATGCCATACCCTGTGCACTTCTCCTCACAGATTTCTTTAATCACTCTGTCTGTGAGGAAGAGCCTAATTAGTACGTGATACTGTGTTGACCTTCTTATAGGGATCTGGATTTGTTCTCTCTGATTCTGGCTTGCAATAAGGGGCCAAATAACATATCATCTTCTGTGGATGTGGTTTGTGGCCAGCTGCCCACAGCAGTGCTCCATCTTCTCCCAGCCCTGCGGTCCTGCTGCATGGCACGGCCCGGGGGACCCTGCTGGGGATGGGCTTCCGAACCTCCTGTGGGTTTGGAGTGCAGCTTTTGGTTCCCTGGGCTTTGTGCTGGTGATGCCACAGGAATGGCCAGTGTCCCAAGTGCATCCCCAGCCTGCAGTGGAGTGTGTCAGGGTGCCTGGTGCCTTGCAGCTGATGTGCAGCACTGTGTTTGCAGGGCTTGTTTCAGTTCCTGTGGTGCTCAGCTAAGTGTGTCTGTCTGTGCTACCAAGGGCATGGCATGTCTGTCTTTCTGCTGCATGCCAAGAAAAAGGTTCTGTGATGTCTCTGTCAAACCAGAGCCAAAGATCTGTGTCCCTCTGGGATGGCTCTTGTTCCTGAGGCTGTGCCCACAGATGCAATTCATGTGCCTGTTGCCTGGACAGAGCATCTGTAAAAGTGTTTAAAGGATTTTGGGTTTGAAAATGCATCAATTCTGCTCTGACCTTATGATGAATCTTTCATTTCCCACAAAATTCCAGATTCAAAATATGAATTATCCCTTTGACTCTCTGCTTCAAGCCTGAAGACCAGCTCAAGGCACAGAACTCTTTGAAGAGCACGTTCAAAGGCTGCAAGTTAAACCCTGGTAGCTGCCCGTCATAGGATGCCATTAGTCACCCAGGAAGTGATGTTCAGGGCTGCAGTGGCTGTTTGTGGTGGGAGTTCCCACTCAGAGCCATTGCAAGCTCTTAATTATCATGTTGTGTAATGATGAAATGGGCTCCTGGCAAGGTTGGCTGCCTCCTGGTGATTTGCAGCTGCAGGATGAGGTCCTGCTTGGTAAGAAGCAGGAGAGTGGTCTCTCCAGGCCATGAGATGAGGGACCTGGTTCTCATCTGGTGCTGGGGAGGGCTGGAGTGTTGCAGGGACCAGTTCAACATGGAAGGGCAGGGCTGTATTCCTGCCTGGCTCTCACTGTGGATGATCCCATCTGGCTCTGCCACAAAACCTGCCAGCTCCAGTCCTTGCAGGGCAGTCTCATCACTGGCACAAAGTGTGAAAAAACTCCTACTGAAATCCTTTGCTTATGTTTGAAACAAAACCAGCAACACCCCCCCCCCCCCAAAAGCATTGCTGCATTACTGCTCCCCCCATTTATTGCAGCATTTGTGTTCTGGATTGATTATTTATGCTGAGTGTTGCAGGCTGGCTGCTTCTGCTGGAAAGGATTCAACTGGGGGGTGACCTTGTCTTTACTAGCAGGTGAACTGTGTCAAGCTGTCCTTGAGCCACCCTGGGTGTGTGGGAGCTGGCCAGCAGGGCAAGTTATTTGGGGTTGCTCAACAGGACAGTGGGCAGGCTCCTCTCCAGCACAGGGCAACACACCAAACACCACACGTGGGCAGAAGTAGTGGTTGTGTTCACAGGGCTGTCAGGTTTGTAACTTCGATGGATTGGAGGGAAAGAATAACACAGTGAAAACTTTTTTTTCCCTTTCTTTCCCTTCTTAATCTTCTTACTTCTCAGCAGCTGTTAGCATTGTTTGTCCTGACACAGCAAAATCCCCTTGGAGCTGAATGACAGCTGTAGGCACAGCAAATGGTTGTGTGCTTTGGTATTGGCACTGCCTTGAACTGGCACCAGATTATTACTGCTGCTTACAGAAATAGAAGGAAACTGCATTTCAAGGTCACTGGTAAAAGATATTTCGCTGAAGTCTGTCTCAGTGGTTTAGCATCTTTGAGAGGTGGGGGCAGTTTTGGTTAAGTGTATTCCTGTCCCGTAATGAACAGCAACCAAAAGCCAAAAAAAAGAAGAGAAGGAGCCCTGTGTGGCCACATTTGGGTTTCCAGCGGCCAAAGCACGACTGAGTTCTCAATGCAGGCTTGCCTGGCTGGAGCCTATTTAAATGCAGCCTTGCTGAGCTGGAGCCTATTTTAAAATCGCGAGCAGTGGTGATGCCTGTTGCCTGGAAACCTCCTCCCAGCCCCGGGGACTCTCAGCCTAATCATAGCCACCGGCAGCCTTTATTTATTTCCCATCCAAAATGTCATCCCAGGCTTCTGGTTTGTGTTTTTGTTTGCCTGTTTTTGTTTATTCTTTAAAATGAAAAGACACAAAGTGTAGCCGTCAAACTCGGTGACTGTCTGTGGGAACAGCTTTGCGGGCTGTCACCGCATTGCAGGGGTGGGAACTGGCATTTCGAGCTCTCTGTGGTGCTGGCTCACAGGGACACGGGCAGGGGGAGAGGAGGGGGCTGAGGGAATAGGCTGAGAGCCCGAGGAAGCCCCCCGAGCTCTGCTGCTGCCTACAGTGACTTCTTGCACCTTGTGAGAGCCTCTGCCTTAAGGGGACAGCCAAACCTAAACAGCTGAGTCCCTTCCCAGCACATGCAGGTCCCCAGTTCCCTTCCCTGTGTGATTGCACCATCCCATGCCACATCACAGCTCAGCATTTGGCTGCCTGGAGACTCCCTTCTCCCCCTGTGTTCTGGGTCTGACCTTCAGCATCTCCGTGTCAGTGAATGGGACAAAGTTAAACTTGGAGATCTCTCTGTCTTAGGGGTCCTTTTTTAATTCTAATTCACCTAAATTCTTGGCTGCCTTAAAACCTTAACTGCTGCCATCAGTCACACGGGAAATTTTAACTGATTGCTATTTCTGCTTGGTGAGTGTGATTGATCCTGGTGGGGTGAGATGGGGTGGGTCACAGGAGCCCAGCTATGGCTTGGTTGTGTTTCTGTCCAGGAGAGCACTGGGCTAAAATCATCTGAAAGTGGGTACCAAATGCTAACCAGGACAGCCAGAGGGTTTGTATGTGAGGCATAGGAGCTGCTTCAGCTGTTCACAAGTTGTTCTTGTGATTTAAATGGTTTATTTTACAAAACTGAGGATATTTGTTCTACCAAAGGCAGAGCTAAAGAAGGCTTTGACTCAAGATGCAATTTAACAAAGGTTTGCATTTTATTTAACAATCTTACTGCAGGCACAGAGCAATACACACAAAGCTTACCACATCACTCCTTTTATTTTCCTCTTGACTTAATTTAAAGTTTGACAGGCAGCCCAGGCTCTTCTCAGGGATGCTCCTGTCTCACAGACTTACTGCTGAAATGTTAAGTTCCAATTGTTGGGAACACACAGAAGAAACAGAGCCAGGCCAAGGGCAGACATTTGTTCCATCCCCATCTTCTGTGTGTGCTGGTGATTAAGAAAAACAGTCATTTACCAAAGAAGCTGTGAGGGTGAATGAATCGTGCTCTGAAACGCTGTCTCCTTCTCCAGGGAAGGGTCCGAGTGCCTGGGGGGCTGCAGGGGCTGTGTCTGGCCCTGGGTTCAGACAGCATTGCTTGGCTGTGCAGAGGTGGCACAGCTGTTGAAACATTTGTGCAAATCTAAACTTTCCTGGTTTTAACCACTAGAAACAGATATTATCCTTCTGTCAGTTCCTTTTTGCTGGAGTTTATAGCTGCTCTGCTCTGCCTTTCTCTATAGCACAGGTCACAGAGTGGCTGTCTCCTCGGATTTTATTGTCTTAGTTCCTGAACAAAGCTCCTACAGGTGATCTGGGGGAGGGAGGAGACAGAAGGGAGAACAAAGTGCACACGGGGGAGGCAGGAACAGGAACAGCAGAGGAACATGGAAAGCTGTGTGGTCACAGATGGTAAAGCAAGAGGGTTCCTCGCCCTGCCTGCGGGACCAGCACCCCCAATGCCTGAGCAGACAAACCACGCTGCTGGTGGCAACAGCACAGGGAAAGAGAGCAGTGCTTGGGGGAAAATGCAGAGCCTGTCCAGCTGGATTCAGTGCTGGAAGGTTGAAGGAAATTAAATCAAAAAGGTGCAGGAGAAAAGAGTGCTAAAATACACAGTAGTGGGTTCTCCCTTGCTAATCCCTCCCGGCTGCATGTAGCTGGAGCTCACAATAGTGTGTTCTTTCCTTTGGAGCCTCGTAGCTTAGTTCCCCCAACTCCCTCTTTCCTGTTGCTGGTGACTGCTGGGGGGGTTGTGCTGTGGTGTGCCAGAGCACAGACTCTTGGGCAGCGCTGGGGTTTGTGTGGCTGGCTCTGCAGTGCCCAGTAGGGTGGCTAATCATGGGCTTGCATCTCATCAATGTCATTTACCACGTCAGTGCAGTTTGCTAATCCGGCTTCTTCTCCCTTGTAGAATGAAGAGAAGAGGAACCTTTCCCTGGGGGGCCATGTCGGCTTCGACAGTCTCCCTGATCAGCTGGTCAGCAAGTCTGTCACACAAGGCTTCAGCTTCAACATCCTCTGTGTGGGTGAGCACAGTCTCTGCAGACAGACATGGGCTGAGGTTGGGGACAGGGTTCCTCGTGTGTCCTGCTGTGCCACAAGCCTGGGCAGCGACTTTAAGCAAGGCAGAAATGCCAAACTCTCTTAAAAACACATTGAGTCAAACCAGGAGAATTTCCATAATCAGCGAGGAATTGCTCATCCCCTCCACTGCAGTAGCTTTGCAGGAGGAAGGATTAAGGGAGGACTGTATATGGCAAGTTAAGTATTTCCATTTGCAAACTGGGGTGGCTGGCACAAGCAGCTCTTGGTGAATATGATGTCCAGGAAGATGCAGTTAGGTACACTGTGGGTTAGCTGGGAGCTGCTGGTGAGAGCTTGGTCCTTTCTGAGAGTAAACCTGCACCCCAAATCTGGGGATAAGACATTGGTGTCTGAGCTGTGCCTGGTCAGTACTTTCCCAGGTGAGTCAGAGGGCTTGAATCAGGGTCATTTCTGTGCTAGGAAAGGGAGGGGGAGAGTTCCTGTTCTTACTGACTGAAGAGGATTTGTCGTGGAGATTGTAAGTGGGTGCAAGGGGCTGGCTTGAAAATAACCTCATTATATTTGTGGGTTTTAATTCTGGTATTGATGGGATCTAGCAGGCAGTCTGGCTGGAGTACTAAAGTCAAATTGTTTCCAGTGATGAGATAAGCATTATATTTTTGCCTTGGCTGGTTCTTGTACGGTGTATGAGGTCTTAAGTATTGTGACCTGCTAGACCAGCAAAAATACAGCAGCTCCCTGGTTTTGTGTAGACTGTGCAGAGACAACCTGATAACTTTGACAAGGTTCCTGTGCCATACCCAAGCTACTTTTGCATATCCACACCATAAGTAAAGAGCATGAATCACAGTTTTAAACTTCAGAGACCTGTTCCTTAGCAGAAGGGTTAACTGCAGCAGAGGACAATATGGTTTTAATTGGTGTCATTCTTTGGGACACCAAAATGGATACTCCTACATTCTCAGCTGGCCTTTGGGTTTTTTTGGACAAGAGCTCAAAAGCCCCGCCCTGTTTGCTAGTTCCTGCTCCCAACAGTGCCCACGACTGAAGAGGAGAATACAGCTGACATCAGTAGTGAGTTCTCTGTGTCTCCTTTCAGATTAATCTAGAGCACCAGCTGGCTTTTTTCCCTTGCACAGCTCTTAGCCACAGCTGGTAGGAAGCAGCATGTGCTCCTGCCCTATTCTGAGCACTGTGAGGTGTTTATTCTCCTGTGAAGAGCAGAGCCTGTGGTGCTGGAAGAAGGAAAGAGTCCAAAGCCCTTGGCAGCAGGCATGGCATCTCCCTGGAGGAGAACCTTGTTCACCCTCCTGCTCTCCCACCAGTGGATCTGCTGTAGGGCTCCTCAGCAGTGCCTGCCTCTGCTGACATGGCAGCAGGATGGACTGGCTGGGAATGAGCAGGGAGGAGCAGGTGATCTCCTTGGGTTTTGCCTCTGCTCACTCCTGTGGCCAACAGTGCTGTGTGCAGTGAATGAGGAGTTTAAATGGGGTCACTAGCAGGCCAATCTGGAAATTATCAGTCTTCTTTCGTTACCAGGAGCAGCAGTTCAAAGCCTTTCTGGCTTACAAACAGCTTGTCAGCCAAGGATTCTGGGATGGAGCTTTTTGTGATGCATCCCAGGCGTCCTTCAGTGGTACCTAAAATTGTGCTTTCCACAGCTTTTCTAGTGCAGAATCCCAAGCTAAGTCAGGGGACATGGAAAGGAAGATGGTGTGCTTTGCTGTGCTCCGTGATAGTCACTGGGAGATGAGACCCGAGGGCCCTGTGTTGGCTTTGCATTGAGCAGATACCTGTGTGACAATTACATGTCTGTCCACAAGCGACTGGCAGTGACCTTTCACAGCATGATTTAGTCCTGCTCTCTAATTAATGTGCTTTGAAGTACCTGTGGCCCATTCGTGCTGCAGCGAGCTGATAGTTTGTCCTCCCTAGGTGAGACTGGCATTGGGAAATCCACCCTAATGAACACGCTGTTCAACACCACCTTTGAGACGGAGGAGGCCAGTCACTACGAGAGCACGGTGCGGCTGCGGCCGCGCACCTACGACCTGCAGGAGAGCAACGTGCACCTGAAGCTCACCATCGTGGACGCCGTGGGGTTTGGGGACCAGATCAATAAAGACGAAAGGCAGGTCTCGGGCCATCTGCTCGGCATTTCTGGGCTTGCCTCTGGTGCTTAGGCGTGAGCTGCCTGCAGCTCTGCTTGCACTGGTGCAGGGCTGTCCGTGTTTCTGTAATGGAGTGGTAGTGGCTCTGGTTCTGGGCACTAAGGGTAGAGGGGACTGGGGGAAGAGCCAAAAAGAGAGGTCGTAGGAGGTCTTTCCAGCAGGGAATGGTGTCCTCCAGCAGCGTGAGCAGTTAACAAGCTGTCCTCAGCGCAGGGTCAGGAATTGTCTGTTCTGGCAGTGGTTGGTGTTCCTGGACTTGTCTCATTTAATTACACAGACGTCTTGTTCAAGTCCCAGGTAAAGGCTGTGGAACTCCAAGGTCTCTCCTTGGTCATGTTGCTTTGCTACAGCCAGATGGCTCAGCCCTGAGATCTGGGCAAAGTTTGGTCTGGGGAAGTAGTTGTCTTTCCATGCTCTACTGTCCTTAGACATAGAAGAGCAGCCTCAGAAATCTCCAACAACCTTTGGATTAAAAGGTCTCTGTGTAAATACCACACATCTCCTGTAGGAAGGCTAAATTGTTTGAGTCTTATAACTCCATTTTAAGTGACAGCATGAAATGATTAGGAGAACTCCTTAAGCCTTGAACCTGCTGCAGTGTGCTCTGCAGTCCCTGGGTTGCTAATGGAATGGTTTTAGTTACAGGCCGATAGTAGAGTACATTGATACGCAGTTTGAAAACTATTTGCAAGAGGAGCTGAAGATCCGCCGGTCTCTCTTTGACTACCACGACACGAGGATCCACGTCTGCCTGTACTTCATCACCCCCACCGGGCACTCCCTCAAGTCCTTGGACCTGGTGACAATGAAGAAGCTGGACAGCAAGGTAAGGCACTGGAGACCACGGTTCCTCTTTCTGGAACACTTCTGGTGGTACTGATTGTCATATGGAAGATTTTGTTCCTTTCATGTAAGTTCTGGACTCCTTCCTGCATGGCAGCTGGGCCATTTTTAGAACTCTGGTAAAGCTCCATCTGCCCTGGTGATTGCTGAGGTCCTGTGCTTGTTTTCTCACTGACTTTCCTAAAAAATGTCAGGAAAAACCTATTTTACAGCTGGTTATGTAAATCCTAGAGTGTCCCTCACTGTGAGACTCTTACCCAGATGGGTTGATATTTATAAAGCCATCAGCTGCAGCTTTATTAGCTGTGCAGGTAAGGAAGCCTTGCAGCTCCCGCAGCTGAACTGAAAACCATGAAGCCACCTTGCTGTCCTGCCCTGTCAGCAAGGACAGAGGGGCTGGGAGCCGCCAAAACTGTCCATGTCCTAAGGTGGTGGTCAGTGCTGAGGAGAAGGTTGGGCTGTGTGTGCTGGTGCACAGGCAGTGTGTGAGCTGTCACTGCTGGCAGCACCGGGTGGTCTGGATAGGAGGTCACAATGTCTTCTGAAAGTGTAATTATGGTGAAGAATTCTCCAGGTCATAGGAATCGTAAAAGTAGGTCATGAGAGGGTCTCACTGGGGGTTGGTTGTTTGTGCATAAGCTGTTGTGCCTTAGGGGGCAGTGGGATACTTCATCAGTGACCTGCTGATATTCCTGCAGCTCAGAGCAAGTTTCTGACACCCTTTTGGTTGCTCCAGCTGCCTCCCAGGGAGCTGCAGGAGGCTTCAAAGGTCACGAGTCGCAGCAGCATCTCTGCTTTTCTTCACAGGAATTTCCTGTCTTTCAGAGCAGTGCTTTAGCAGCAAGGTGGTTCCTTTCAGGTGGCAGGTACTGATCAGCCTACAGAGGAGCAGACAGGGCAGCTGGGCCCCCACAGAGCTGGGGATCCCCTGGGTTACATGGAGGGAGCACTCTCTTCTCTGGCTACTGTTCACGTGCTGCTCTGCTGGACTCTCCTGGCAGGTTGAGTTCCCCCTTGTGCAGTCCCTGCTCTTTGCCCTCACTGCCCAGGGCTCATGGCCTGCTTTTCCTTGGCCCCAGTCCAGAGCAGGCTCTGGCTTCCCATTGCAGTGGGCTGTTTGTAACCTTAGTGCCTCTTACACTGACTTCATCAGGAATCTGAAAACTTTCCCTTAAGAAACTCTTGTCTCTTGGTGCAGTGCCAACATTACATGTTCCCAGAAATATGTTTGGAGGAAAGCTTTTGCATGATTCCCCTTGGTGCTGGTGGTCCCACAAAGCAGTTCTCTTCTTTTCCTTCTGCATTCCCTACTTTTCACATTTGTGGCTGCCTTTAATGTGGTCCTTGAGTAGTATCAAAATAAATCCTTTGTAGTTGTGCAGAGATGAAAACCTTCTGCACACACGGGCTTTTTATCCCTTTGCTCTCATCTCCCTTCTTGCCATGGCATGAGAACACTCCGGATTTCATGCTGTGGTGTCCTCACACAGTTGGGCATGTGGCAATGAATGTGCAAGTACAGCCCATTGACACTTTCTGGGCATCAGGGGTTGATGTTGCATTTCTGCACCAGTGTCATCCCAGGACATCAGGGTGCTTTCCAGGCAGTCCCTAAAGGTTTGTGCCTGGCACCCCATGCCCCTTTCCCAGTACACATCAACCACTCGTGCTGGGGGCAGTGTGGGCAGTGGGGTGGGGTATCAGCAGGCCCTGGGCAGTTCTGTCCTCTCTACATGGTGACAGCGAGGGGGGTTTGTAGGACACCTTTGCTTTAGCCCACCAGGGGCATGGCATCAGGTGCTGGGCAGGCTTTTGAATCTGTGTGATGATTTCCATAACAGATCTTGCTTTTAGTGTAAAATTTACAAATTCCTTCTGGGTAAAGCTGTTTTGTAAACAAAATCTTCCATTGTACTGTAAAACAGTGTCTGTTTGGCTGAGCTCATGGCCAGCTGTTGTTTGGGATGTTTAGTTACAGGCAGAGAGCAGAAACATCTTCAGAAGTGGCTGTAGGTAGATGGAATGTGCCTGGCTGGCTGCTAGTGGGAAGCACGTAGGACCTGACAGGGGTTGGCTTTCCATTGGGTTTAATCTGGGAAAAAGAGGAGATAAATATAATTGCATTTGTATCAGATGCAAAGGTGATTTATTGATTTAAAATCCAGCCCTGTCCTGGGAAGTGATGGCACAGTGTGTGCTGCCATGGGCATCCCGGGGCTCCCTGTTTGTCTCTGGATGGTTTCCAGTCAGCATGTGCTGCTTGAGCTGTTGCTTGCCCTCTGTGAGCTGACACACCCCAGGTTTGCACCTTCTTTGAGCCCTGCTGGGGCTGCTCCTGCTGAGCTGGATCAGGTTCCAGGCTCTGCACTCCTGCCTTGCTGTAGGCAGGGCTGAGCTGGGAAAAGAAGGGGAAATTGCTTGGGCCAAGAGAAAATGGACTGAGGTCCCTGTTGGTGCTGGGCTGTGGGTGTGCCAAGCCCAGCTCCCAGCAGTGCCTGTCCCCTGGCATGTCCCCTCCAGAGCAGGTGGCACATGAGCCACACCTGAGGTGACCCTTTTTCTGCAGGACATGTGGATCCAAACCTTCCCAGCTCTTAGCAGGCCAGCGAGGCACCCACTGTGGTCATGGCCCTTTTACCTCTGTAATGAGAACACCGACCTGCTGAGCAGTGGAGTGAGCAGCAGACCTTGTTCTGTGGGGAGTTGTGGTCCTTGGTAAAAGAGGCCAGGTCAGTGGCTGAGAAAGAGAGGAATTTATTCTCTCCAATAAATTTGCAATGAGGAAATTAAGACTGTCTTCATTTGTAGAGAGTAAATGCTCTTGTGTTTACGGAGTGCTAAACCAGAGCTGGGGGTGGGGAACCCAAGAAGAATGGAAAAAACACTGAGCTACATAGAGAACTTGAGCTGGGAAAGCAAGGCCATTTATTTTAATGGGCACCCGTTGGAGACCAACTGGCTGCTGTGAATTTGAGCTTTGTAGGACAATAAGTGTTTGCTTTTGGGAAATGGTAGATGGCAAATCAGAGTTTCCCCTTATTTGTTTGAATTCCTGTGTTTTACTGCTCTGAATTTGGCTGCTGTTCAGAAGGACAGTTCTGTTGTTGTTTGTGTAGCAGTATCACACTTGGCTTTTCTGGGCACAGCAGCATTATCTAACAGCGGTTCCTGTGACAGATCTGGCCCTGCTGTAGCTCTCTCATGCTCGAGGCCACAGTGAACCCCATCCCTTCTGAAGGATGTGGCCCTCAGGTACTCCTGATGTTGGTGGGCACAGGGCACAGGGGAACATCCCCACCCTGCAGCCTGTGGGTGGCTTTATGCCTGGGTTGATGTGGGGTATGGTGACTGCTGGCTGATGGGAAACCAAAGCTGAGCAAGGACAGCACGAAGGCAAATCTGTCTGCTGTGTGGCACCCTGTGGAACCTGAGTTGTGATCCCACCCAGAGGCTCATGGAGCCCTGCAAGAGGATCCACAGCTGCCGTCAGAGCCTCTGAGGAGTCCCTGATCCTTCTGTTTGAGCACAGAAAGGCTTCATCAGCTCAGTGCAGCGTGTCATCCTTGGGTGTGTTCTGCAAAAGGGCCTGTCAGCACAGCCAGCGTGGATGGGTGACAGCGGGGATGTGACACTTCATCTGCCTCTGCCTGCCTGATGTGTGTAACAAAACACATCTGCGAGAGCAGGGCTTTGATCTGCTCGCTGTGTGCTCAGCGCAGGGTGTTGGGTCTGTCTGAAGTCTGGCAGCCGGCTGAGTGCTGGGCAACTCTTCCCTCTAGTGTTGAGCGGGGCTGGGCTGCAGCTCCTGGGCCAGGAGCACTGCGGGGGCTTTGGGGGCTGCAGAGCAGCCAGGGGGGCAGGACCCCGCTCACCCCGGCGGCTGCTGCTGACCTTTTCGTGTCCTGCCTTCCTCCCTTCCCTCCGCTGCCCCAGGTGAACATCATCCCCATCATTGCCAAAGCAGACACCATCTCCAAGAGCGAGCTGCACAAGTTCAAGATCAAGATCATGAGCGAGCTGGTCAGCAATGGAGTGCAGATCTACCAGTTCCCCACGGACGACGAGGCGGTGGCCGAGATCAACTCGGTGATGAACGTGAGTGACGCTGCCAGTGCCATCGCTGCCACACGTTGTGACAAATTCCATTGCTGCACAAAAATGCATTTGAAAGGCAAGAGTCATTGGACATGTCCAGACACTGAATCTGTTGGAAAGTCGAGCTGTGGGTCTGACGGATGCCAAAGGCTGTTGCACACAGAATTAATTAAAATGTGGCTCGTGTTTAATCTGGGGGCCCTCTGGAAAAGCTCAGCTCTAAAATTTGTTTTATTGAATTTTTGAAAAATGCTGTCTTCAGAATCCATTCTGTCTGCTCTTAGGCTACTTTACGTTTGAGGGAGGAGAAGTTTTGAATAAAAATTTGACAGTTAAGATTTATATTTGCCTTTTGATTTAAGGAGGCTGAGCAGAGAAAACCCAATTTAAAGTAAAGAAGAAAAATTGTTGGTTTCTATTTCGTATTTTTTGAAATTCAAAGATCAAATTCAGACCTGGCTGGAGCATGTGCAAAAGGCTTTCAAGCTTCCTGTCTCCTAGATTAGAGTGCAGCTATTGCAGTAGAAACAGCTGAAATGTTTCCATGTTAATTTTATAAATCAAAAGTATCTTTTTTGTCAAAATGAACTTTTTCCTGCATAGCTGTTTCTGATTAAGTGCTTTTTTTCTTTCACCCTCCCGTTCCTCCCTTTTTCCTTTTTTTTAAATTCAGTCACCAGTTGATTTCTGGGTCAACTAGGTACGTATTTTCACTGTAATAGGTTTTTTTTTTTCTGAATTCATGACAAATTTGGAGGATTCACTCTTATCATAACTGCAAGCTGTATGCATTGGAGAGACAAACAGGAGTCATGCTTGCTTGGCTTTTCTTTTTTTTCCTTCCTTCCCCCAGTGAAAACATTTTCGGCCACTTCTCTACCAGTTCCACACTGCTGGACCCATTTCCTCCTCAACGTGCAGGATTTTGGCAGCCTGGCCCTCCCGCAGTGCCCGCTCTGGGGGCTGGTGCCCCGTTCCCTCCCTGTGCCCTGCCCGTGTCCCTCCCGTGCCCGCACACCCGCCGTGCCAGCGCCTGTCTGCGGCTGCCCTTGTGCTTGCAGCGGGGCACGGAGTGCCCTCCTGGCACCTGCAGGAGCAGCCTGGCAAACAGAGAGGGGCGAGCAGCAATGACCCCGCTGTTCCCACAGTGTCCCCCCAGCTGGCTCAGCACAGCAGTGCTGGGGAGCTGTGCGGTGCCACTGCTCTCCTTGGGCACATCCCAGGTCACGGCAGGGATCGCTCCGACTGTCAGAGCTCGTGGGGTTCCGAGGGAGGACTCTTGGAAGCAGACCCTGTGCCTGGGGGAGCGGGACCTCAGGGTCAGGCTGATCCCCAAGGGTTACCCCAGGCACTGAGTCGCTGCCCTTGGCTCTGTTTCAGGCTCATCTGCCCTTTGCTGTGATCGGGAGCACGGAGGAGGTGAAGGTTGGGAACAAGCTGGTGCGGGCTCGGCAGTACCCGTGGGGAGTGGTGCAAGGTGAGGGGCTGCGAGCAGGTACCCACCCCAAACCTCCCTGTGTGCTCAGGGCACGTGGCACCTCCCAGCTCTGGCCCTGACAGCTCCTCTGATGGCTAAACAGTGCGGGTTTGGTTTGTGCCTTTTGTAGGTTGGCCAGTCTTTCCCTTGAATTCCCATTCCAGCCTGCAGGTGGGAGGGTCAGTGGGAATCCCTGGGGCCAAGGGGCTGTGATGTGCTGGGAGCAGGGCAACAGGCAGAGTCCCTGGGGTGGGAGTGTCTGGAGTCACCCTGGATGTGCCTTTGTGCTCATACCATGTTTGCTGACTTGTCCCCTCCCTCAGTGGAGAACGAAAGTCACTGTGACTTTGTGAAGCTGCGGGAGATGCTGATCCGAGTGAACATGGAGGACCTGCGGGAGCAGACCCACACCCGCCACTACGAGCTGTACAGGAGGTGCAAGCTGGAGGAGATGGGCTTCAAGGACACAGATCCTGACAGCCAGCCCTTCAGGTGAGCCTTCACATCCAGCAGCAATTTACAGCAGTAGTTTGGTACTGACAGCCCAAAAATGGGAGCTTTGTAGGTGGTATCCACAGTGCTGGGCTGGAAAATAGTAGCCCTGGGTTTGAACTTTGCAGCTGACTTGGATGTTCCCTTCCCTGCCTGTTTGTCTTTAAGCAACACAGACAGGCATGCATTTCCCCATCCCTAACTCATTGGTGTCCAAAGAGTCTGGATCTCATTTACTTTCTTCCCCAGCCTCCAAGAAACATACGAGACCAAAAGGAAAGAGTTTTTGGGAGAGCTTCAGAGGAAAGAGGAAGAAATGAGGCAAATGTTTGTTAACAAAGTCAAGGAGACAGAGGCAGAGCTGAAGGAGAAGGAGAGAGAGGTGGGTGTGCCAAAAACCTGTGAGGAGCCCAACCACAGCCCGCAGGGAACCTGTGTCTGGGCAGTGTAGGAATCCTGGGAGCACTGAGCAGAGCTCACCAGCCCAGCACAAACACACGTGTGTATCCCTGGCTCAGGTGCCTCAGAAACCAGTCTTCCCTGCCCAGTGCCACATGCAGGAAACTTGGCTGCCGGTGAAAGGCAATGGCAGAATGGTTAGGGGGGCATCCATGTCAGATAGACTTTCCCCCTGAGGGTCACTGGGCAGCAGAGTAAAGGGGGCATCTGGGACTGGGGAAGAATTAAATGGGCCATCCTGAGAACCAGCGAGGAACAAAAGAGGTCACAATGTCCCCAGCCCTGTGCAGGGCTGCAGGCTGAGCAGAGATCCTCAGTGCACGTGTCCAGGGCTCACACTTCCTCCTGGCTTGCCATGGGCTGTCAGGCAGGGCTGAATTTGTGTCTTCTGTGCTTTTGGTGGGCACTGGGTGCCAGACCCTGCCAGCGCCCTGTGGGGTGGGAGGTGTGTTGGGCTCTTGGGGCGGCACAGCCCAATGTCCTGCTGGATGTGATGCTCAGGGGGTCTGTCTCCTACCAGCTGCATGAGAAATTTGAGCACTTAAAAAGGATACACCAGGAAGAGAAAAGGAAGGTGGAGGAGAAGAGGAGGGAGCTGGAGGACGAGATGAACGCCTTCAACAGGCGGAAAGTCGCGGTGGAAACCTTGCAGTCGCAATCCTTGCAGGCTACCTCACAGCAGCCACTGAAGAAGGACAAAGACAAGAAAAAGTAAGTGTCTGAACTGGAGTCTTCCTCCTCTGCCACTGGGAAGCTGGAGGTCTGCTCAGATGCTTGAATGTTTGATCAGTTGTTTGGACAGCACACAGAAACAGGGATTTTGGAATCCTAATTCCCATCCTTCTGACTCTGCTAAAGCAGAGGAGACACAGGTTCCCCTGTGCCCGGGCACTGCCCAGGAGAAGAGGGAAGGAATTTGCAATTTAGGGCCATTCTCTAAAGGCTGATGGTCCCATGGGCTCACTCTTGCCTCTGGGCCAGCCAGCTCAGGTGGTCCTGTGAGCTGTCTGCTCCTGGAGTCAGGTGGGAAGGTGACTGGAGATAATCTGCACCTTCTCCCCAGCAGAGAGGAGGGGGACTAGCCCTGACACAGCTGCAGTGTCTCCTGGATGCAGTCCCCATCCTGCACTGCCTTGCTGCAGTCCATGGGCTTGGGGCTCTCTTTGGAGAGAGCACTTGCTTTATTTGTAGAGGCAGAGCTGTAAAGAAGGAAACAGCAGCTTAGAGGGAAGATGCTTTGGTAATTCATTAGGTCGCCATGTGAAATGGGGCTCCAAGAAGACAGTTCTGATTACAAGAAAATTCTTTTCCCCTAAAGGCAAGATTCTTAGCTTACTGCAAGTTAATTGACATTGCTGAAGCTGGCAGGAGTGAGGACATGTAAATAATGCTGTTTCAGCACCTGGCTGTGTAATGATAGAGCAGGAATGGGACAAGCATTTAAAAAGAAAAGGTGGTGGTGGGTGATCCTGATTCCATCCATTCCAGTCCTGAGGAACACTGTCTAGGGAGCAAAATGAGATGCACCATCATGCAAGCTGGTAATTCTGCTATTCCAGCATTTTTGGTTACTTCCCCTTGCACAAAGGAGCTCAAGAGTCTGAACGGCGTTCTGTCAAACCCAGAACAGACTGGTGGCAGGGCTTTCTGAGCCTCTTAATGATGGCAAGAAAAAAGGGCCACGGAGAGTAGTAACACCCGAGTTTGTGCTTGACAGCACAGCGTTTGGCTTCACGTTGCTGATGAGATCTTGTGCTCTGTCCTTTCCCTGCTGTCAGCTGCAGCACCAGAGGAGCTCCTTCTGGGTACTGACATCCTGGTGATTTGTTTCTTCCTGTGTTAGATAACAGAGTAGATTATTCAAGTATTTCCTTGGAGTGTAAATGTGTTGGTGTAAACACCAAAGCCCTCTCTTCTGCAGACCTCCACATGCTCTGGGCATGACCCCCCTCACACACGGAGTTCAAATGGTTTGTGCAGTGGTTTGCTGCAAACAGTGTCTCCTCCAGCTAAGCTCAGCTGTGAGCTGGGGGGGACTCCTGGGTCCCAGGCCTGCCTTGGGGAAGGGGAGCACACCGAGCCACACGCTGTGACCTGTGCAGGGGTGCCAGTGCTGGGATGGACTGTGCCTGCGAGCCAGGAAGGGCTGCAGCCTCCCCTCAGCTGTGACAGAAAGGGGTGTCCTGTGCTTTGCTGGGTTTAGCCCCCTGCGGGTGCGAGCCTGGACCCCTCCTCTTCGGGGTGGTGGTGAGAAACAGGGCATGGTCAGGAGCAGAGCCTGGGGGAGGCAGCTCCGTGGTGTGTGCAGGTCCAAGGGGCACAGCAGGGACCCCACAGGGCGCCCTGGCTGGGGCTGTGCCCACGGCTTTGGCCAGCAAAAGGTGCCCACCCACGGCAGTGTGGGGGGAGTGGGACCCAGAGGGGGTCCTTGGGGGGCATCGCTGCCAGGAGAGCCCCCATGCTCCCCAGGGGATGGGATGGGATGGGATGGGAGTGGAGGAACGTCCAGGGTTTGTGGGTGAGGTGTGGGACCTTGCAGGAGTTGTGAGCCTACAGAAGGGGGGTTTTTGCTTGCTTCTAAATTTCGGAGAGCTGGTTGACCCCTCTGTCATCTCCTGGTTCAAGGCAGTGGCTTGGGTAGCTGTAAGGACGTCAGGATTGCAGGTGCTGGGGGAAGAAGAGTGTTTGTGGTGCTGAGCAGGCTGTGCTGCCGTGGGGGCAGCTCCCACCTGAATCCTTCAGCTGGCCCAGCAGCATTTGTCCTCCTCCTCCTCTCTTGGTTTTAACATACTTTGCTACACTTTGCTTTTGTTTAATTTTCATAACTTTAATTCATGCTTTTTTATGTTTTGTTTCTTTCAGTTAATCACACACAGACTTTCAGGCCAAGAGTGGACTTGGTGCTTTCATGTGTTAAGTTGCTTGAGTTTCCCACCCCGTGACCCTTCTCATAACATTGTGTGAGTGGACCAAAGTGAAAGAGAAAATGAGCATCTCCGGTGGTTGCAGTGACCCGCTGTTATCTGTACAGAATTATCAGGAGGTTTGCAGGAAGTAACCCTGCTTGTACATTTGGTTAAACAAAGCCAACTAATCCCTCGAGCAAGATGTTTTGTTCTAAACCCAGTGATTGAGCAGCCATGTATGAAGTGACCATAACTGTTTGTCTGAGCTCATCTTACCCACCAGCTAAATAATTGCTTTCTACATTTATTTCTTTTTTAATTGGCTAAGGTGACTGCTCGAGGCTCATTGACCTTCCCCTGCACATGCACAGTGAGAGGAGTGATATGAAAAATGCTGAAACATTTATTTTTCTAACAAAATTTTCAATAAGTTTTTAGAATGGGTAGAAAAACACAATGCTTAGGCTTTCTGCCCTGGGACTCTTAGTCAGAGTAACCCTTGTTCCAGTAATTCTATATTTAATCCTGAATTACTCTAAACACTTTCTACATCACTTATTATATATATATATATGGAGAGAGAGAGAGAATGGTTAATAAAATTCATGGGACAATGTTTTGAATTTTCTTTACTGCTAAAGTAGAAAATTTATAGAGAAAGTTTTTCATAAGAGTTTGTTGTATAATGTGGGACTACAGGATTTGTCTAACTTTTCAGTTGTCACTTACCAATGTATTTACTGTCGTGGAAACTATTTAAGCCATCAGCTTTATTTTTACTCTTTAACCTTAAACTTACTATGTGCCTATAGGGAGAATCCCCTGCTCTTGAGCTGGGCACTGTATTTATGTTGACAGGCTCTGTTCCTCTTAGAAGGTGCTTCCCTTGACACTCCTCATGCCTAGAAATCACAACCTTGTTTTCCTGGGCAACTGAGCATAGAGGAGTAATTAGGATCAATATTAATTTTTTCCACTCAAGTCATTTTGTGACTAGGCAGGACGATCACTGAACAGAGAGTTACTAGCTATGTTGTCATGGAAAAATAGTTGGACCCAATTCCATCCATCCAGCAGATCCTAGGCTAAATGAAAGGAAATATTTTATATTAACCCTCACATAGTGTCTTTAGAGTTTATAAAAACACTGGCTGGCTAAGTGTTAGTTGTGAGTGTGTGTGTTTTTATTTAGTTTTTACTGTTACAGGATTTTCTGATATGGTTTTTATTGAAGATCTGTCTTTAAGCTCTCAGCAAACTCCTGACATGCTGTGCAGAGGGAGGTGCAGGGGCTGGACCTGAGCTGTCCCTGGGCTGCTGGAAGGCAGCATTTTGCTGGATTCTGAGGTTCTTTAACCTGCATATCCCGTTAAAGCAGCTCTTTTTCTCCTGTCTAAATACATTCTCAGGTGTTAAACTGTTTTCCTATTGGCCTTTTCTGTGGATATACTGACAGTTGTGCCAGTGTTACTTGATGCTTGTAGGAAAGAACCTCACAAAGATCTCACCGGTACCTTTTAGAACAGGCTGCTGTTCTGAGTAAGAATTCTGCACTTGTTGGGAGTCTGCTGAAAGCTGAACATTTAACTTTGAAGGCTGTGCCTCCAGGTTAGATGTATTTTAAAGAGTAACTGTCATATGTTGGGAGGGTTAATGTGGTTCTCTCAAACACAAGCAACCCAACCCTCTGTTTCATGCAGAAAGACAATTCCAGTTCACCTCTGACCACAGTCAAATCATGTAGCAAATTATTTGTTATTGATTTTTGCTAATGAGAGAAACTCTGGTGCACTAATTGCCTGAGCAAGCAGCGCTATTTGGTTCAGTGTTTTGCTTCTCAAGGCCAATGCTGGCACGAACAGTGACTGGTGGTACTGGTACGCACCCAGCTGCCTCACCAGTGTGTTCCCAGTCAATAGTTCCCTCCTGAGCTCGTGCTGCAGCCAGCAAGATCTATGCAAATGATTTCTCTCTGCCCTGGCTCCTCAGAGACCAATCCTTTTTTCCTAGAATAACAGGTAGTTAAGAAAAATGATGATAAGAAAGAAAGAGTAAAACCCTTCAAATCCATGGGCATTGTGGAGAAATTTACAGCTTTTTCTGAAGAAGACATTCAGAATGTATGTAACAATATTTTAATGATGATGATTATTATATTACTTTGACTTTATGTTGTGATGGACATCCCTTGTCCTTGTAGTTGCTTGTTCTACATCACAATCTCTCCAATGAGACGCTCATATTTTTGTCCCCAGTACTGGGTTTTTTTCCTTTTGGCTGAGACAAGATTTAAGTATTGTGGTATATAGGGTAGTTCTATATCTTATTTTTATTTAACAAGTTACAAATGCATGGTGATGCTAATCTCCTCCAGTCCGAAGACTTATGTCTTGTAGGCTAGAAGAAGTGAAAGAAACACCCTTCAGAAATGACTGAAGCTATTCAGTTACACATCCTTCTGCTGTTTTATATGTTTATCTGTAAAAGATTTGTATTAATGGGAAAAACTCACCATTTTTTTATCATTTAAACATTTACCATCGTGTATGTTGTCTGCTTTCTAATTTAAATTGTGTTTTGTGGGTGTCTGGGGGTTCACACCTGGCTGTGGTGGTGCCCCGGGGTGGAGATGGGGTGGCTGCTTTGGAGCTGTGGAGGCTCTTGGGGACCTGCTGGGAGACACCACCCTCTGGGACGTGCTGCATCCCTTTGCTTTGTCATTCCCAGCACGTTTGGGTTTGTGATTTGTTTGGTTTTTTTACTTTCATTTCTTTCCACTCACTTTGTACTTTTTTTCTTTTATTAAATCTCACGTGTATTTTGAGTTTTTGTGGTGTCATTTATTTAGTGGTGCATTTGCTGTGCTATCCAGTCATTATCTGTGTTATCTGTCAAAATAGTAATGTGTCATGATTGCAAGCTTACCAGTCGCAGGCTGTCTTATGGCTATGGGGAACATTCAAAAATATAATTAGCTAATTAATTAACAACTAGCTAATCCTAGAGTATGCAGAAATGCACCTCATCTCTAATCTGGGGAGAAATTCTAAGGTATTAGTTCAAAAGCCACCCTTGTTTGGGCAGAAGGAGCTTGTTGGTCTATCTGCTTTGTGAGATCTGGTGACTGGGCAGGTTCTCCCAGCAGTTTTGCTGATGTGCTGGTGCCCAAAGGGGTGATTTAAGGGTAGGATGAAAAGGGGCAGAGGTGGAGGGTTTCGTGGTGGTACTTCCAAAGCTGTGCCTTTTCTGAAGGAGCACGTCATGTGTTTAGGTCGAGGCCAAGAAGAGAGCAGAGCTTTAGTCAGGAGCTGTGTCTGTTCTCTGGGCCACTGGTACATGCAAAGTTACATTCAGGTAACTTTGGGTCCCTCTGGGGTTTATTTGGGGTTGGACTGGGGTCGGTGCTGTGCTTCAGACACAGCCTCACATGGAGTTTGGCTGATGCACAGTGTGCTGATGTGGTGCTCCTGGTGGGAGGCTTTTCTGCAGCCCCAGCTGGAGGGACAAGCCCAGGTGGGTGTGTTAGAGCAGCAGCTCAGCAGTGAGGTGGGTGCTGCCTCTGTCTTGCAGTTCCAGAGCTGAAGTCCAGTGGCCAAGGCCCCAGGACAACCCAAACCCCACCTTTTCTCCTTGTCCTCAGCTGCTCCGTGGGGAGAATGCAGCTGTGGGGGGTGGAAGGAGCAGGGACTGTGCAAAGCTACTGCCCCAGCTGTGGGTGCCCCAGCTGTGGGTGCCCCAGCTGTGGGTGCCCCAGCTGTGGTTGTGGCTGGCAGTGCCTGCACTCCTGGCCAGGCTGGGGACAGCTCCTCACCTCTCACATCCTGGGTCTCCATCACATGGTACTTCTCAGGGGTTCCATCAGCAGTCTTTCCTCATGAAGATGTTAAATCAATCCTCTGAGCACCAGTCCCAAACAAGATGTTGGCAGCTGTGAGAGCTTCTCCACGTTGAACTCAAGTGCCTGTGCCCAGCCCCAGCACGGGTTAGAGGGGCTTTGGCCTTTGGGGCTGTCTTTACTTAATGTAAATAACTGAAACTTATACAATGATTCTCTTTTGTTCTTTCTGTAGCTTTTTTAGTCTTCCCAGTGCGTACTCCATAACAACAGGAAGATTTGTTAATTAGAAGATTTATTAAGGCAAAAACATCTCATGCAGAAGAAATTAATGGGTGCTTTCACCTTTAAGCTTGCAATATATTGCACAGAAGAGAATATGTAGCAAGGACTAAGATGCACCGTGTCTTTTGATGGGGAACAGTTTGCTTGATCAGGTTTCTTGGTAAAGTTGAAATCCAAGATACTTGCCAAAAGGTAAACTGCTAATTCAGGCTGCTGCATGGCTGGCACTAAAACCAAAATGCTAATTTTGGGGTGAGAGCCCCTCCAAAGCAGTTAACACACATTGACTCCAGAGAGACAAGGGGTAAAACTGGGGTAGTGTGAGGAGCTTTTGGCTTTGCTGCTTGAGCTGCCACAGTAACAGGGTCCTTTGGGTCCTCTCCTTGCTCTGGATTTGGGGTGTAACTGGAGAACCTGATGTCCCTAACCTGACCTTCCTAATCTTTCACCTGAATTCTCACCTTTCAGAGCAATAACTCCTCTGTGCAGCTTTCTTTGTATTTACAGGTTTTGAAACCAAAATCGCCCAACCTCCATCTCTTTAGTTTTCTGAGGGCAGCACAGGCTGCCTCTCAGCATAACCCCTTCCCAGAGCTCCCTGCCCACCTCCACCTGCTGCTTTGGGGCTGGGTAACCCTGCCTGGCCAGTCTGGGCTCCGCTCATCCTCCTGGGATGTGATGGGTGAGAAGGGAACCCTTTTAAAGGACAGCTAAATGTTACATATTAATGGAAGGGAAATGGTTTCAAGCTGGAGACTCCGTGTTCCTGGTGCAAGTTCTGTGCTTGTTACAGACTGACTTCCCCTAACACAAATACTTGTTTAAAAAAAAAGGAAGGGGGGAAAACAAAGTGTGATGTCTGTGCCCCAGTAACTTTGCACAGGAACAGGGAGAGGCCCCAGTTTATCTTTGTTTTAAACAACCTTGTAAATGAATCTCAGGAATGACCTACTTGTACCAAAGTTGGGTTTAATAAAAACAAAACTGACTTGTTTAACAAACATCTGTTAAAAGCATGATTTGTAGGCAGGTATAGCCCCTGCAACAACAACATGCTGTGTCCAAATTCACAACCCTCACATGATCCCAGTTTCCCCTCCTCAGCCAGTGCCCTGTATACCTGTGATGACAGTGTGATGTCCCCTGTGCCCCCCTGTGCTGCTGCCCCCAGCCACCCTCCCCTTCTCCAGGCTGCTGCTTTCCCTGCTGCCCTGGGGCTGAGGGGTAGGGCCAGCCAAGAAACAGCCCTTAGCAGGAGGTTCGAGAGAAGCTTCACCTTGTGCCCCTACCCCGTGCTGGCTGGTGAGACCACAGCTGTGAGCAGGCAGTGGGTGAGTGTGGCAGGAGCCCCCCAGGGCTCCCACTGAGCAGTGGTCTCTGTAACCACCCAAGAGTTTGCCAGGACAGAGAGGCTGGTGCCCTCTGCATAAATTAGAGCTTGGAAATATATCTCAGCTGTAACAGCTACATGGCCTGAAAATGACCCCACTGGGCACAAGCAGGAGGTCTGGGGACTCCTGCCACTTGCAGGCAGTAGGGATGAAGCCCCATGGCAAACATGTTCATCCCTGCCTGTCCCTGCTGCCAGGTGGGCAGGGATGAGGTCCCACGTGTGCCAGGGGAAGGGGGACCAGGGGGAAGCACCAGGCTCTGACCCAGCTGAGTCTCAGGTGAATTCAGGAGGTCACATCTGTGCTGCCCTGCACAGAGCAGGGGGAAGCTGGAGCCGTGTGTGACCCTCAGGCTGAGCTGAGCCATCAAACAGCCTTTGCTGCTGCTTTGATGATTTTTCTAAATTTGCCTGTGTTCTTTTAAGGCCAACCAGTCTAATTTCTTTGGCAAAGCTTTCATCCGGTTTGGAGCTATTGTCAAGTTAGGTTCCCAGCTGGATAGGTGAATTGGGAATAAAAGCTTTTTGTTCTTTTTCCAAATTGCTCAGCAGATTTGATTAAGTTCTGTTTGTGGTGACCATAGTTCAGTTACAGTGGGGTTCCAGTTACATACCTTGCTGAGGAGGAACAGGGGGAAGCTCTGGGACCTGCCAGGAGTTAATGCATCACTTCATCTCAGTGCACTCTTCTGCCTTCCCACGGAATTGAACTCTAAGTACTGTTCAAATTGAATTTTGCACACTAAAGCCAGTTACCAGGACCAAAAAAGATAACAACTGTATAGATGCAACCTCACAAATGAGGCATAACTCAATTCTCTTCCCTCTGCAGTTTTATTGTCTCTTGATCAATTCTCTGGCCACAGGAGTTTCTTTCTTCATGTAAATGTGTATATGAACTCTTCTAGGTCATCACGTGCCCTCTGTGAGCAGTGACACTGAGTGTGGCCAGCAGTGGGGCAGCTCCATCCTCACCTGTCCTGGTTCCTGGGTGTCTGTGAGCTGTGACATGGTTCCTCTTTGGAGGGGCTTATGGATTGGGGGGGGGGGGGGGGCGCAAAATTGGTTTTTTGTTTGT
>JAWWEE010000025.1:7146465-7178322 GCA_035221455.1 Xenops minutus
TGGCACAGGGTGCCCAGAGAAGCTGTGGCTGCTCCATCCCTGGAAGTGTCCAAGGCCAGGTTGGACGGGGCTTGGAGTAACCTGGGCCAGTGGAAGGTGTCCCTGCCCATGGCAGGGGGTGGGAACTGGCCTATCTTTAAGGTCCCTTCCACCCCAAACCTTGCTGTGAGTCTGTGTTCACACTAGTGTTACAGCCTGTGTTTTTTTCTTTTTTAAATAATTACAGATCAACAAGCCTGAGAAGCCGGACAGGCCCGAGAGCTGTGACAATGTCAAGGTGGTGGTTCGGTGCCGGCCCCTCAACGACCGGGAGAAAGCCACGGGCTACAAGATGGCTGTGAACGTGGATGAGATGAGAGGAACGATAACTGTGCATAAAACAGACTCCTCCAATGAGCCTCCCAAGACATTTACATTTGACACAGTGTTTGGACCAGAGAGTAAACAGCTGGATGTCTATAATTTAACAGCAAGACCTATTATTGACTCTGTCCTAGAGGGATACAATGGTAAGTCCTGTGTTTTAAGTGAAGGATCCCATCCCATTTCCAATTCTTTGCATTGTTGGCTTTCCGGCTGATCTTGTTAAAGGAGTTTCACCTTCTGAGGGCTGTGGTCTTGTATTGTTTCTGTTGTGGCCTTGAACTTAAAATAGCCTGAAGGTACTTGCTGTTCTGAGTGCTCAGTGGTTGTGCCCACTGCAATCATTAACAGTGGAAGATTGGTGATGAACAAGATTCAGCTGAGGTCAGTTTGTATCCACTGCAATTATTAACAATGGGAGATTGGTGATGAATAAGACTCGGTTGAGGTCAGGTAGCTGTATGTTTTTATCCTGCATCTTGTCTTTGCAAAAATAAGCACTTTATCTTATTATCAGAATTCTCAGCGGTTCTTCACTCTACAGTGTCAGTACCCAGGCAGCTGCCATGGCCCTGAAGGTGCTAGGTATGCACACAGACTTGCAGAGAACTGCTGCATCTTTGCCTCTGAACTTTGCTGTTTTGAACTAAGATGATTACTTAAACATATCTGCCCTACCTCACAGATGGTCTATTGCTTTCTACAGCTGGAAAGAGGATGGCCATGATTTGTGTTGTGTGTGTGTTATGCATGTAAATGTATTATGTGAAGGAAAGCTGGTTACTGCTTTCCATAACAGTGTGCTACAAACAACAGCAGTTTATGAGGTTTTTGTAAAATGCCTAATGAACCTACTTGTGCTAACACACAGGGGTTTCAGCTGATTAAAATTCATGGTTCCGAAATGAACGGTTCAGAGCTGTGCCTGGGAGGTTTAGGCTAGACATCAGGTAGCATGTCTTTACTGGGACATTGGAACAGACTTCATAGAGAGGTGATTGATGCCCCAAACCTGTCAGTGTTTAGAGGCATTTGAACAATGCCCCCTTAGCAACGTGCTTAATTTTTGGGCAGCCTTGATTTAGTTGGGCAGTTGGACTGGATGATCATTGTAGGTCCTTTCCACCTGAAATATTCCTTTTGTTTTTCCAGTCTGTAATGTCAGTGGCTTGACAATGAAAACTTTCAGCAATGCTAGTCTAAAACTAAGAACTGTTGCATTTCTGGAGTCCCAGAGTCAGGGATCTCAGTAATGTTTCTGGATGCCTTCCTGTGCAGGCTGATTCTCTAGTCCAAACTGTAGCTGCACCTGCAGAGTCAGAGGTGGGCTTGTGCTGTGGCTGTGCTGTGGAAGCCTCACACCATTTCTGCTGTGGCTTAGAGCACTAGCAATAGTTATGTTTGCAGTTGGTACCCAGTCATCTTTTGCTAATTGGCCATTTTATTAATTGGGCTTGCCTGCATTGTTGGTATGTGGAACCTAAATGTACTAGTACTCCGTACTTTAATCACTCTGCACAATTAAAACCAGCTGACTTTTTATTAGCATCTTGCAGGCCGGATTAAATAGTGGCTTAAACAGTGGCTTAATAGTGGCTCAGCCCTGTTTGCTGTGTTTGCTCACGTTCTGCTACTCAAGCCTTGTACAGTACCCACTGGAGTGGGTGGAAAATTTCAACTCCATAAGGATAGAGATGTTTAGTGATATCAGGCTAAGAAGGGATGAAGTAAAACTGCAGTTATCAATTTCTTAAGAGTTTGTTTGTTTATCTTATCCTTCAGGTACTATTTTTGCTTATGGGCAGACTGGAACAGGCAAAACATTCACCATGGAAGGAGTCCGAGCAGTTCCTGAGCTCAGAGGCATCATTCCCAATTCCTTTGCTCATATATTTGGTCACATTGCCAAGGCAGAGGGGGATACAAGGTAAACAGCTTCTCTTCGCTGTTTCTATCTTCTGTGTGTGTGTCCAAGTATAGCAGGAGCCTGACCTTGACAATGACAACTGAAGTGGTACCTCTGGCCTGAACTGAAAGGCTCTCACTTAGGCAGTTCTTGAGGGGGCAGCAGGATTGTTTTTGTATTTCACTGCATGTTCTTTGCCCTCTGTGATTGTGATTGTGGGACCTGAGCAAATATCTCTCTAAATGAACTGTTCATCTTCAGGTTTTTAGTTCGTGTCTCTTACCTGGAGATCTACAATGAGGAAGTGCGGGACCTGCTGGGAAAAGACCAGACACAGAGGTTAGAGGTGAGCCTGCTCTTCTCAATGTGGTGTTTGCTTGGACTCAGAGAGCAATATTTAAATTATTTTAAAGATCAGAGAAGCACTTGAAGGGAAGTGGGAGGTTGGGTTCCTCAGCAGTCCTCTTTCCATTAAGATGCAGTATCTGGATATCAGCTGCATAGTGAGAAACCAGTTGTTTTATCCAGTCAGTTTTATACCTGCAGTGCTACCCCAAAGGCCCCTCAGCAGTTCTGGGAACTGGAGAGTGAGGTTTGAAGTCATATCTTGCCCCCAGGGGAAAACCGTGGAATGTTGTCATGCATGACTGTTTATTCCTTATCTGCTCTGATTCTGAGAGGAGTGTTTTATGTGCAAACCAGACCTGGAGGGCTGAATCACTGCATTGTTACAGTGCCACTGAGAATTGCTTTTGGGGGATCTCTGAGAGGTGCTCAGTCTGAACTGTTTCTCTCTTAGGTTAAAGAGAGACCTGATGTGGGAGTTTATATCAAAGACCTCTCAGCTTATGTCGTAAACAATGCAGATGATATGGACAGAATCATGACTCTGGGCCACAAGAACCGTACGTAGCCTCACTGCGGGCAGGTTTATAGCTCAGACAGAGCAAAGGGCTGGTTACAGACCACAGTGAGAAATCCCAGTCCTGTTGCTGGGAAGGTTGTTGAGCTGAGCAGAACAGAAAGGGTATCTCCTCCCAAACCCCATTTGTGCAGGGGCAGGTAAAGAAGGCTGTGCCTCCCACATTGGTCAGTGCCAGCAAAGGGAGGATGCAACGAGGGCAGTCAGTGTTGTCAGAACTGCTGTAGTGTGTTTCTTGGTCCTTTTCTCCCTTCAGTTCTGATCAGGATGAACAGTAGCTCTGGGCTGTGAGTGGGAGGTGATTTAAGTGTTCTGGAAGACTTCTTAGTTAAGCTCATACTAATTAATGACTTAAAGTTCTCATTACTGTTGTTCTTGGCATGGATTGCTGTGCTCTTATTTCTCAAAATGCAGCAGTTTTCAGGGATCAGCTGTGAACACCTTAGGCTTCTGGTCTTTTTAGCCTTAAAGAATCAGATGGGGACAACTGCTGGTCTTTGGGAGTCTGTGGTTGGCTTAGAGCTGCAGCAGGCTGTAACACTTCTGCTAGTCAGGGTTGGGTGTGTACTGCAACTTCAGTGCCCAAGAATATGCTTTGCTGCTGAGTCTGAGCATCCCTCTGCCATCTTCTGAAATACAGAGTTGGATAAAGAGGTGGGGATGAGTTTCTTTTGAGAGCAGGAAGAGTGAGAGGAGCATGTGATTTATTCTGGAGGCATCACTGCTTTTTCTCTCTCTGCACAGGTTCTGTTGGTGCCACAAACATGAACGAGCACAGCTCTCGCTCACATGCCATCTTCACCATCACCATCGAGTGCAGCGAGAAGGGGGTGGATGGGAACATGCACGTGCGCATGGGCAAGCTGCACCTCGTGGATCTGGCTGTAAGTGGGACCCAAGGGTCTTTTGCATAAGGTTTGGTTTTGTTTGTTGAGGTTTTTCCAGAGGTCACTGCTGTGACCATGCAGTTCATCACTTGCAGGTTCCCTCCCTGTGTCTCGCTTTGAACTAATGTAATTGTGCTGGTAAAATTTCTCTTTAGCCCTAGATTTACACTGAGGTACTTTTCCTTAGAGAAGAAACAAAACTAAAGGCATTCAATGTCTATCTTAACTTATTTGCATGATGTGTGGATAGGATGCTTTATGAAACTCTTTAGAATAATTGCAGTGTTGCTGTTAACCCTTGATCTGCTGATAGGAAGAACTGTAGATGGTGGTTAGCAGCTCCAGCGAAGGTGCCTTTTAACTGCTGACTGACTTTTCATAAAGTTTTTGTTCATGAGGACAAATTTTCCATTTTCTCCAGCTAATTACTGTGAACAATCCAGAATTTG
Organism: Xenops minutus; assembly: GCA_035221455.1. NCBI lineage: Eukaryota > Metazoa > Chordata > Aves > Passeriformes > Furnariidae > Xenops > Xenops minutus. The sequence continues at coordinate 7,150,993 of JAWWEE010000025.1, forward strand.
CTGTCACTGAAAGCTTTACTTGCCTCTCTAACAGTGTCTGAGGTACTTAGTTTCTCTAAAACACAGATGAGGTGGTTACTGCCATAGGTGCTAGCAAGACTTCAGGTGTAGCTGATTCTGTTTGGAGGAAGGAGATGTATCGGGGAATTTGTTATAACTCCTGATAACTCCTGCTTCCTGTTCCCTTTGCAGGGCTCTGAAAGACAGACAAAAACTGGAGCCACAGGGCAGCGACTGAAGGAAGCCACTAAGATCAACCTGTCTCTCTCCACCCTGGGGAATGTCATCTCTGCGCTGGTGGATGGCAAGAGCACCCACGTGCCCTACCGCAACTCCAAACTGACACGGCTCCTCCAGGACTCCCTGGGGGGCAACTCCAAAACCATGATGGTAAGCTCAGACATGCCCTCTCCAGGGCCAGCTCTCGAGCTGCATTTTTACAGGGAGAGCATCCTGACTTGAACAGCCTGGAATTTACCTCTCTATTTCTGAGCTGTTTGCAGCTTAGAGAACCTTCTGCGTGCATCTCTTCCTTTTCCCTTTGCCTCTGGACAGAGGCACGTACACACATGCATGGGATCAAATAGAAGCTGTGCTTGGGTAGCCAAGACTGGCTCTGGTGTAGAAGCAGCAGGAAGGCTTGAGAGAGAGTAGCAGTGTGAGCCTCAGGGCTGGGGTGGCCCCTGCAGTGCTGTGTTCTGGGCTCTGACCTGTCCTCCAGTAGCTCTGTCCCTCCCTGTGTTGCAGTGTGCAAACATCGGCCCGGCAGACTACAACTATGACGAGACCATCAGCACTCTCAGGTATGCAAACCGAGCCAAGAACATAAAGAACAAGGCCAGGATCAATGAGGATCCCAAGGATGCTATGCTCCGCCAGTTCCAAAAAGAAATTGAAGAGCTTAAGAAAAAACTGGAAGAAGGTGAGACTCTCCTTCCCCCTTGGGTTCCTTTCCGCACCAGCACTCGTTCTGTTTGAGCGGGAACATTCTTTGCTACTTGAAGATGTGTCACACGGGGCTGGCCACTGGTGCAGGTCGGTGTCCTGGGTTTGTTTGCAGTGCCGGGAGAGGTGCCCGAGGGTGCTGGTGGGGGGGGCCCGGCTTTGCCCACTAGGTGGCACTTGGCACTAGGGCGAGTGGTGGCCTCGGGGCTGGATTCAGTGTGCCCGGGCTGCCTGGCGAGCAGGGGGCTCTGGGCATGGCTCACACGGTGTAGGGAATTAAAATGGACCATAACAATAGGTCAGACATTTTCCCTAATTGAGGAGGGGGAATGCATTTGTCAGGAGGAAAAATTAATCAGATTTGTGGAGCTAGAACTGGGGCTGACTTTCAAACACCACGTAGAGAAAGAAGACACTTCTTTAAGCTCTGTAACTTCATAGCCTTGTGTCCCTATTAGTCTGTCAACATGGAGTGACCCTGCCAGAGGGATGCTTACTAAACTGTGACTCTGGCACATCTCTCTCTAAAGACACAGCACAGAACAGCTGTATCAGTAACTCCAGCATGACTTACTCTTGGGCATCTGCCCCACTCAGGAGAAGCAGGAAATGGTCCATAATGTTTCTTCTGAGATAGAAGTCTGAGATGGAAGAGGAGGTATGGTGGGATGCTGCAAGGCAAACTGCAGCTTCAGCTCTGCAAAGGTGCTTTATTTTCCATGAAAAGCAGCCTCTTGAGCTCTAACAAGTACACATTGACATCACAGCATTCAACTGCTTATCTTGATTGTCCTTAAGTTTCCTGATCCATGGCAAGCTGTTTGTCTGCTCCACCTTTAAGGACTTCTACAGGTGCTCTTAAGCTGATGTTAGCACTGCTGGGTTGGGACAAATGCTGCTGTCACAGTAACAAGCTGATAGGAGGTGAAGGAAAGCACATCACCAAGTACCCTCTTCTGTTCTAGGGGAAGAGATATCTGGTTCTGAGACCAGTGATTCTGAAGAGGAGGATGAAGATGACGATGGGGAGATTGGAGAGGATGGGGAGAAGCGGAAGAAACGGCGGGGTAAGGCTGCAGAGATGCCTGTCAGTGCCCCCAGTCTCCTCTCACCCAGGAGCTAGTGTAGGAACTGTAGGCAGAGGCAGGCAGGGACAAGTGGAGTTGTAGAGCTGCCCTATGCCGCTGCAATTATCATGCCTCTCCTAGAAACGGAGCCCTTTGGTGCCCTCTCCGTAGATGGACAGCTCCAAAGCTGTGTAGTATCTGCTTCCACTCAGGTGGCTGTGCTTGTGGTGACATCCTCCTTTGTGGTGGCTCCCTGGTGGCCACAAGGTGGTGGCTGTGTATGGCTTGTGACTGGGGGTGTGGAACTTCCCCTGCTCACAGAGGTGGGAGGAAGGAGACACCAAAGATCATTTGTAGGCAGATGTGGTTTTTATAAACTGTATATGGTTGGAGGGGAATTTTGGCTGTGGTTTAGGCAAAGGATTCATCTGTCTTATGGACAGTAACTTCAGTAACTGACTCTTCTGGTGTCCTATTTTACGTTGATAGAGGGAAAACTTGGCCTTTGTTTGTCTTCGTGCTAGCTGAAAAGGGAGCTGCACATCCCTTGTTTGGGAGCACTCTGGAAATCCCATGATTTCCCCAAGTCTTGGTCCTACATCAGTGTTGAACTACAGTGTAACACCTGAACCCCAGGGGGAGTTGGTAAACCTGGAACTGCAGGTCACTGTGTACCATGGGATGCTGTGGCTTCTGGAAGCTTGCTGTGCTGTTAGAACCTGGCTGATGGCTCCTCATGGACAGTAGAGAAGTCAAGCCCAGTGCTGCACCCCGACTTCCAGCTTTTCTACTGAACTCATTTTGACAAACTGCCTTCCTGTCCTGAGGCACCCACATCTGCTGAAAAAATTCCTCTGAAAGCATTCCTGCTTCTGGATGCACTCTCTTTATTTTGGTGCCTGTCCAAGTAGTCGTCAATGACCTTTGTCATGCCTTTGGTGATAGTTGTAACAACTTTTACTTCATTTTTCACCTTTTGGTTATCTCTAGAAGTGGAAAGAGTGACCACTGGGTCCAAGACCCAAGTGGTGCCCAAATCTCCTCCCAAGAGGAGACTATCTTCAAAAAGGAGTAGAGGGCAAATAACTGACTGATTCAACTCCTAGACGAGCTGCTCCAGTTAAGTTCTCTAAGGGAGCTGCTTGGCAGCATGCACAGTGACTGTCCCTGTGCGAGCTCATTCTGCCTTCCAGAGGTGCATTGCCATGTACCTGAGACTGGAAAGGATTCCTGGTCACTGAATCCTCTGCTATGGCAGATATCCACAGCCTTCTCCACTGTGATCTTGTGTTCTGTGCTGTCGTTGCTTGATATGGAAGCTGCCTTGGCTTGTGGTTTTAAGCTGTAGTCTGGTTAAGATGGGTTTTAACCGAAACGTTTTTCTGAGCATGCAATTTTGTGCTGGGAAATGGTGGCTTTGCAGGCTGAATCTGGGAGGGATCCTAGCAAATGCTTCCTAATGGGAATTTGTGCTTTTTTTTAACTAGGTTGCTGGCTCTTCTGGGTTTCTTTCCTTTAGAACTAACTTCCCATCTGCATGTTTCTTCCTCTCTGGGTTTTTCTGTGGGACGCATTTCTGTTTTCCAGGCAGTAGCAGCAGCAGTAGTTCAGACTCTACATGCTCTGTCATAGAGAAACCTCTGGATAAGTCCTTCACTAGTGAGTGGGAGCTCTTAAGTCCTTTAAGCTTTGGCCTTTCCATAATCTGCACACTCCATTTTGCAATGTTGCACTCTTCCCTGCTTTGTCTGTTGGAAAGATGAACCTGAAGCTGTAACTCTGCTAAAGCATGCCTTTTCTTTGCTGCTTTCATGCTTGAAACAGTTGTTCAATGTGCACATTGTTAGCCAGATATGTGAGAGACTAGGAAGCAATGTAGTATGCTGCTTGAGCAAGATTTAAAGACAATTGAGAAATAATAGGTTAAAAAAACCCCAGTTTGCAACTTGTAATAAAGGCACCTTCTAAAACATGGCGACAAATCTGAGCTAGCTTTTTAATGGGAATTGCTACAATAAGAGTTCATCAAAAGGACAGCAAGACATGTGAAATGGGCTGTACTATGTTATATTGGACTCTGCCTTCTCAAAATTAGGGAGAAAATGAATGGAGCAGTCAACAGTCAAACAGCACAAGATTTATAATTGCAAAGAAACTGTGGCAACACTTGGTTGATTGGATTTATTTTTGCAGATACTTAAATAAATATTCTTGGTGGTTGGGGTTAAACTGCCCCATGATATTAAGTTGTTGATCTCTGTTCAGAGTTCACAGGAATAAAGACATCCAAATTTTGAGCTAGTGGTGAGAAAAGTCTGGGCTGCCCATGGTCAAAGAGGGCTCTGTGCCTGTAAAATCCCAACAATCAGTGAGGACTGAATAAACAAATCACACCTCAGGACTTGGCTTGTGGGGACTTTATGCACTGCTGTGGTTGTCCTGGGTAGGTGCAGTCCACTCTGCTCCCTGTGTGCAGAGTGTGGAAGGTATTGCTCACATTTATACTGGTGCTGGTAGTGGAAAGCATCAGCTCAGAGAAAAGCTGTAGCACGTTTAGAAGGAACACAACTGAAGGAAGACCTTTGGTGGTTCATATGATGGTAGCCTGGGAATTTCTTGCTTCAATCTTGCTCTTTCAAAGCTTGCTCGGAACCAGAGTGTTTTATTTGGATGAGGACAGTTAATAGCAAACTACTGGTGTGTCAGTGGGTGGATGAGTCCATCTCCTGCACCTTTGGAGACTGGGGAAGTTGTGCTGGGCTTTTTGTGGTTTGGGATATTAACTGTCCTCAAGTGTGACCCCTCTGCATGTGATGTCTCTCATTATTCCTCTCTTGTTCTGCCTTTTTTGCTGCACTTGCTTGAATAACCAAAAGTGGCTCTATACCTCTATGGAAGCACCAGTTACTGCCAATTAACCTACTAATCCCCTGTGTAATTAAACGGAGAAATCTTGTGCTGAGACTCCCTGTGTGCAACTGTCATGTACCTTGCAAAGAATTGGCTTGGAAACTTGGTTAAAACTTAGAACATGTATTCTGTATGCTAAGATTTTACAGGTAACCTGTCAAAACTGGCTCTCTTGAGTCGGGGGTAAGCATTAAGTCTCTCACTGAAGGAGAAATGCACCCCCTTTAGCTGTTTCTTAGGGCATGATCCTTGTGGCAGGCTCCCAGTGTTATGTTTAGATCCAGCACTGCACTGAATGGGCAGAAGAATGCCAGAGTGAGCTGGAGATTATCCTGGATATGCAAAGCACTCTGAAGTACAGAAACCGTCTCTGCTTTAGCATAAAAACATAATACATAGGTGTTTGCTCTAATGGAGGGGGTTTTAGGGATGATTATCCTGTGTTTTCTAGTCTAGAAACATGCATATGAAATTAATGTTTGTTCTGGTGCTAATGATCTTTGTCCAAAATGATCAAAGCAATAACCTATTTTCTTTCCTCCTCTTTTCATGTGTTTGCTGCCTCTCTGCGATTTGCTTTCTACTTCCTCTTAATGCAAGATCAAGCAGGTTGGTGTAATTGATTTTCACCTCCTTACAGTACAATTGCAGAGCTTGTGGAAGGATCATACAGCTGGCTTCAGTTCACCTATTTCTCCTAAACTGAGACTATATAGGGCTATGTCCTAACAGTAAGAAGCCCTTATCTGGCTTATCTCTTATGATGAGCTCTGTATAGCAGTTCCAGAAAGCTTCCTACTCAAGGACTAATTAGTGAGAGATTTTTGCACCACAAACCCAGAAAGAAGTACTTATCTGATTCTAAAGTTTAGCAGATGGAAATGCAGATGGTTTGCTGTAGTGCTGAAGCCCTTGCTTTGCCACAAAGCTAATTAATGCTCTTGTGCACATGACCAAACACGCCTGCAGGTGTGTACATATGTGCATGCGTGTTCACATGTGCAGTGCATTTTGTCTGTGTGCTGGAATATATATATGTATGTAAATAAAACACATATATGCATATAAATGAAGCTAAATGCCACGAAGACTAGAGGGAGGGAAGCCTTTTACTGCATAGCTTCCTTGAGTACGTTCTGACCATGTATGTGCCTTGGCAGTCATGGCTGCTGTTAGTTTCACAGCAGCTGGATTCTCCAGGGTGCAGTTTTTTCATGTCTAGAGAAGAGCAGAACAAGAAAATGAAGGAGTCACCCGTGAAGAAAGGGAGATTTAGGACTTGTGGGTTTGAGGAAATGCACATAGGCTGGGCATTTTTACTCCACATAACCCCCAGGGATCTCTGTTCACCCACCTTGGGTACTCCTGGGATGACAATGCAAGTTGACTCCAGACTTGCAGAGTGGCATTAAGAGCAGCAGCCTCACACTTTTTTTCAGATTTGGCGTTTTTGGCACCAACCCTTGGGGTCGATAGGTTCAGTGAGTTGCTCTGGCCACTCTGGCACCACTGTGAGATGGCCCTGGCATGCTGCTGGAGTAGTAAACACACAGCTGATAAGTCACAGCAAAGCTTGGTACTTTCCAGTCTGTGGGTAGTCACTGTTCCTTAGACAAATACCATCAAGAAGTTTCTTTTAATTGCCTGGTTTTCATAGGGCTGTTCTGAATTTCTCTAGTGTCTCTATTTCCTCAGTAACATGTTCTTAAAAATATTCATGTGCTCACTTTGGAACAGGTAAGCCTGTAAGGAGAGCAGTGAACAAGGAGAGTGGTGGAGATGCTAATCTGAAATTTGAGTATGTGACTCTTGGTAGCTGAGCTCTGGTAGCTGTAGGTCAAGGCAGTCTTCTGTTTTCCTTCCTCTGGCCTAATCTGCATTGTTAGAACATCTGAGTTCCCGGCTCAGGCTTCTCTATTCAGGCAGTGTTCCCCCTCCAGGTGTTCTTTGTGTGTTTTCTGTTTTGGGGGCATTGTGTTCTGGTGTCATTATGTAGCATTGCTTCTCTGGAGGAATTGGTGACGACTGGTCAGGATCAAAATGGGATTTGAAAGACTGAGTTGTGCCTATTTGGAACCTGACATCTAATTAAATTTTTGCTAAATGCGGGTATTGAATCTGAACTCCAGAAAAATGCTGTGATAAAGGACTGTCTTCTTTTTCAGTGAACTAATTTGTTTTCTTCATCTCTTCCAAAAGGCAAAAAGAAAGTTTCCCCTGATAAGATGGTAGAGATGCAAGCAAAGATTGAAGAGGAGAGAAAAGCTCTTGAAACTAAGCTTGATATGGAAGAAGAAGAAAGAAATAAAGCCAGAGCTGAACTGGAGAAGAGAGAAAAAGACTTGCTTAAAGCTCAGTGAGTACTGTGCTCTGACTAGTTTGTATGGTTGTGTGGATTTTTCCTTCCTTAACCGTTTGCATCTCCAGATAGTCATGGTGAGATGTCTGTCAAACTCTGTAGAAAGTGCAATTGTCAAGGTGAAAGAGTTTAGTCTGCTTTCAGAGTTTAGAGCAGATGGAAAAGACAAACTTTTACCCTTTTCCTACTTCTTTATTTTCTCAATGTTATTTATTTGTGCAAGATTGCCTAGAAACATAAATGAGTCTCCCAGACCTGTGAGGAGCAGCAGTACTGCTGTGTAGCAGGCCAGGTTTCCTGCAGCAGCACCCCCACAAGCATGCCATCCTGGGTGCAGGGCTTCTCCACTCTGAAGCCTAAAAGCTGCTGAGGTCACACTGTGCCCTGCAAACAGGACAGTCCTGCTGCCAAGAGGCTGCTTCAGCATTCCCAGTTTGCATCTCAGCTGCTCTGCCTTGATCTCTCTTCATTCCCTTCCATTGCAGCAGCTCCCTCTGGGCACTGCTGTGCTGACAGGCTCCTTTTGGGCAGGGGGTGCCTTGAGTAGCCTGGTGATGTCGCTGGCCTTGCAGCCCCCTGCAGAGGTGACCCACAGCAGAAGACCCTTCTCTGCTGACCTGGTTTTGCTTGAGAGACAGCCATGGCAGCTGGAGCTTGGGAAACTCCCTGTGTTCCCTTGTACTGCCTCACCCCCACTTAAAGCCTTAACAGCAAGACGAGTTTTTCCAGCCCTATGAGTGCTGTCTGGGCTATAAAACCAAGCTGGACCTGCTGCCTGGTGAGCACTGGAGTGTAGGACGTCTCACACCTACTTGTCCATTTAGGCAAGAGCACCAGTCCCTGTTGGAGAAACTGTCTGCATTGGAGAAGAAGGTGATTGTGGGAGGAGTGGACTTGCTGGCAAAAGCAGAGGAGCAAGAAAAGCTTCTAGAAGAATCAAACATGGAACTGGAAGAACGAAGGAAGAGAGCAGAACAGCTTCGCAAGGAGCTCGAGGAGAAGGAGGTGGGGCTCTGTGCTTTAGCTGTGTGTGAACAGCAATGGCAGGACACACCATGGTGTGTTCTTGGTGTGGCTCTGCTCTGCAAACACAGCAGAAGCCAAGCCCTTCAGAAGCCACTGTGACCACTGTGGGGCTGAGCCAGCCTGGCTAAGCCAGGGCTCTGTGCTCTTGGCAAATGCTTTGTTTGTTCAAGTAGTTTCTCCTCTTGTTCATACTGTTGCAGAGAGGTTCTTTGATTATGTTAATGTGTGGGTGTCTGTGCTAAATGTTGCACACAGCAAGAACGCTTGGACATCGAGGAGAAGTACACCAACCTCCAGGAGGAAGCACAGGGGAAAACCAAAAAGCTGAAGAAAGTTTGGACCATGCTTATGGCTGCAAAATCAGAGGTTAGTGTCTGAAGTTCTCAGCCAGTGATCTCTGAGGGACTAGAGTTGGGTAGGGTAAACCATCAGCTTTGTAATGCTGGAAAAAGTGCCATATGTTTAGAAATGTCTTTCTTTGCTATCCACTTTGGTCACATAATTCAAAAATATCTAATAAAGTCTGGTGTTGGAGTTTCACGTGGCATGTTGTAGAGCTTTTCTTCAGGCCAGAGTGATAAGGGTTGTGTGAGACCCTGAGATATCTAGAACTCCAAGGAAAAACTTTGGTTGTTTCTGAAATAAAATGCAATTTTATTCTTTTTAATTGTTTGCTGGCAGCCCCATCTCCTGCTTTGCTGCAGCCTAGAGGCTCCTCTGCTCTGAGCTGGCTGTCCTTTCTGAGCAGTGCCCTCGTTACCCCTTCCTGAGTCTCTGGATGAATGTGTCCTTTGGCTGGTAGCTGGAGTTCCTGTTCCATGAAAAATGCATTTGGTCTTGGAGATCAGAGATTTTCCTTGAAATCTCGCCAGGGATATAACTTGTCTGCATGTTCTTCATCTGCTCTTAGCTGGAGCTGGGATTGGCAGAAGGCCAGTTTTGGGTTTATGAAACTGAGAACTTAATGCTATTTTCAGCCATCTCTAAGCTGAAACGTTTCAGAGGGTTTATTCTTCCGAGATAAATATTCTAGTACATATAACCAGAGTTTGCTTTTGTTTCCCAAACACCTCATACAGACAGAGATCTGTTGTCTTTTAGGCTGTTACCATGTCTTAAGCTAACTCTGATGCCTCTCAGATGCCTGGCTTGTTTTCAGATGGCAGATCTGCAACAGGAGCACCAGAGAGAGATTGAAGGGTTACTAGAAAATATTCGACAGCTGAGCCGGGAACTTCGTCTTCAGATGCTCATCATAGACAACTTCATTCCTCAGGACTACCAGGTAAGGGCAGGGCACCTGAGCCTGGCACAGGGGCTCTGCTGATCTGTTCTCTTGCAGCCTGTTTGCCTAATGATTTAAAACTAATAAAATCACATTCACCATGTATTTAACTGATATATTCACTGTGTGCCTGTGTTCTGCATCTGTTCAAAAACTTTTTACACTCTGCTTGAGGTTGTGCTTGCAAGTGTCTGACACTAACACAAAGTAGTAAAACTGAATTTGGAACTCTTCACATCATCTTAGACTCCATTATACAGAAAATTCATGAGCTTAGATATAATGCACACCATTTAATAGAAAATATAAAAACAATTCCCCTTAATTTTCTTGGGTTTCCGTGTTACAATGTGTGTTCATTGCTATCCTGATGGTGTTGGCATAATGGGGGCACCAGGCTTTAGTGGGCACTCCAGTACATACAATTTGGGAGTGGTATTTTCTCTTCTGAAGTCTTTAGAGTACATAGTTTTTTGCACATGTTACAGCTGTCCTGAGAAAAACAGCTTGGAATGGTCAAGACTGTTCTTAAGCAGCTTGCCCAAGCCTTAGGGGTGCAATTTCTGGAAAGTGCAGCTGGAGGGTACACTGTACAATCTAACAATTCCTGTCCTGATTTCTTTCTAGGAAATGATTGAAAACTACGTTCACTGGAATGAAGACATAGGGGAGTGGCAGCTGGTAAGAGTGGCTGTGGCCAAGTTAATGTTAGCCTGAGCTTCTGAGGAGTTCCCTTGAGCCCAGCAAGAAACTGATAAAGCTGTAGTCATTTGACTGTGCACAGGAGACTTTACCAACAGACCTTTCTTTCTTCTTACAGAAATGTGTTGCATATACAGGAAACAATATGAGGAAACAGACGCCTGTCCTGGACAAAAAAGAGAAAGATGTGAGTTACTCTTGAATTGATGTGCTGAGCTGCACAGGCCCAAGTGCTGCTGCCTGTGCCTGCCACTCACTATTTACAGCCAAACTGTTCCGTTTTCTGTTGGCAAGATGAGTCTGTCTGGTGTTACAAAAGCACCACTGATCAATGTATAAAATGGTTCTGATGGTTTTGGTCTTGTGGGTTTTTTGGTGTTTTTTGTAGCCCTTTGAAGTGGACCTTTCGCACGTTTACTCAGCTTACACTGAAGAAAGCTTGAGGCAATCTCTGATGAAGCTGGAGAGGCCGAGGACTTCAAAAGGAAGATCCAGGCCCAAGACGGGTAGAAGGTGAAGAACTCTGGGGTATCTGAATGTAATGAGGGATTTACCCAGGGGAAGGCTTAGGTTTGTTTATGCAAACTCACCATAAGTCTTCAAACAATTGCTTAATTAGAAGGCAAAGTACTAAAATTTTGCATGGTGTAGTTTACTGGTGTGACAGAACCAAGCTGAGATCTCTTTACTGCAGTAAATCTTGTCCAGAAAGACTTGTCTGCAGATTTTTCTGATGCTCTTTTGCTGCATTCCCCTCTTCCAGCTTCTTGCTTTGACTGTGTTCTGTGTTTCAGTTGAACACAGTCTGACACCTTGGCAGTGCACAGACTGGTGTTGCTGGAGAGGAGAGTGCTGCTGGGGGAGATTTCAGCATGGGCTTACTTGGTCATTTTTGGTTGGTTGGTCTTGCTTGTGGAAGAGTAACATTGTGTAGTTTTTGACTTGAAATGTGGCTGGTCCCTGTCTTTCCTAGACAGCATAATGATGTGTGTGTGGTGTTGTTTTTCCCTCTCCTTTCTGCTCTCCAAACAGAAAACGTTCGGCCAAGCCAGGAGCTGTCATTGACTCCCTGCTGCAGTAGTGTGACCTGGTCAGAATTCCTGTAAAAATCAGTGAGTGTATGTGGTCTGGCCAGAATATGGAATCCAACAGATGGCACAATTTGACATGGCTATAATTTTTTATTTAAAAAAATGTATTTTTCCTTAGTTGCCTGTATATTGTATGTTATATTAACATAATATTAAACTGGTATATATGATGGTTGTGAAATTCCATGTGTTAAACGTGTTGTGCAGGGAAACTTGTTGGCTATCCTTGTTGAATTGTATAGAAAATAAGGGTTCTAGATGTGTGTTTAAGTGCTAGACATGTTAGTTCTCAACAGTTAATAAAATCCTAAAGTTAAGGCTGGTAAATCTGATTTATGCCCTGCTTTGCACATAACTGGCAGCTTTCACTATCGTCCCCTGTTGCACTGATCTGTGTTTGAATGTGGTTGCTGCAAACCTTTAAGAACATCAGATCTTTTTATTTAATATTCCTCACTGTGGCTGTTAACCTGATAGTATTGTGTGTAAAACACACAGTCCTTTTCCCTTTTTTGCTGCCTTGCTGTACAGAGGAAGTAGCTGGGTACAAGAAACATGAACTAAAAAATGCTGAGACATCTGAGAAGGGACCATGCTCTGTTTAAGTTCAGCAGAAATCAAGTGTGTCTAGTAGTGCTTTTATTTTTACCAGTTTGTGTGAGATCTGCTGGCACTGTGGAGAATGAGACCTTGAATATGAAGGCAAAAAAGAGCATTTTTCCTTCTTTTAAGGCTGTGTTGCAGCATTGCTTCGGCTGCTTTTTGTGCTTTTGGGGCTGGCGTTTTCAAAACCTATGTGAGCAGTTTTGTAATGTGAGCAGCAGAGGGGAGGGGATGCTGTGTCAGCTTGGGGGCTGTGAGCACCATGACCCTGTCCTCTCATCCCTGGCTACAAGGCACTGGGCCAGTGCTCTGCACTGGAATGAGGAATTTCTCTCAAGAGTACAGCAGAATGAATTGCCCGGTTTGCCCAGAGCAGTAACACCCCCTAAAACAGCTGCTGCTGTCTGTGTTCCTGTGTAGACTGTGTCAGGGCTCTGACTGTGCTCTGATGAGAGAAAAATTCTGGTCTCTGATAATAACCATTTATTTGTGGTGGCTGCTCTTTTTCTTTGATATTTATGCTGCTAATAGACACATATCACTTTGATACATTGCTTTTGTGTCAGAGAAAATGCATCTCTTTTGGACCTTGTGTACTTTATAACTCATGACATCAGCTGTGGGCACCTCAGCAGCCCCTGTGCCATGGAGGGGGGATGAGCTGTGACCTCCCTGCATCTTGGGGTTACCTGGAGGATGGAAAGCTGTGATTACTGACAGGAGAAATGGAATCCTTCAGTGTGACAGAACACAAGACAGCCCCTGAGGTGTCCTGAGTCCTTGCTAGGAGCCGCCTCTGCAGTTACCAGAATGTTCCTGGGAAACACTGAGAGTAGTTGAAGGTCAATAGCCCTTTCTTACTGTCATGATGCCTCGGGGCTCTGTAACAGGTCTCTGACAGAATCTGGAATATTTAAAACTGATCTTGTAAGGACATACTCTGCTCTGGAGGATATATTCAGTGCTATTCTAAACGAGCTGCAAGCTTTTCCCTGTTTTTTTTAATGTGTTTTTTCGGGATCATGACCTCTTTTGTGGGGAAGAAGTGTCACCTAAGTCCATACAAGGTCTGACTTGGTCACCTAAGTTCATACAGCATATGGATAGAAACACTGGCATTTGTTTTCTCTAGCCTAGCACTTGGAGTTTGTAAAGCTCAGGATACTTCTGGATCTAAACTGTAGTTGGTTTTGCTTGTGAAGAGCTGATTGTATTTTGAATGTGCTTGAATAGAGTTGGCTTATCTTGTGTTACATGTTTCTCATGAAACAAGAGACTGAAAATGGCTTAAATGCTCTTTTAATCTTCTGTCAGTTCTGAGTCCAAGCAGATAGATGGACAGCTGTGACCTGTACTAGTTCTCAGAACCAGGGATAACTTGTATTTCCTTTTTGTGTTACATCTTGTGCTAACATTTAGTGAATGATCTGATTTTAAGGGAGTTTCTCCTGAACTGTGCTTTCAAAAAGACTATTGAAAATTCTTCTACCTGACAGACATCAGTGGCTTCAAGATACCACTGTGGACTACTGCACTGCATTTAAAATGCACTTAAAACTTAACTATAAAGACATATTCCTTACAATGTTACAGTCCTGCTGCTAAAAACAATAGTACTCTGCATATTTAAGTGAGCCTTGAAGCAGAGAAAAAGTAAATAATTGCTTGCACACCTTTAATTGGCAGATTGGAGAAACTGGTGGTTATCTCCTGTTACAGAGGCTTGGAGAACAAATTAGCTGCTCTTTAAGAGGACATTATTTAAAGTGGAACACTATCATGGTCACATGCCCTATCAGCTTGGCTTGCCTTTTGATTGGTGTTTTGTTGAAGTCCTGGGAAGTTTCCTGTAAAACCAGAGTCTGGCTTGCTGGTTTACCACGTGGGCCCTCTCTTAGCCTTGGGCAATCTGTGAATGTCTAATGAGCCCACAGTGTGTTTTAATGAGGAAGGGATTTGGTTTGTATGGGGTTTTTTAAGGGCTTAGTATAGCCGTTGTCATCCCAGGTCAGTCCATGCTCTCTAGTACTTAGCAAAACGTATTCCCTAATACATACTGTGTGCTCATCTTTGCACTTGCTACCAGAAGATTTCCAGAGCGTTGACCTTAACATTGAGGTTTCTGCTTTATGTTGTTTAATGTTGTGTAAATGAATTATTTCGTATTTAACTTGTTCCTGATCCTTTAAGAGGAGGGGAAATGGTCCTTAGTGCCTTTCACTGACTACGCTGTCTGCACATGTCCAGCTTTCACCTTTCTCCACAGTTCTGCTTAGCCAGGCCTGTATAGAGGGAAAAACTGCTAGTCTGTTTGTATAATTTGTCTTCCTATTTATTGGTTTTCTAACTCTGTTTATTTCTGGTTATTCTTTGTTCCATGATTAAAGTTAATTCATTATACTGTAAATATCAGTATTGTGTCCCTGGAGCATGTTCATACCATGAAATAAAATTCTTGATTCCTAATTCCACCTCTGTGCATGTTTTTACTAATAACGTTATGCACACAACATCTTTCTCACTCAGTTTTCTCAGAAGGTGAATGAAGAAAGGTAGATAAGAGGATCTGTGTAGCTCTGAGGTGCACAGCAGTCTGGGGGAGCTGGATCTGTGAGTCTGGGGGCTGTGGGGACCCTCGTTGCCAAGCCCAGGGCAGGAGGCAGTGGAATGAGACCAGTGTGCAGAGCAGGAGATGTGCCTGAGGAGTTGATGAGCCCTGGTTTATGCCCATCCTCTGCTGAGGATGGTCCTGAGCACACATGAGCAGTGAAGAAATGCTCTGCCTCTCCCTGGGTGTGTGCACTGCAGTGGTGTGTATTTCCCTGCAGGAATGGGAGATGCCTGGCTGTGTTTCCTTTGCTGCAGGAGCTATGTTGGTGCTCAGTGCCTGTGGCCCCCCAGCCTGCCCAGGCCCTCGCTAACAGGTTTGCTGTGTCTGCAGATGCTGCAGCTCCCCTGGGGCCTGGCACTCAGCTGATGCACGAACCAAACCCTGCACAGTCCTGGCACTGCCCCAAGTGCTGTCCCAGGCTGTGCCGAACTGGTGGACACCTGGATACCTGCACGGCTCCAGTCCCTCGTGTTAGAGGGACTTTAACCACCACCCAGCTCTGCTCCAGGCTGGAATCCTCCCCAAGCCAGAGGTTTGTCTCTTTGTTGTTTCACTGCTGGTGCTGCTGGAGCCTCTTTCCTCCTGGGCCACAAAGGGCTGTGCCATATATAAATGCCATATATATGTAAATATAGTGTTATAATATAGGCTGTAAGTAAAGTGAAGGGAGAACTAAGGTCTTGCTTAGCTCCAGCCCTGGCATCTGCCTTTGCAGCTGTGGAATGCACTGCTGAGCTCACAGCTTTCAGGAGCAGGTCCCATTTGTGGCCTGCCTTCTCCCCTCTGCCTTCTCTTGGGCTTTTCCCTCTGCTTAGACCTTACTTCCATTGCAGGACAAATTCCTTGGCAGCTCCTTACAGCACCACCCTGGAGCCTGTGAACTTGGAACTGTTTCCCTGTGTACCATCCTATGCAATGCCAGCAAATTTAGTCCAAAAATACATTTATTTAAAGAATTATTATAAATAATCTTGGAAAAATAGATTCATAGTTTAAAAACAAAAGAAAGCAAGTTGTCTTTTTTCACTTCTGACTCTTATATTCTTCTTGCAGGACTTGGTGTAGTTCCTTGAGGAAATTCTTCAGTGAGGTGGTGCTGCCTGCTGCCACAGGACATGGCATCTGGAAAGGGAAGAAGGGCTGTTGGGAAAGCTTCTGGGGAGGGATGGGGCTGGTGGTGGTGGGAGGGCAAAACAAAAGCAGTGACTGAGGGAGAAGCTTGGTGGTGGGGCAGTGCAGGGGGAGCTGTGCCTCACCTCCTGCTCCATGCTCTTGGGCAGGACCAGGCGCAGCAGGTTGTCAGAAATGCCCTCGAGGTACCTGTGGCAGCTCCGGCCCTCCCGAGCAACTGTGGCAGCTTTGCACAAGATGTCCATGGTGTCACCTGCCTGGGGAAAAGAAACTCTTTAGTACAGTCCCAGCTTCATTAGCAGCAGATTAAAACACTGCAAGTAGCATATTTCTGTTCTACAAGACAGGTGCAAAGTGTAGTTGGAGATGCCAAAACCTCCCTGAAGCTTCCCAGCCCCATCTGTGCACACCTGGCTCTGCTCCCATCCCTTCCCTTCCCTGGTGAGGAGGGTACCATCAGCCCTTGGCAGGAGCCCTGGCAGAGTGTGGCACAGCAGGGAGCATCCTGCTCCTGCTGCAGGTGTGCCTGGGGGATCCTGTGCTCGGGGAGCTGCTCCCTGTGAATTCCCTGGGAGTGAAGGTGCTCTGAGCACACAGAGGTGCTACAGGAGGAACAAAAGTGCCTGGAAAGAGGTTGCCTTCATTAGGGGCCTGGAGAAGTCCTGTGGCAGAGACACGAGGAAGATGAGGGGCTAATAAGTGAAGTGCTGGTGGCAATAAGAAAACTACTTGACTTTCTTCCCTGGGGGATGTTCCAGTGCTGCCTCACGGGCAGGTCCCCAGGAGCTCTGCCTGCTCCATCTCCTCAGCTTACACCTGAACAGCATCTTCAAACCAGTGAATGCCCCGTCCCCATGGGCACAGACAGGTCTGTATGGGGGGGCTGTGCAGCATTTTGGGCATCTCTTTTTGCTCCCAGGGCCAGTCTGTGCAGCAGGATGGGCGTGGGGGCCCCGGGGGTGCTCAGCCCCAGCCCCCAGGGAAGGCTGCTGCACCCCTCGGGTCCCACCTGCCTGTGCAGCACGAGGTGGGCGCCTGGGCTTTCTGTGAAAACAGGAACTCTGGGGCTGGGGAGCTGGGCTTAGGCAGCAGTTTTCAGAGCAGAAAGAGGCTTTCTTATCTTCTATTAGATCTTGTGCTGACTGAAGAGCCTTCCCCCAGCTAAGGGGCTAAAGAGGGATAGTGTGTCTACCCAGCGCTCAGATAGGCGCGATAGGCGTGTGGGTGTCTGAGCTGTGACACAGCACTCCAAGGCACGGGCACACCTTCCTCCCTTCCTTGCTGACAAGCTGGGACCTCTGAGCTCTGCTGGAGCACAGCCCCATCCCTCCCCTGTCTCCGGGGTGCCCAGGAGCCACCAGTGCTGCTTTGGCTGGAGGGGGCGGTGGGTGTGAGAAGGTGAGGGCACCTGTGCAGGGCACTGGGATGGCAAGGACCAACTGGGCAGCTCAGCACTGGTTCTGGGGGCTCACAGGGGTCTCCCTGCTGTTCCACAGTGTCACACCAGGACAGACAGGTCCTGGCCTTTCCACCTGCCTCCTCTTGCCCTAGTTTTCTGGCCCCACACATCCTCTCCCAGTACCCATCAGGGTTGTACAACTGGTTTTGAACAAGGACAAGTTAGATTTTCTTTCTTACCTTATCATCTGCAAAAATGTTTGCCACCGTCATCTGGTTACAGGGCACCTTTACCAAGACACAAAGGAGAGGAGCAATGAGGCTCGAGGCAGTGCTGCCCAGACCCATCCTGACACGTGCACACACAGACACCCTCCTGGCACTGTGAGCTCAGCACCTTCCTCTGACTCAGCATCGCTCTCCCCGAGCCTGCCAAACACCCTGTCCCTCCCAGCAGCTCCAACCAGGGGGAAGCTCCAACCAGCCCTACCTCTGTCTGCTGGAGCTGGTCCAGCAGCCTGATGCTCTCCTTCAGCATGTTGGTCCGCAGTGTGTGTGCCCGTGGAGTGACCACGTCACCCTGACAGGCCAACAGCAGCAGGAAGGAGAGCAGGACCCGGGCCAGGATGCTCATGGTCTGCAGTGGTGAACCCCCTCAGCTCACAGTCTCTGGATATTTTGGTGATCTGTACCTGTGTGTGCATTTCTGGAGGAACCACCTCAATTTATGGCCGTAAAAATTGCTGAACCAGAAGGAAAAACTGATTTTTCCCTTATCTGCACTTTCCAAAGTTACTCCCAGTTAGGACAACAGGTCTTTTCTGTGCAAGTCAAAATTTTCTTCTGATCTTGCGTTATGTTTCAATGTAGGAAATTTCCACAGTAAGATAACGGTGGTACGAGTCGGGTCACACATAGGAGTGTGTAAGCTGCTGCTTTGGGCATTCTCCACTTCTCCATACCCCAAGGCTTGCTCTACACTGCCAGCTGGAAGTGGCTGGGCTGGGGAGTGCACTGCTCTGACACACTCCGAGAGGGCAGCTCTGCTTTTTGTTTTCCTCTCAGTATCCTGCAAGATCTTTCATCACATTTCATTTGAATATCTCCAGATCATGCAAAGCATCCTTTGTGTGCAGACTGGTTTCTGGCCCTGGGTTTCTTAACCCAGGAAGGAACAGCAAGTGCGGCAGAGCCATGTGGGGACAAAAACCACCTGGGCAGGAGCAGGACATCACCCTTGGGGAGGGGCTGGGGGCCCTCCTGTGACCAGGCAGGCCCCCCAAGACAGCATCACACCCAGCGGGGATGTGGGCAAGGGACAGGGGCTGGCACAGGTGGTTTTGTGCTGTCAGTTCCAGAAAAACAGGGGTTTGTGGCCCTGCTCCAGCACCAGCATCTCAGGGAGCTGGAGGCTGCCCTGTCCATCCTGCCCTGCTGGGGAATGGCCTGAGCTTTGGGGTGATGGGCTCCACCAGCCCCCCAGTGCTGCCCCAGGAAATTGCACTGAGAAACAAGCTGAGCTGGGAAACTTCCGAGTTTTGTAATAACTAATAGGGATTTTTCTAACTCAAACAGCAACTTGCCATCAGATGCTTGATAAGAGCTTGTGAGCACTCAATGAATCCAGGAGCAGCCACAATGAGAATAATTTTGTTTGTCTGATTCCAACATGCCCTAGATGAAGCCACTGACTCAGAAAGACCTCTGTGAGGGATTTGCTGGTGGAGCTGTGCTGTTTCCTACCTGCCCTGCTCATATTGGAGAGCAGATGAGGATGCTCTGGCTACAGGACTGCATCCCTCACCTCTGTGGACGGTGGGTCCTCACTGGGATGCCCAGAGATGCCCTACTGGTCTGGGATGAGTGGTGGTGGAAGGATCCCTGCCTAAAAGTGATGCTGGAAAAGGGGATGGAGGCAGCAGCCCCATCCTGCAGATGCATTTCCCCAGTGATCACAGTGGGACACTCTAAAGCTGGAGTAAGCGAACAGAAAATGCTCAAATTACAGAAAAATTTAACCTTTGAGCTACTCAGGCTGAATCACAGTGAAAAACTGCATCACTGTGTGATGGGAAAGTCACCAGTGGTGCTGGGCTTGCATGGCAAGGTTTTGGAAGTGGGAGGCTACAGGTTTAGTTCTGTGAGAAGCTTCTGGAAGCTCTCCCAGTGCCCAGAGGAACCAATGCCATTGGTTCCAAGAGGGACCCACTGCTGGACAAGGCTGAGCCCATCCGCAACCAGTGGCAGTGCCTCAGGGCTGATGCGTTTTAAATGAGGAAAAACCATGCAAAACTGCAGCTGGAGGAAGGAGAGAGAGAAAATCAGGAGTGTAGTCAAGCCCAGGAAGAGGGGAGAAGTGAGGCCAAAGCGTTTTAAGATTAATTTTTTATTTCTCATCATTCTACCCTGATTTGATTAGCAATAAATTTAATTAATTAATGATATAAATTATTTTTTCCCCAAATTGAATCTGTTTTATCTGTGACAGTAATTCCTGAGCGTTCTCTCCCTGTCCCTATGCTGACCCTAAAGGTGTTCATTTTATTTTCTCCTCACTACCCAGCTGAGGGTGGCAGGGTGGCTTTGGTGGGACCCTGATGTCCATCCAGAGTCAGTCTAATATAACAGTGAAGGAAAAAGTTCCCAGGTCCTTTCCCAAGGGTGGATGCAGCTGATGGCAGTGATGGCCCCATTGCTCTCTGCAGGGACAGCTCCAGTCCCAGCGGGATCCCCACTGTTTCTGGAGCCCTGGCTGTGCCTTCATCCCAGTCACCACCCAGGGAGGAGCTTGGCCCATTTTTCCTACCAAAGGAGGGAGATTGATTCAGATTTGTGTCCTCAGCTTTTCTCCTCTGCCTTTCTCCCCCTTGGTCTCTGATTTGGAGCATCTTCCATCCAACGAGGATCCTGCCTAGGCTCCCAGCACGAGCATCCCTGTGGCCACTGAGCCCAGGCTCCCCCAAAAGCCACAGCCACGGGCTCAGCTCTCCCTTCTGTGGCCTGAACTGGGGTGATTCTGGGGCAGCCCCTGAGGCTGTCACGGGGTGGTTGGTGGCAGCAGGGATGTTCTGCTCCCTGCTGCTGCCATGCCTGGCACTCACAGTGCTGGGGTTTATCCAGAGCAAATCCTAGGCTGCTGTTGAGCCCCCATCACATGCATTTAGAGCGATTTCCTGCACTTCTAACAATTTCCAGCAGTTCTTTTGCAGATTTATGTCCTACATGTGCACCTGGCACCGAGCAGGCTCTGATCCATGAGCCAGCCCCGTTCTGTGCCTTGCCCTCTGGCAAACCTTTCCCTGCCTGCAGCTCCACTGCCCCCAGACCACGGTCTGCCCCCGACACACCCCCCTCCACCAGGGCTCTCTTCCCAAACAAGGGCGCTCACCTTCCTCCTCTAACCATTCCTGTCCCCCTGGATTTCCTATGCCACAAGTCAGGTGGGTTCTTTGGTGCCTTTGGCTTTCTTGAAGCCTTGCCCTCAGTGGCAGACTGGGGAAATTTGCTGTATATTGCCCTAAAAATGCCAGCATTGCCCACCACATCCTGACCAAAGAGGCAGCACCCCCTAAAGCTCCTCCTTAACTGCTGAAGGTAAGAGGGGATCGACACACAGACCACAGGCAGCAAGAGCTCCTTTTTCAGTCATTTATTGCTTAAGCCCTGAGACACTTTAATAACAACAGTGCATAATTGATATGGACAAAAATCAAAATTAAGACATTCAAATACATGATAATTTGAATATATTAACTCTCATAATACAAATGTTTTAAATAGAGGGAAGAACAATAAATTATGGATCAGCACATGTTCATTTGTTGTTGTGCAAAGGCAATCAGGCTGTAAAAGGTCCCTAAAATGAGGTAGCAGTATTTTAAATATGACTCTATTCCATAGAACTACTTCATAAATTAAAAATAAATCATCTGAATACTGGCTTTTTATTTTAGGTTCCAAGCAAAGAAAAGCTTTAAACAGACCAGGTTTTTTGCTCTTGAATCTTTAGATTATGCACTATAAAAATAAGTTATTTAAATAATATATAATAATAAATAACCTCCAGAAGTATGATGCTGATAACCACCCATTAGAACCGAAGCTATGCATGGACTCTCCTGTCTTCACTATTAATAACTTAAAAGGCACTGACAATAGAAGAGACACCAAGGTCGCAGTAACAGGTCCAGCCCCCTCCCTCCCCTTTCCCTTTTGCTCTCGAGTGCTGCACTTCCCCGGCTCTGCTCCCAGAATTCGGCCCTCCTCAGCTGCTGTAGCAACATGTCAGCCAAAAATGCATCATTTCAGACTAGATTCTGATCTTTTTTAGGAAGAGAAGACGATTGTGAAGAACCCTCTCTTGACTCAGGGGAACAGGAAGCAGATAATCTGGTTTTGGTTTTGGCAGGGGCTGCAGGAGGAGGTGAATGAGTTAAGAGCTCAGGCTCCCCGGCAGCCGGTCCAGGACCCTGCCCGGGATGCTCTGCCCCTCCCCGAGCCCCCCGGGATCCCACCCCGGCTGGGAGAGCCGAGCCAGCCTCGTCCAGAGGACACCGGTCCTGCCCAGGCTGGTCCCACCCAGCCCGGGCAGGTCGGGACACACGAGGGGCCAGCCGGGCAGGGGCAGCGCCCACCGCGGCGTCCTGCGAGCCGTGCCGGAGGGCTGGCAGGGCTGGCTCGGCTGCGGGAGGGCTGGGAGGGCTGGCAGGGCTGGGAGGGCTGCGGGAGGGCTGGGAGGGCTGGCAGGGCTGGCAGGGCTGCGGGAGGGCTGGCAGGGCTGCGGGAGGGCTGGCAGGGCAGGCGGAGTGCAGGGCACGAGGAGCAGGGCAGAGCCCGCGGTGCGATCCCGGTGTCAGCGCCGGCCGTCGGAGCGGGGGTGGCCGCGCTCAGTGCCCCGAGCGCCAGCGGAACAGCCCCTGGGTGAAGTTGCCCAGCGCCGGCAAGAAGTGGCGCAGGTAGATCTCGGTGTCGTTTGTCAGGGAGCAGTTCTGGGGGAGGAAAAGTGTCGGCACGTTAGAGCTGGCAGCAGGGTGCAGCAGCTGGGACAGGGACAGCCGGGCTCCCAGCCCGGACAGGTGGCTTGTTTGCCTCCATCCTCGTATAAATAATTCAGCAAATAATTCAGAGCGGTGAGGAGGCTGCTCGGGCAGGCTGGGAGTGTGTCCTTTGCCCAGAACAAGCAGCCAGTCCCTGTACCCCACGGTGTGACCCCCATGGCCACTGGTGTGACCCCCATGGCCCCTGGTGTGACTCCCATGGTCACTGGTGTGACCCCCATGGCCACTGGTGTGACCACCATGGCCATTGCTGTGACCCCCATGGTCACTGGTGTGACCCCCATGGCCCCTGCTGGGGGATGGCCGGGGATGGCAGGGCCCATCACCCTCCTCCCAGGGAGGCAGACTGTGCTGCACTGCCCAGCTCTGGCCCCATCCCAGAGGGCAAATGCTGGTGTGATGGCCCCGTGGTCCCCGGGGTGGGTGAAGCCCCTCCTTACCTCGCTGACCTGCAGCTGCCGCAGGTTGGTGATGAGAGGCTCGTAGTCCTTCTGGCATCTGGTGACACTGGTGAGGACCTTGACAGCCTGGCACAGCAGGTCCTGCTCCGTCTGTTGCTGGACACGGAGGGAATGATTAGAACCACGGAGCTGGTTGAAGTTGAAGCTGCTTATCCAGGTGCCCAGGGCTGGCAGGAGGTTTCACAGAGACTTCCTAACCTGCTCTCATGTTACAGGTGTAACCTCAGCCCCCTGGGGTGGCTCGGGCCCTGGGCTGTGCCCCACGGCTGGGGGAAATGGGGGCGCAGACACTGGATGGAGGCACAGCCTTGCCCCAGTGACTGGCACCTGAACAGCTCTTGGGTGACTAATAAAGCTACCTCAGCTACACTGGCTGTGGCCCATGGGGAGGAGGGCACTGGCTGTGTCTGGGTTTGTTAGAACTGCATTTTCTGCCCGTGTCTCCATGGGGGTTTACCTTTCGATCCGTGAAGGCAACCTGTGCCACTCGGGTGTCATTGCAGGGGACCTGGAGAGGTGACGCAGGAGAGAATCATCACTATGAGACCATCATTACAAGACCACCACCATGAGACCATTCCCAAGGATTCACCAGCTGTGCCCTCCACCAGGAAAGAGCACCATGTCTCCATCCCTCTCCAGCAGGCAATGGTAGGGATCCACCCGTGGTGCTGCCACCACTGAGATCCACCTTTCAGCAAATTGTTTTCAAACAGGCTCCTGGACACAGGACCTGGGCTTGCACAGCACTTGCAAGCAGCTGTTTGGGAAGGAGCAGCAGGGTCCCTGAATGCTCAGTGGGAGCAGAGCCGAGACCCCCTGGCAGCTCACACTGTCCCAAGCTACCATGTCCACATCCCCAAGCTGCCTTGGTCACCCTGACACAGCAGCTTTTCTTGTTCCTCAGCTCTTTTTCCTGCCTTGTGCCCAGTACTTGTACCACCAAGTGAAGTGCTGATCACACAAAGTTTAGGCTGAAATGGGCCAGGGTGCCCCAGGCTGGAGGAGGGATGGAGTGGACCTAGCAGTGGAAAGGGCTCAGGTGGGTCCCTCCCTGTGGTGGCCCTGGACACAGCGGATCATCCTCATCCTCATCCTCATCAGGAAAGCTCCCATGGCCGGTCAACAGGGCAAAGGCAGAGGGGCAGCACTTTACCTGCACTCCTGAGCTGAGCTGGCGGAGCTGGCGGGTGATCTCGGACAGGGCTGTCCTGCGGGAACGAGCTGCAGGCATGGCAGGGACGAGCTGCAGCAGCGAGAGCAGAGCCACAGCTGCCTTCAGTGAGGGGAGCATCCTGGCACCGCTGTCCCAGCACGGCCCTTGCTGCCTGCGCTGCCTCGGCTGGCTGGCCACGGCCTCTCTGCCTTGCTGCTCAGCACAGCACCATTTTTATAGTGTGAAAAAGGACCTGCATCCCCATTGACTGCCAAATATAGGTGTCTTCCTGTGTTGCTGGCAGTGGAAAGTGCCACCCCAAAAAGAACATTACGTAATAACGGGAGACTTTTCTATACGTTGAATAATATTATCTGTTATTCACCTACATGCAGATTTTAATCACCTAACTGATGGATGAGGAGATACTGGGATGAGAATCTGAGAATTTCTATTTGATGTCTGAGGATCTATTTACTATCAGGCACATTTGTAACGTGCTGCATGTGGAAAACCATGACCATGGTTCATATGCACTGAACCAAGCACATTGCAAGTTTTGAGTAAAGTCAAGGCATGACCTTATGTGCAGAGAAATACCCATGGCTGCTTTCCTGCTCTCCATGATGGAGAAGACCAACAGTTATGCTGAAGGACTGGCTCTGGGATGTGCATGGCTGGATGCCTGCCAGGCACCTGCCCTGGGTGTCGATGTCTCAAGGGGGTTGATGTCAACACAGAAAGTGCCCAGATCTCCCCCCCTGCAAGGTCCCTTCTTCCCAGTAGTGGCCCTGGGGCCATGCTGGGACCACAGGGCCATGCTGGGACCACGGGGCCATGCTGGGACCACAGTGCCCTGTGGTGCAGCTCAGCTGTCATCATAGGAAAAGGACATCATGGGTGATGGCAGCACTTCAGGGAAGGAGCTGGCACACAGTTGCTCTTGGAGAGGGAGAGCTGAACCTGTGTCAGAAAAGTTCACGTGCTTTGGCCATAAGGGCAGCAGCCCAAGCAAACTCACATAACCAAAGACTGGAAAGAAAGGAAAACCTCAAAACTTTTATCAAGATGTTAAACATCTGCAAAGACACAAAAAAATTGCTCTTGCATGTAAAGGAAGAAGTAGTTGGGAGGGGGTTTCTGGCATGTGGGTGTTTGGTTTTAACCAGGACTTCCTCAGCTCTGTGGCACAAATCCCAGTGTGAGAGGACGACTCCTGCAGTGCCCAGCTCAGAGTCCTACACCACCCCATGCCATCCCACACCACCCATGCCGTCCCACACCATCCCATGCCATCCCATGTTGTCCCACACTACCCCAGAGGACATCAGAAAACCAACAGTAGCTCAAGGATTCAAACTACCACATTCTTGGGCAAAAGAACAGACCCAACCCCACAATTATATCCCATCATGGCTGAACTGTGTTGGCAGCAGGTCTTTTCTGGGGGTCAAAATTGACTTGCAAATTGGCTCGGTTCTTCCCCAAATTCTTAAATGCCTTTTCCCATATGCTCCTGCACACACAGGGGAAGAAGAACCTGGTGGCTCTGCTGTCACCAGCTCCCTGTGGTCCTGCAAACCCCATCCAGGGGAGCCTGACTTCACCTGGTACCTGCTTAGAGGTTTACAAATACTGTAAATTGTTAAATTATTTTAGAAAATGTAGAAACATTTTAGTTAAACCCTTTTTTTTTCACAAGTGTATGTATGTCTGCCTGTCCCAAAACCAGTATCCCCAGATCCCTAGTATCAAGCTACGGGAATTGATGGAAATCAGTAGAAAGAAACAGATATGACCAGTGGCTGTGAGATTTATGGGGGCTACAACTCCTTGTGGCAGTGTCCCCTTCTCTTCCCTGGCTCTGTAGGAAATAGGGAAACACCAGTCCATCATTTTAGCTGGGCTGAATTTGTGCCTCCCCAGCTGAACAGGCAGCAGCTTCATCTTGGTGCTGGGCCATCACAGTGGCAGGTGGCTTTTCCCACCTGGCTGCTTTGGCTTCACTGGCTCAGGATGGGGAGAGGAGCCAGGCACTACTGGCAGGGAGGGCACCTGCTTCTCCCAGGGGCTTTTCCTTCCCCCATGGTCCCCTCATGCCCAGCTCCCTCTTCCTGGCACTCTGAGCAAAGGGAGGCAACTGTCACCTCCTCATCTTTGCTTTGGCAGCCAAATTCATCCCTGGGGCAGGTGGAGGGTTTGTGGAGGGACAGGATGGGATTGTGGCATTAAGAAACATTGCCAGAACTCAGGAGGTCTAGTGGATGCTTTAACTGAGGTGATATAAATAACTTCAGGTTGCTCTTGAGGGCTGGATTTTGGATGACCCTCCTAACCACTTTCTCATTTCCAACACTATTCCAGCTTCACCTTTTACCAAATCCTCATGGAGAAGCCACTGCATGTTTTCCAGCCCTTCACTCATGTGCACTGTTCCTTACTTTTAGAAGATGGCAGAGAAATTAAATAAAACATTTTATCACATGAACAAAAGCCCAAATGTGGGTCACGGTGTAATGTGTAGCATCAGCACAAGTAGTATCTCTTGAATCAGTGGTTGGGTTTACAAATAAGGAGAGCTGGAGCCATCCCGCTTCCTTCGGCTGCTGCAGCTGGAGCAAAAGGTGCACTCCAGCTGCAGCAACTCGCTTTTCCTCCATAAATCAAATGACCCGACTAGGATGGAGCCACATGAAGGGGAACTTTCAATTCACATGCCATTCCCCAAAGGTGTGATCTTGCAGCAAGCAGAGAGTAAGTGCTGGCTCCTGGCAGCTCGCCTGGGGGGCAGCGAACCCTGTCATACTGAAATAGATGAGATGATACTCGGTGTGACATTTAAATGCACAGTCGGAGGGAGACAACAAATGATCAAACTTTTGAAAGCATCATCTTTATTTATTGGTTTGGTTTGTGGTGTTTATTTGTAGATAATCATACCTCTTTGGGCCTTTTAATGTAATTTTTAGGGCATGCAAAAGTTTTTTAGCCTAAAACATGCCATGTAGGAGGAAACTGTGTGGAGAAGTGAGTTACATGTTCTGTAAGTCAGTTTTTTGCTTCAGGCAGATTAGAGAGCAGTTTTGGTTAAAAAAAAATAAAAAAAAATTAAAAATTCCTCTTCTGTGAAGTTTGTAAACACAAAGTACTTTGGGGCAGCTGCTCTGCAAACAGAGCTGCAGAGCAGGGGTAATGCTGGAGGAAGCACCAGAAAATGGAAGAATGGCTTTGCTATTGCTAATCTAAATTGACTTAGAGACAAAGTGTTCAGACTGGGATGTCTTCGAGGCCTCTGGGGTTTTTCCCTAGTGAAAGTCATTGGCACCTTGCTCACTGAGTGCAGATATACTGAAAATTACCCATGCTCCAGAAGAAATGGATGCTGTGGCAGAGAAGGGGGGAAGGTCTATTGCATGGGTGGTGCATGGCAGATCCCTCCATCTCCTGCAGGTCCCTCCATCTCCTGCAGGTCCCTCCATCTCCTGCAGGTCCCTCCATCTCCTGCAGGTCCCTCCATCTCCTGCAGGT
>JAWWEE010000025.1:7178854-7199470 GCA_035221455.1 Xenops minutus
GGTCCCTCCATCTCCTGCAGGTCCCTCTATCTCCTGCATGTCCCTCCATCTCCTGCAGGTCCCTCCATCTCCTCCAGGTCCCTCCATCTCCTCCAGGTCCCTCCATCTCCTGCAGGTCCCTCCATCTCCTCCAGGTCCCTCCATCTCCTCCGGGTCCCTCCATCTCCTGCAGGTCCCTCCATCTCCTGCAGGTCCCTCCATCTCCTCCAGGTCCCTCTATCTCCTGCAGGTCCTGGCCCCCAAAGCATTTGCCAGGGCTGGGGCTGCAGCCAGCCCCGAATCCCTTGGAAGGGTTGACAGCCAGCAGCCCTCCCAGGCCCTTGTGCTGCATGGCAGGCGTTTGGGGCTCTCCCAGGGTGCCGGGTACCTGCCTGCTCTGTGAGCACCACCCCAGCCTGCTGTCCTCTTCCTGACTCCTGCTCCTGTGGAAATTCCACGCACTTTCTAATTGTATTATTTTTGTCGTTATTTTTGGCTCTTAATCACAGTGTATCTGTGTGCCTATTGCTATGAATTGTGAGCTTTGATTGCTGTGCCCTGACATGGCACTGGGATGCCCTGACGTGGCACTGGGATGCCCTGGCGTGGCACTGGGATGCCCTGGTGTGGCACTGGGATGCCCTGACATGGCACTGGGATGCCCTGGCGCGGCACTGGGATGCCCTGGCATGGTTCAGTCTTCTGTCCTTGCTCTCCCAAAGTGCCCATGACCAGCAGAGCATGAAAAGTGTTTAAAGTTTCTTCTATGCTTGATTCACATAAGCACTTTTTTTTTTGTTTTCTAGTCCATATGAAAGCCATGGGCCTGGTGGAGTCTCTTTTCCCTGCTGTTGGATACCAAGTGGCCTATGGATTATTCAAATCCTTATGTGGATTATATTTTACTGGTTTAATTTTCTTGATATAAGACAGGTTGGTTTCCAGCCACGATTTTTTTTTTCCATGTTCTGGCAAAATGTTTAATGCATGTGTGAGGATAAACTTTGCAGCCAGGAAACAGAGAAAGGATGATTTAGGCAAAAATGTGCCCGAATACTTCATGGGGAAACTGCAGGTCATGGTTTTGGCCTGGGGGGAAAAGCAGTACAGAATACAAAGGTTGTGGAGTTGCTTCTGAAGGCAATGCAGAGCTGGGCTGTACATGTCATGCTAAAACAAACAGGTTGCACAGGAAAACTTGAATTTCAAAGGTTTTTTTTTCTGTTGATTGTATCTTTAAGAAAATTTCCCTTCAGGAAGTAGTACTAGAGTCAGTGAAGATTCTTATTTAAAACTGCAAACATAATGCACATTAGTAGCATTTTCCTTTGCCTACTCTCCCCCCCCCAACCCAGTTGTGCATTCATTGCTTTTTGGGGGAATTGGTGACAACGTAATTGCTAGGAAGTCCCATTCATTCGCTTATCTTTGAGTGGTTTCCCATGACTAGGGCCACCTTGACCCTGGTGGCTTGCATTTCAGAAAATTTATGTGGAAATAATCCTCATCTGGAGAGCTTGGTTTCTGCCATTACCCTTTAAGGCAGCTGCTGCCACTCAGCTCTGCCCACACCAAACCTGGGGAGCCTCTGCCATGGGGAGGAACCACAGCAGGGGGATGCAGCCACACAAACCAACCCTCTGAGGCACTTCTGGACCATTTTCACATTCATAGACACTGCCATGAAGAACCAGAACAAGACATAACTCACTGAGCTAAGAGAATTCCCTCATTCCTCTAGTTAAGAGATGGGGCTTTGCTTTATTCTAAAACAAGCTGTTAGATATGGGGAAAATTGTGAGAGTCAGATTATCTTGTGGAGAAAGTAGTAAAAGTTGTCTTTGAAGCTTGTGAATTTTGGGTAGAGCAGGTGGGTGGCTGAGAACACGCCTCGAACCAGAGACACCCCTCCATGCTGACACTGCATGGAGAGCAAGCCCAGCTCAACTGATAGAGCTGCAGCTGTGCCAGAGAATGTGCAACAGCACAACTCAAACAGGATGTATACAAAGAACATCACACTTTATTTTCACTTTATTCTCACTTTTAAAAGGTAGAATACAGCTAAATTGGACTGGATAGTACTCATTTAAAATCTTTCAAATCATGGCAATTCCTAAATCCAGGCACAGAAATATGTAATAAGATATGAAGTTTAAAAGTCTTACAGTTTTAGACTCTGGCTAAAATTGTTAAAAGCTTCAACAGAGTATAATATGAAGGAACTACATTTTCAGACACCTTCACCTGAGCCCTTTTAAGTCAGGCAGTGTATAATGTATCAAATGAGGCTGCCTGTAATGTGCAATCCCTTGAGATCCTATGGAACAGTTGAGGCTGTGGAGTTGACAGTGCATTTCATGATCTCAGAGCACTGGTCCGTGTTCTTCCTGATCCTGTAGAACGTTTCCATGTATTCAGAACGGCCCAGCAGTTCAACAAAATCTTCATCATGAGTTATCACCAGGAGCTGAAAGTTACGTTGTTGGCAGCGGCTTTTTATTATCCTGCACAGAGATGTTATTTAGTGTGCATTGATCTAAACCACGTGCTAGTTTTAGAGAACTTGTGAACACAAAAACCTAACTATCAATCATGAATGACATCAATCATGCTGATTAGCCACTCCTTTTACCCACATTAAAAAAACCCCAAATTATTTAAGAAATATTTTTCCTTTTCCAGATAGACGGACTGCTACTGCTTTGCTTGTGTGTTTGCAGATGCCAAGATGTGCCATCTTAAAATATAATTCACTACTGCCAATGACTGTGAACATTTGAACAATACCCATCTTTAAGTGCCACAAGGAGAGCTCACTTACTCCACAAGGGCATGAGCCAGAGACTCAATGTTTTCTCGGTCCAGGTTGGTCGTAGGCTCATCCAGGGCCAGAATGCCACAGTTCAGACAGAATGTCTCTGCCAGAGCAAGGCGAATAATAAGAGAAGCAAGAACCTAATGGAGAGAAGGAAAAAACAACACTCTTCAGATAAAGAGCATCTACCTGTAATGAGCTATTTTTAATTCCATTACAAACTGTGACTGAAGTTTACAGAATGATGTGCTGATAGCTCACAACATGACAGTAACTAATTAGTTACTGAAAAACGCCATTAAAACTTCCAAATTTGAATTGAAAGATGGACTCTACAAAGAAGTCAAGTACTCAAAATTCAGGAGATATTGGAAGTAAGGATTCTAATCTGTGGTAAAGGAGCTACAACACTGCCATCTGCATTACCTCCATGCTCTGTTCAAGCCCATCCTGCTGCAGCAGGGAGGGTGGAAATTTGTCTGCATCACTAAGTCTGAGTTACTGAACTCCCAACCACTTACTAAAACTGAAGACAGTAGGATTCACCACCCTACATGTTAGTTTTGTATCAACATGCTTAATCATACTTATAAGATCTCCTGAACCAGTGCAAATTATAGATCACTCAATGGAAACTGTGCTGCCAAAAATATTTTCCAGCTACGATGACTGCTGGCATCACAGTTCATGATCAAAGGAGAGTTCTCAGAACATCGGCTAAGAAACCTGAACAGGTTTCACTCTCATTTACATAGGACTGCAACGCAACACCCTAAACTGCTCGAGGAGAAAACACACTGAATGTAACAGACAGGTGGAAACAACTCCTGAGCCCCAACATGTGTGGGTGTGGTTAAGTGTGATGAACTTCTGACCACAGGTCCTGTCCTGGCTGGTGACATCAGGCTGCTTGGTCAGTGTGTTATTAAAGCACTGCGACAGATGAATGGGCAGACCACAGAGCTGAGAGCTGACAGCTCAGAAGGAAATAAAATACCTGGAAGGATGGCTTGGTGTGATATTGGTGACATGAACTGAAAGGGTACAGTCAACAGTATGAGAGAGAAAGAAAACGTGGAGGAAAAGAGGTCCTATCAGCTTAGAGGTAGATGCAGTTGCTAAAAGAAGACCAAAGGCTCAGGAAGACAAAAAATGTGGGAGCAAATACATTGACCTGAAGCTGTAGCAACCTCAGTGGTAACTAGCAAGAGACAGACCAGGTGGACCTGAACTTGAGGACAGAGAGAAGCCAAAGCCTTCACTGCTGCAGGGAATCAGTCCAGTTCCTAGCTGACACAATGGATTGTGGCAGCCCAAAGAAGAGTGCAGAGGTTCAGAATCATGTACTGCATATTGTCAGCAGCAGCCAGATACACTGGAGGAGAGTTGTACTCAGTTATAAACTGGAGCTGGAGCCGCCTGTGCTCCAGTGCCTTCTGACCATGTGCCTGCTCTGCATGCCCAGGAGTCAGTTTTCAGAAGCCCCAGGCACTAAACCCAAAGAGCCATTACCTTCTGCCCAGCACTGCACCTCCCTCGCATATCCAGGGCTGTATCTCCCTTCACCATTACCACCCTGTAGTTGTAATTTCTTCTTTTATCAGCAGCCGAGACATTCTCGTCTGCATCAGAACGGATTTCTATATGTTCAATATCTGGAAATGGCAAGGAGACAGTTTTTATGTTATCAGTAATCTTTAAACATATCATAGGATTAACAGGAGATGAAAATTATAATATGCAGTAACAACAAAAATTCAGTTCAGAACTTCCATTAAGACGTCTTTGAAATTAACTTTTCTGAAATGGAAAGAATGAACTCATGCATTTCCTCTGTCTCAAGGCAACCTTACCTTTGGAAAACATAGAAGGAAAAGAATTAATTCTATTTAGCCTGCCACTTACTGTATAATGTGTAATAAAAGATTATAGTGGTGAAGAACGGAGCTAGCCTTTAGAACAAAACCAACTATTTTCAGATCCTGGATTTTCCATCTTGTGAACAAACACTGTTCCACATGCAATGCTCAATATCAAATGGATACATGTGGGATAAATTAATAAAAAATTTACGTACCTTGTCCTCTGTAAATCTTTCGCCAAAGGTCACGAATTATTTTGTTGATTTCTTGCATCTTCATGGTATGAAATGTCATTATTGCTCTAAAGAACAACAAAACCCATAAAATGTTAGAGATGCAACCAGGGACTGCTATGGACTACAGGGCCTTCAAGGCAATAACTTTATTAATTAGTTATTGTCACAATCCCTAAATACTTTTACTAAATATAGAGTAAATACTAATTCAGCTTGAATGCATCTGAAGACTAACAAAACACTGCTGCCTGAGTAATTCTTCTCTCAGCAACAGCTCAGTCTCAAGAAGCAGGAAAGTAATGCCGACAAAGTTCTTTGCAGCTGCTCAATGGAGAGCGACTTTACCTGACTTTTTAAGAGATTGCCAATTTATGTGTGAGGTGTATTTGCAGACTGACATCAAGAAATGGAACCTGATGTCAAACTTTCCAGAATAACAGCAGTGTTACTCTTTGGCACAGTCCCCCAACAGTTATAAACCAACTGTGCCAACAGCAGCTCCAACAGCAGTAGGAAAGGAGAACCCAAAGCCTCCCTAGAGCAGAGAATTCTTATGAGAATATAATTTTATAATTACCCAAACAGGCATTATGACTAGAACTGCCTTTCTCTTCAGCAGCAAGAGAGGTACAAGATGTCATTAATAATTCTGAATTTAATTCCCTGGTTAATGTATCAGCATGACTCTAGTTCATTAAAAGATGGAACCCTACAAAGCATTCAGGAGGGGACAGGACAGGACACTGCATTTCTAACCTGGCTTTTTAAAGAAAAGCTACTGTGTGAGGAAAAATATTCTTGCTCACTTTATGGCCAGGTCTTCTTTCAAAAAACATGGTGGAAATAAAATATCCTTCTGAAATGGACTTTTACATATCCTTTTCCACCTCTGCTCTGCCACCTGTTCTGTGGAATACTGGGATATCAACTCAAATAGGAATTTGTTAAGTTAAAAATGAAGTGTTTTCAGCAATTTACTTAATCAACCCCAAGAATGCATTCCTCATCAATATTTCTCACAACCCTCTAAACATTAAGTCAATAAAGATCAGCTGATAGCAGAGAACACCCACAGGGGTGGCTTTCCCAGCCACGCTCACAGCTCTGGCCACTGGAGTTAGCATTTCGTCTCACCGATTTTTCAGACGATTACCGATAAGTGATGCTTATCTATTTTTCTTGAAATTACAAGACTGTTTTCCTGTTTAGCCTTAAATAGGAACAATATATGATTTGATAGCATACAAAAAGACTCTAAATTCTAAAAAGGAAATTCTTGGAGTGCATTTCCATTACAGCTGAAAGGGAAGAATTATACACAGCTTGGGGCTATTCCACCATCATAACTGAACACACAGGGCTTTTAGGGAGCCACATATTTCACTTTGTATACGGTTACCAATTTTGAGGTGCCCTTTTTGGCATCACTCCAAGACTAGCAAATAAGCTTCCAGAGGAAACAGAAACAATCACGAAGTTTGCTACACTTTTACTATATTTACATTATAGACATTTACTTACAAATATCCTACATCATACCAATCCTGTGCAGTTTCTAGTGTAGTTTCATTAATTTACTTAAAACCTTGTACCTGGTTATGTTACCTTAATATTTAAATGCCAGAAATTTTAAAGAGAAATTGTTATATATCTCAAAGAATTATATTAATTTACTATTTCTAAGTTGTCCCAGAAGCCTGACATTGAAAGCTGCTTTTACATCAAGGTTATTGGTAGTAATAAAGATGGAAACATTTCAGAATTACCCTCCTATGACAATACTTACTTATCAAGAGCCTTGTAATAAAGGTCTAGATCTCTGTTCACGAGCTCTGTTGTTCTCAGAACAATCATCATGTCCCTGTGTTTGTCCTCTGCCCCTTTGAACTGCGGCTCTCGGAGCTCCTTTCGAAAGCGAACGATCTCCTCCTCAAACCCGCGCTGGCGGCCCAGGGCAACGTGATGGTTCCTCTTCAGGGACTCGATTTTCT
The DNA here is from genome assembly GCA_035221455.1 of Xenops minutus. Lineage (NCBI taxonomy): Eukaryota > Metazoa > Chordata > Aves > Passeriformes > Furnariidae > Xenops > Xenops minutus. The sequence goes on from JAWWEE010000025.1 coordinate 7,185,741, forward strand.
CCTCCAAAAGCTTTCGTTCACTGTGAAACCATAAGGGACACACGAGTCTCCTGAGTGTAGTGGCACACAATCTTTTAGTCAGGGCTCTCATTTCTGGCAGGCAGCAGCTCATTAGATTGCACTTTTAGAGTCTGTAACTGTTAAAATGATAGCTCCAATGCCACTGGAACAAAGACATTACTGAAGCCAAAATATTTTTAAGTCTGTTAAGTACATATTCATATCACTATTCTGAGTGGGAGAAGCAAGTTGCCAAGTTCAAATGCCAAAGTGCTGTTAAGCATAATTATATAATTAATTTCAAAGGTGAAATTAAACCAGGATACTGAGCAAAATAAGAATTATTGGGTAAGCTCTAGCAAGCTAATTAAATATTTTGCATGCAAGAACGAGCATAGGAATAATTAGCAGTGAACATCACGAAACAGGATTAGATTGGAACAGGTATAAGCACATACTTCTATTTCTAGCCAGAAGCACTGTATCATTTCACTGCATCATTTACGTTGTCACCATGGGGATATGAAGCACACAAAGGTGTGAAGGAAGTGGTTTCCATGAATGGGGAGAAGAGAGGAGCAGGACACATCAAAACCCAGTGAGTACAGCATTAAGACATTCCAGGAATCCTTGTGCAAAGTGTGCCATTCTGCTTTCAAGGTGCTTACTTTCTCATTTGGGGCACTTCCATTTCTCCCATCTCCTTCATAAGTTGTTTTATCTTGTCTTCAACTTTTTTTAGCTCCTCATTGCGGTTCCTCAGAGTAAGATTATCCTCCAGCCACCTTTCCTGTATCTGCCTCCACACAAGGCAAGAAGGTGTATAATATTTCAGTACATTGGCTCTCAATTACAATGTGTGAGTTCTTCACAACTCTAAAACATGTTGCAAGCATAAAATAATTGACAACACCGAAAATGATCACAGTGAGAACTTATCTTGTGCTAGAAATGGAGTGTAATGGAAATCAGCAGTATTATTTCATCTTTCACACTGGAACACAGTATTTACTGGCACAGGTGAACACAAGAGTGATTCTGTGTGTGAATATTAATCAATGTTTCAAACAGAGTAAGTCGTTGAGGATGAGATTTAACCAAGTCCTCTATCTCATTTCTAAAAATTAGACAGTAAGGGGAGGGGTAGAAAGGGGAAAGACACACTTCCCATGAAGAATGTGAACAGTATTTGAAATACATACACAGGAATTTAAAGCACACAATAAAATCTGGAGTAACAAGCAACTTTTGGTGTTTTACTTAAAAAGGCACATTTGCTCCAAACAAAGATGCTCCTGAAAATGCTGGCTATTTCCCAACAGACTTATCCCTTTTGGAAATACTGTAAGATGAGAGTTAGAGATAAATATTTTTTTAAGTTTGCATACACAAATCTCAAGCCTTTTTTCAGCCTCATGCATGTATAGCAGCTATTCTGAGTAAAAACTGATTAAATAGACCAGGAGGAAACAAATTTTGCAGCATTACAGACCCAGGCAGACTTAAACCAAACCCAGGAATTGTTGTTGTTATTATTATTATTATTATTATATGAAAAGTATACTTTAAACAATACATCCACCTTTTGAGTGTCAATATCTTGTCGAGTCATTTCCATCTCTTTACTTATCTTTTCCTTCTGTTTCTCACAGGCAGCCAAATGAGAATTTACTTCATCAAGTTCAGACTCCTTTTGCTAGAGAAATAAAATGATATTGTACATGATTTAAGCACAAAAGTACTTTTGATGCTAACATTTTAGTGACTGGTTTTTAGATTACCTTTTTATAGTCTTCTTTTCCTTGTTGAATATAGTTTTCAATTTCTTTCACGTACTTGTTTATATCTTTAACTTTCTCATTTATGCCATTTATCTGCAGGGAAAAGATTTCAAATGAAATGTGCTCTTATGTCCAAGAACAGATGTGCTCTGCATCAAAGATGAGATACTGGATAACACTACTGCCAAAGTACAATTCCTTACCATAACTCTCTTTATGTTTCTAATAAAGATTTCAGCTTTTGAAGTCCAGATGCTCCTTATAACCATGAAAATGTTTCCCAGAACAAATGGTGAGTGACTCATTTGTGCTTACACAAGGGGGCCACTTCACCTGGGAAAAGCAAGGACAGGTGACAGCCATCCTCACTATTGCTCTTAGGTTTGCCAGCAAGAGCTTTGGAATGCCACTGGCCACTAAATATTGCCAAACGACCCCAGAAAGCTTTTGCCAAGGCTGCCAAAGGCTAAGTACTGTTGAGTTCATGTCCTGACTGACTTATGTTTCTTCTCTTCCCTAAACACTCCACCACCTAAAGTATCTGCTGAAGTTACTGCTCTTTCCTAAAAGCAAACTCTTTACCACAACCTCCCTCCTCGCCTGAAAAACAGTATCTAATCCTGTCTCCCAGCTATGCCAAAAGCAAACAAACCTTCTCTTGTGTTTCTTTGTTACTTGTAGTCCTTTTATTCACCAGATCCTCCTTCTCCTGCTGCAGTTTCTCTAAAGTTGCATCCAATGGAAATACCTGTTCTTTTGCTTCCTGAAAAGCAGTAGGAGAAAGTCCTTTTTATTTTCACATTCTGTTAAAGATCAGTAATTTTTCAAGTGCTAAAAAAGTAGTGTGGTTACTTCTTTCTTTTCTGGGTGTATTAAAAAGAGAAAATATGTACTATTAAATTTCTGGATACTGCCAAAGATACATAAGAGCAGCACAGGACAAACATTTAAAAATGCATCTCGCTGACTAGGATTACAATGTGAAATATAACCAGTTCGTTATTTTTTCCTTCAAGGACAACAAAGCTAAGGGTTAAGCAATTCAGAGTATTTCTTACCTGGATCTCCCTGCCCAAGTTCTGGACCTCGGTGGTCAGTTCCACGCTCTGCTCCTCCAGCTGCCGCCGGCGCTGCATGCTGCTCACGATGTGGAGCCTCTCTGCCCTAAGCTCATTGACTGCACTCTTCAGCTGCTGAATCTGACTTTGCTGGTCCTGCTTGAGTTTCTGATTTAACTCAATTTTACCAGTAACTGCAGATGAGAGCACAGTGAAACGGTCAATCTGTTATTAAAGCCATTATTGTCTTTCTTATGAAAATTTAACTCTAAATTAAGCTAGTATGACTTCAAAAACCTGTAACAACAAACTAGGAGAATACACTTACTTCAGAATGTAAAGTAAGCAAACTAAAATATTAATGGCAGGAAGTTTGGAACATTATTTTCAGTAAAAAATGAAACACCAGTCTTGTAAGTCCTACCTGTATCCCACAAGTGTTTTTTCTCTTGTTTTTCTTGGCTTACTTGTAGAACAGTTCTACTTAAATCAACTCCCAGCAGCTTAGCCTCCTGCTGAGCAATTCTTCGTTCAACATCCTTAATATCAGTCTGAAAGTATGAGGAAAAGCACTATTACTGTTCTATTAGTGTTCAACAGTGTATTTTTTAACCTGTGGCACAAAAGAGCAGGCTCAGGGCTTGAGGCATATGCGACTCAAGAGCTTCAAGTTCACCTGCCCTTCTGCATAAAGGCCACAGCAGCAGCAGTGGGGTTATGTCAGCCACAGGCTGCTAGAAACTGCAGTTCCTAACTGTGGAGGAAATCAGTCAGTAGGGAGGGCTGGGCTTTGACATTCCCAGCCCACCTGGGGACAGTTACATGTGCAACCTGTCCCTGAGACAGCAGAACTGTTGGAGCCTCAGGAGCTGCTGCCACCTCCCACTTGGGAAGTGCTCTCAGCCCTCTGCCCAGCCCCAGGTTCTCTGCCTAATTGCTCCTCTGAAGGCTCTTGGTCAAGCAAAGACTCTGTGTTGGTAATAAAGGCATGAAGACAGTTTAAAAACAGTCTTCTATGCAGAACAATAAGAAGTGCAGGATTTCTCTTTCCCTTTACCATGTATTCAGATGGCACAGAACCATCTGAATGGAAGCAGGTGTGAAAAAAATGACCAAAGCATACCTGGTACCTTTCCATCAGTGTTATATCCTGCAAACATGCTTTGGCACCTCCCTCCTCAGACAAAGCTGTCTGCAGGAATGATTCCTGTTCTTCTATCTCACCCTTCAGGCCTGTTAAATCTCTGTTTGCATTCTGGATCTTGTTCCTCAGCTCTGGAATTTCCTTATCTTGCAGTTCAACTACAGTTTGCCTTAAATAAAAAACAAATACATAACATTTCCTTTGTCAAAATAAACTAAAGACATTCAAGATCACAAAATCTGTGATCTGATTTAATAGTGGAAGACTAAATTTAGCCAAAATAGTATCCCCTTAACCTTGCCTACATTTAACCAAGCTTATGTTACTGCCCAGGTAATACATCCTTCATTTTAGACAGGTGAGATAACACAAACCAGCAAACAAAATCTCTTTTGGTTTTTAACTTAATTACATCAGGTGCTCACGAGAAGGTATAATCCCCTGCACAAGAGTGCCCTCTTGTGAAGGAAAGCTCTATCCTCATGTATTTTCAAATTCTCTCAAAATATTTATCTCAACAATGAGATTTGTAAACGAATTAACTGTTCCAAAAATAAAGCCTCCCCAATATCTGCATAGTTGTTAATAATCAAAAAACAAGCATTTGCAAGGAGAAAGCCTGCAACACTGGTTTGCTCAGCACTTCACCTCAGTGGTTTAAGGCTCATCATTTCATCACGTTTTTTCTCTTTCTTTTTAAGCTCTGTCTCTGTTGACTTCAGTTTGTCTGGGGCAAGGCGCAGCTTGGACTGCAGGTCACTAATGACATCTTGCAGTTCAGCCTCTGTCTGAAAAACTCGCTGGCAAACTGGGCAACAAGACTGGCTCTCCTCTGTCAGCTGGGTGATGAACTGTGAATACACTGCAGTGGCTCCAGCAAGCACAGCTGGGGGAAAAACAAACAGAAGACTTATGTTGAATAAACATAAAAATCAGAGCTAAATCAGTGCTTTAGGGGGGGAAAGTGGAGCTATACATGAATTTACCTCGCTGTTTGGAACTTTTTTCAATGTCATCTTGCAGTTTGTTCAGATCAGTGTCAAAATCTTGACTTCCACAAACATCAAAAAGCTTTGCTTCATGCTGGGACAACTGAGCTTCTTTTTTTTTTAGCTCATTGCTGGCATAAGTTTTATCATTTTCTACCAGTGCCAGTCGCTTGCTGAAACATCAATGCAGACTCTTTTATTATCCAAACCCAAACATTTAAACTGCTTAAGCAAAACCAAAACCAAAGGAAGTTAATCTGAAAATGGTATTACAGAGCTGCTCACCAGTTCTTTAATGATTTTTCAATCTATAGCACCAACTTTTCATTTGTCAGTATGTATTTGTCAAAGCACAGCATAAGAATTTTATTTTCTATCCCTTCAGTTTTCCATATGCTTATGATGAGAAACTAATTTCTAACAAATAAAACCTTACAAAACTTACAGAATGTCATCTTTTTTCCTCTACAGCAACTACTGCTTATGAGATGGTACTGAACCTCCAAGCAAAGGTTGTTAGCACTCCTTGACACTGTACTAATGTTGTGATTTTATTAACTAGCACGAACTGCATCAGCCCCACATTACAGGAACTCTGCAGGATGCTTTCTCTGATTTTACAGATACCTAAATAAACAATAATGAACTAACGTAAAAAGTATGTTGAGCATGTTAAACTTTGGAACATTTAAAAACAGAAATACTTGTGGAGACATAATCAATTAAATTAATACCTACTTAAGGTTAGCAAGAGTATCTCTTGTCTGATTAATCCTTTTATTTTTACCATGAAGCCAGTCTTCGAGTTGTTTCTTATTTGGGAAGTATCCCAACAGTGACGTTAGTTCCTCAGAATGTCTTGATTTTACTTTTCTAATCTGCTCTTCTTTCTCTGCCTGAGGAAATAAGGCATTTTAAATTAAATTTTTCACATCTTCAAGTTACTAACAGTCAATGCATTCATGAAGCTAATGGCTTCTGTGAAAGCTTTACATCTGACTGTTGACAAACACCCGAAAAATACATAAATTCTGGAGGGACTGGACCAATTTTATGTCTCTCCCTTAGGAGATATTGGTAAAAAAATTACTTTGTCTTTTTTCAGCATGTCCATCTGGGTAATTGTTGTGGTGTGTAGGTTCAGCTGCTCCATCTCTTGATCCAGTCTCCTAAGAGCTTTGTCCAGGCTGATTTTCTCATTTTGCAGAGTCTGGACTTCCTGTTCAAGTTTTTCCACACTGCTGGTCCTCTCAGCCTTCTCCAGTTCATGTTCCTGTACAAAAAATAAATGCTCAGAAAACATAAATAATGACATAAATCAATGAATATAACTAAAGGAAACAGAAAAAAGCTCTCCTGCTCAGTAGCTGTTACAGGAATGCGACAGGATTTGTAAGGAATACATGCAAAAGGACCAAGGCTGTGATGCTGGCATGGGGCAAGGAAAGCCCCAGGCAGATTTGGGTGCAGGATGCTGTTCTGGAATGCAGGGCTGCCCCAAGTCACTTATACTTTTCCCAGAAGCCACAACCACATGACGTAGCTTCAGGAAGCTCCCTCATGTTTAGTTTGATTTTCTGTATTTTAACCCCTACTGTACATTAAATTTGGAGTTACCCTAGTGGGAAGGCTAGAAAAAACACTGTCAAGCACTGAATTCATATACTGCTAACAAACATAACATATTTGGTTACAAAGGCATAACCAGCTGGTCAGCTGAAACATAAAATGCTTGTAACTTTACAGTATTTCATCAGGTAAAACACTTTTAACCAACTAGTCCATCTCACAGACAAGTTATCTTGAAAAATGCAGGTATTGTGGCACTTTAAATCAAAGTTTCTGGCCCAACAATTTAAGAGTGACTGATCTCCTATCACCAGCTGTGCCTATTACTCCATTTACAACTCACCAAGCAGAGCAGAACGTTCTATGTGAGCACTGTACAAAAACAAAGCAGTGAACAGACCCTGCCCAAGGAGTGCCCTACCTAGACAGATAAAGCACAGAGAGTATTAAAAGGCATTATTAAAAGGGTATTAAAGGGGCAAACCCACAGCTGACAGAGTAAAGACCGAGGGGGAGGTTATTTTTTTGTTTGTTTGTTTTATCAATGTTTTTAATAACACTCAAAGTTTTTATTTCAAGCTTCTATCATTTTTCCAGTTACATATTAACTTACCGTCTTGCCAATCTCCTCATCCAGCTCACTAATTCTGCCTGAAAACCCCTCCAACTGCTGCAATTCACATTTGACATTCTTCAGCTCATCTTCTTTCTTATTTTGAATGTCTGATTTCAGGTCAATTGTTCTTTCTAATCCAGTTTTCTTGTCTCTTATTTCATCTATCTGTTTTTGTTTCATTGCTTCTTTTCGTGCAAACTCTCTCTGAAAGAAGTCAGTGACAATACACTCATTATTTTTTCAACAGGAAAATATTTAAAAACACTTTTTCACACTGCTTTGCAAATACCACTGCAGTACAAGACACTGAAATACTGAGGAAACTAGAATTTGTACAAAATTTTCTGCTGCAATGCATTTGCTAGGAAAATGCAGATGCACCATCCCAGTAGTGTTCAGTGAGAGGAACTCCATTTTCAACGTGACTCCAACAAAAAGCTGCTCACTTTTAAACCAGCTGCCCACTGTAAACCTTCCTCAGGCTTTTGGGCTTGACCCACCTGCATGAGGGCTGCTAGAAACACCTATCTGCCAAACTGCCTGTCCCATAGCCTTGGTGACCACTCCTAGTTCCAAAACTAATTTCCATGGAAAGGCTCAGGCAACCCACAAGGAAGAATTCTAGAAAAAGAATGACTTCAGTTCTTCCCCTCAACACTTCCTCCCAGAACCTCAAAGACATGTGTGGACCAATAACACGCTGCTGCACTGCAAACCAAAATTCTTACCATCAAATGATTTGCAGCTTCTGTGTCTCTGTCCTGCCTCTCCTTCACCAACCTGTGAAAACTGGCAATGTGCCTTTCAGTGAAAGGTGCTCGCTCGAAACCATCCAGTTCCAGCTGTGCTGCCAGGGAGCGCATCAAGGAGTCCCTGGTCATGATGTGCTCCTGGTGCCGATCTGCCTGCAGCTGCAGGCGGCCTGCACAGACAGACACAGTGCCGTGACTCTCCAAAAACCAAGGCAGAACAGGTATTTACGATTCAAAGCCAGTTGCGACTATTAAAGTCTTTGAAACTGACGTGTTTTTAAACAACACAAAAAGCTACAGAGTCAAACCAAGCTGGAGCTGGAGATTGCTATTCCAGGTAGCCAACTTTTTATTAATTAAATACATCAGTGAGTTAAAAGCAAGCCTCTTAAAACACTAAAAATATTATTCTGAAAACAAAACAAAGCCCAAACATATTTTATGCAAGTGCAAGTTCTGTGTCTCAACTACTACAGCTCTGCTGAAATTCCCATACTCCACAATATTGGAAAGAACATTACCCTAAACCCCTCTGACTCCTCCCCATTCCCCAGGTGAGACACAGAGAATGCTGGGCTTTCAACATTCATGTTTTCCTTGTTTCTAAGACAAGATGTACTAAATGTTGTAATTAGAGCTCAGAACAAGTGCACATTAGAAACTCCTGGAGAAAAACAACAAGACCTGTGAGATGCTCACACCCCGCCGTGCAGCTGAGCTCAAACTAATACACATTTTAGGAGTTTTGTCCAGTTCAGATTCCTTCAATTATTAGCAGTAGTTCCACATCAGATCTTAAAACATTAAAAAATAACTACAAGATCAAAGATGAAATACCTCGTTCAACAAGCAGCTCTGATTTCTCGCTGTTGAACCTCTGGCATTCTTTAGTGGCTCTGTCTAACTCACGTTTATAGTCCAACAGTCTCTTCTCCTTCTCCTTCACTAATCTCTGGTGGTTCTGGTATCTATCCCTTAGTTGCTCATCTGTTCCTTGGAAAACCTGTACGCCAAATACAAAAAGCTAACTTTATTCTATACTAATTACATTTATAAGTCAGTTTCTGATGTTTTGAAAATGTATGGTTTTCACCACAACAGAATTTGAGAAATAAGCGATATAAACACCTCCCATTCAGAATTTCGGTATGACATATAATGAGAAAAAATGAATATGCTACAAGCAAAAGTCGATAAAAAATATCTATTTATCTTAAGCTGATAAAACAAATTACTCTAAATTTTTGTCAAAAAGGCAACCTTTTCCATTTTCTGTTGCAAATCTTGATTATCTTTCTCCATCTGCTGCTTCCTGCTCTCTAGGGCCTTCACATCATTGTCCAGCCTCATTACCTTGGTGAGATTCTGTTCCACTGCTGCCAGAGAGCTCTGCAAAAGAAAGAATGCTGGGAGTAAAATATCTTATGAATGCCATAATCAATTATTCTAAGTATAAAACCCTCAGCATCGTACAATATCTTTTATAAATAGAGAGTGCCAAGTTTTAATTTAGTTTTTGTTTTAGTTTCAGATATTAGCTAAATTGGAGAAAGACTTTAAATCAAGCAACAAAAAGTCAATGCTACTACAAGAATTCTATGTTCTTAAATCTCCAATGACTGTTTACAGGTCAGAGCAGCATCTGTCAGGTGAGTTGAGGGATGCTTGATTTTGCTTCAGGGCAAAGGATTAGACATAAAAGTGCAAGCTCTTCTATTGTTTCATATTAAAGTATTAACATAATCTTGGTGCAAGTTACCTTTAGAGGTTCAAGCTGGCTCTCAATTGTTTTTATATTCTCCTTAGAAGCAGCCAGTTGAGCCTCTCTGTTGCTAAGATGCTCCTGGATTTCCTGTGCTTTCTCTTTATTCTGCTTTAGATATTTCAGTTCTGTCTGACACTCTTTTACTTTCAAGCTTTGTTTCAGTCGTACCTGACGCAGAGCTTCGAGTGCTTTAATATACCTTCAGAAAAAGACAAAGTTTCAGATCCTTTGGCAATACAGCAGTACTGATGCATGAAACAATGCTTAACATTTTCAGTAACACCTACATTATTAGAGAAGACGTTTTCTTACTTAGTTTTTATTTTAGTATAGTAAAGAGAGAAACCTTGTTGCGGAAAAGATCTCATCAAATTTTTGTTTCAGGGCCTTTCCTTCACTTAAAGGCCAGTTGGATTCTTCTTGGTGGCAGAAAATGACATTGTTAAGCACGGATTTGGAAACACCAAGGGCGCTGATCATCTCCCGATCTATTTCTGCACACTTGGAACTCAGACTGACCCTCTCGCCGAGCCTGTGCAGCACAAAGAAAATCCCCAAAGGAGTTACTGGCAAGCTCTTCTAAAAGTAAACTGCACTTTTAACAGCATAATCTTGTTGCAACATTTGAAACATCCAAAAATTTAAGAAGTAACAATTTCTAAGCCTGTAATTACCATATTCAACAGACTGTAGTTTGACTGTTTTGTATTTTAAAATTCTGTGGAACCACCAGAGGGAGCCAAAAAGCTCTTGAATAAAGGCAATCCACTTAAAATAGTGGAGATGGGAGTCAAAAACAGGCTAAAAAGGATCTGAAACTGAAAATGTTCTAAAGGAAGTAAAGCCTACACACTCCACACAATGTTACTTTTAAATTGTACCATACAACCACGGAATCATGGAATGGTTTGGGTTGGAAGGCACCTTAAAGCTCATCTTGTTCCAAACCTCTGCCATTAGCAGGGATGCCACCAGCCCAGGGTGCTCCAAGCCCTGTCCAACCTGGCCTGGAACGCTTCCAGGGCTGGGGCAGCCACAGCTTCTCTGGGCAACCTGTGCCAGGGCCTGCCCACTATCACTACTAATACAATTTTCAAATAAATTCAAGTTAACAGATACAAAGATTTCTTGATGCAGAGGTATCAAATGTAGGATTTTTCAATCACCTAACAGATGCAGTGATGAAACTACACACCTTTAATCTAAAAGCACTGGCAGCAACTTCAAGGCATACATTATGAAGTTTTCTCTTTTCTTATGCATAAAAATACAGCAAAGCCAAGCTGATCTTTATGCCACAGTAAGAAAAGGCACTTGACAACTTACTTTGTTCTAGTAATGACAGACTCCAGTGTTTTAAACTCAGGAGCCTTGCTTTTCTGGGAACAGACCATGGAGCGCTGGACTGCTACGATCTCTCCATTCACATCTCGAAACTGCAGCCGAATCTGAGCTCTAACATCGGTCTCCTGGACAGTCTTTGGCAGGAAAATAAAGAAACTGAATAAAGAAAATTCGTCACAAGGTCCAGATGAATATGCAGCTCCCCAGCTGTGGGGAATGTTCCATTCTCCCCCAGCTCTCTGCTTTTCCTGAAACAATACAGTCAGCTCAACTCTGCCTACAACCTGAGCATTCCTGTTGTCATCACAACCCTGAGTGCAGTGAAGTACTTTATTTAGGAGTAAACACACACTAAATTCAGTTGCTATGACTTTTACCTTTGGATCATGAACAAATGTTTTTCCTTTGGTGCCAGGAGGAAAATCTCCAGTGCATATATATTTGAGACATTCAATGATAGTCTAAGAAAAGAGAAATAAATATATAGTTATAATAGCAATTTAGAGGAACCAAGAGGGACTACAGTCAACACCACAGTACCAGCCCAAATATTTACAAATGAGTTAATTACGTGAGGAGAGAGAAATAACTTTTTTTTGAGTATCATGAAAATATGATATTTTGAAAAATCTGTTTTAATAAGGATCTGGACCAATTTCCTATGAAAAATATCAACCAGTGCTCTGCAAAATTCAGCAATGAATGCAGGTCTCTAATAATGCTAAACAACACAATATGTGCAGTAAACAGCACAATTTCTGCAATATTATTAATACCTTTCAGTAGAGATCATTATTCCTTTCAGGCCTATTTACAGCTCAAACCCAAACATGTAGGAAGCCTTACCGTTTTTCCTGCACCATTTGGTCCCACCAAAATAGTTAATGGACTAAAGAAAGTGATAATTTGTTTGTCTTTATCCTCTATGCCAAAACTCCTCACTCCGAGGATACTCATTTTCTCAATCTTTGACATTTTTGCTGAATATTTTCTCTTCCAAAGTCAGAGGCACAAATGTTGTAAATCCTGCAAAACAGATCTTTGTGAAAAATCCAATAGGCAGAAATCACAGATCACTGAAAGCTCACTAAACACCTTTACAAGCACAACATATGATGAATATACTTAAAAACACAGCTGAGGCTCTTCAGTTACTGCTCAAGGTATATGAAGACATTAACTCAGAAATTAATCAACTCCAAGTTAAGTGCCACACCATGTATCATTAAATCAAATACAATAGCCCAAAGTAACCCTTTATTCCACATCACAAACCCCATGCATGTGCTTCTAAAATACCCCAAACACAAGAGAGGCCCAATATTTTCCCCTTTAATGGCCCATTGTTGCACTGCAAGGCCCTGCAAGCTTTGCCAAAGCCAGTGGCTCCTCACAGCTACATCCAGCACCACCTCGTCCTGATTCCTGCTGGGAGGGGGAGGACTTGGGACCATTCCCGGGCCGTGGGGCAGCTCATGGGGCTGTGCCCTGATCTGGGGGAGGCAACTCTGACCCCAAACCCACAGCAAACACGCCTGTGTCATGTGTGTGCACGGATGTGCATTCCAGGGGTGCATGGCCGTGCATTCCAGGGCTGTCCCACGTGTGTGTGGCCGTGTATTCCAGGTGTATTCCAGGTGTATTCCAGCTGTGCCCCAGCTGTGCCCCAGCTGTGCCCAGGGCTCCCCCGTGCCCTGCCGGGGGTGCCCGGCGGGGCCGGGCCGAGGTCGGGCCTTTCCTGGCGGGGCTTTCCCGCCGGGGGCGGCCGTTCTCCAGGGACGGGCCATGCGGCGGCCCTTCCTTTCCTTTCCCTTTCCCCTTCCCCTTCCCCTTCCCCTTCCCTTCCCTTCCCCTTCCCCTTCCCTTCCCCTTCCCCTTCCCTCTCTCCGCCCCGCCCGGGCCCAGCCGAGCCCCCCGCCCTCTCCCCGCGGCCCGGCCCGGCCCGGCCCGGCCATGCCCGGGGTGTGCCCGCGGTGTGCCCGGGGTGTGCCCGGGGTCCCGGCTCACCTCCCGTCCCCGCTCTGTCCCCGCTGTCCCCGCTCTGCCCCGGCCCGGCCCTGCAGGCCCCGCTCGCCCCGCCCCGGCCCTGGCGGGCCCGCCCCGCGGCCTGCGGAGCCGGGGACACAGCGAGATACGCTGATAATGGCGAATGGGAATGGCAGCGACCCGGCCGGGCCCGTGCGGTGCCCCCGCAGCGCCCCCCGGGCCCGGCGGAGCGGGGAGGGGACACAGGGGCTGGGACAGACCGTGTGCCCACCCCGCCCGCCCTCCGGCACCCCCCGGGCACGGCGAGAGCCCCGGCCCCGCCGCTGTGTCCCCGCGCTGTGTCCCCGGGCAGTGTCCCCGCGCTGTGTCCCCGCGCTGTGTCCCCGGGCTGTGTCCCCGGGCTGTGTCCCCGGGCAGTGTCCCCGCGCTGTGTCCCCGCGCTGTGTCCCCGCGCTGTGTCCCCGGGCTGTGTCCCCGGGCTGTGTCCCCGCGCTGTGTCCCCGGGCAGTGTCCCCGCGCTGTGCCCCGCAGGCACCGCCGCATCCCCGCGGGGATCAGCCCCGCCGGAGCTCTGCCCTTCCTGCCGCGCCCTGCCGTCCCACAGCCCCGCCACGGACACGGGACCCCAGGGCCGCGCACAGGACAGCCCGCAGGTGCCACGGGCATCCTGCCCTGCTCCAGCCCGCAGGTGCCATGAGCATCCTTCCCTGGTCCACCCTGCAGGTG
>JAWWEE010000025.1:7208670-7224135 GCA_035221455.1 Xenops minutus
CTTCTCTCCATTGCTGTCTGTTAGTAGTGAAAGTATCACCAGAGGTTAAAATAGTTTCTACAATCCCAGGAGATGGGTGAGTTTGGGCATCAGAAAATTTCCCAGGATAAGAGAAAACTCTGTTTCAAATGGATTGCTTTAAACTAATCTCCCAGCACAAAATGTTGGAACATAACCACTGTGAGAAAGCATTCCAGAGCATCTCTGCAGGAGATGTTCCCTGGTTTTCAGAAACTTCTGTTCCCTTGAGCTTGACAGGTTAGAGAGGCACAAGCCAGTGCACCGTAGCCATGCTGCCTTTTGTACTTGCACCAGTATAGAAACCTTATCTGAGCATCATAACTTCACACTTATCTAGATGAAAGAGCAAAACCAGCTCCTACAAACAATTGCAGCTCAGTTCTTACAAGGTATTTGCTAAGTCTCTCAGGCTAATGCAGGCACATACCTACAGGAATGATCACCAGTTTTCAATGCAAAGAAGCCCTTGGCCAGGACTATCCCAGCTGGCAGCAGCAGCACCTGGCACAGCTTTCAGGATAACTTTGTTTTCACACTCATAGCATCACTGGATTCCTTTTTTCGACAATATTCCTAAATCAGCTGTAACCTGAACACTTATAACACTCTGACTCCCACTGAAATACCTTTTTCAGTAGTATCAAAAGTCATGAATTCACTGATTAATTAGACTATTTATTCACTTCCAAACTCCTGATCATTACAAATTCAGAGACGCTTCAGACAAATACAGCAGTTTGGATTTCCAATTGCTGTCTTTTACTCCACTTTCCAGAGTTCCTTCTAAAATAATTTCTTTGCTTACTCTTATTCCTATTCCTACCAATTCCATCATGTCTGTGGTGCCTTCAGTCTGCCTATTCTCACAGATCAGACAAATTCCAGAATTATAGGTATCAAAGGTGTATAGTCTCAAGGGCAGGACCTGTTGCTTATGTTGCCCTATTTTTTTCTTACATAATCCTCCAGCTTCTTAACTCTGCATTCATGTAAAAAAACAAAAACCCAAACCATCTGAACAATCCTGGGGCTGGGAAATGGGACTGTGGTTTATGTAGCCAGCTTAGAGAGAAAAACAGGCACTGGAGCACTTCTGTTATCTGAATTAAAGAGGGGGGGGAAAGCAGGGGGGGAAAGGAAAAATTCCTACATTGAAAAGTGAAGTAAGTTTGGAATATGTCACAAGAAGAGAGTGGTAAAACAGTGGTGAAGGACCAGTCTTGTTCCTTTGGAGCTGGGCAAAACCCTGCTGAAAGACCAGTTCCTTCTGCTGCTACACAGAAATCCCTGTGAATTCCTGGGAACGGGCAATTAACCTCCTGCAAAGTTTATCAAGGGAGAAGAAATAGTCATACAGTTCACACAAAGTTCTCAAACAGTGGTAAGATTCTGCAGAAGTGGCTGCAAATGCCAAATGAAAGAGAGGGAGGCAAAGAAAAGGCCTGAGACAAAATCTGTTGGGAGTTGTGCTGGCCAGCAATGGAATTGGAGACAGATGTGCTCTCTGTGCTGAGGGGCCCAGGGCAGGGAGACCTGGGGCAGGGGACATGGCAGTGCCAACAGCCCCATGGGCTGTCCCCACCAGGGGGACAGGAACCACCATGGGATGGGATGGGATGGGATGGGATGGGATGGGATGGGATGGGATGGGATGGGATGGGATGGGCCAACTCTCAGCCAAGGAACAGGTGAAAAAAGTGGGGTCTTCCAACCAACCTTGAGTCAAAGCTGAGTTGCCTACAATGATTTCAAATGGTAGGGTTGAACCTCAGCCTGGCTGCCAGGTATGGCCCAGGTTCCAGCCAAAGGGAAGAGGAGTGTGAGTTTGAGGGAGACCTAAAGAAAACACTGTAAAACGCCACGAACACAGTGAACCAAGAGCATGGCTTAATATTTTCAGTTGTATGGCTTGAAAATTCAGCCTGAGGGCAACAGGTAGTGCAAGGCAGGTTCTCTGTAGAACTCCCAGAGATGCACTGGTGTGGAGTCCACAGAACCATAGAGTGGTTTGAGTTGAAAGGCACTTTAAAGACCATCTAGTTCCAACCTCCCTGCCATGGGACCCTCCACTGTCCCAGGTTGCTCCAAGCCCTGTCCAACCTAGTCTTGGACACTTCCAGAGATGGGGCAGCCACAGATTTTCCAGATAGTCTGTGCCAGTGTTTTACCTCCTCACTGTAAAAAAAAATGTCTTCCTTATTACTTGTCACATTCCTGCAAGGATACAAACCCCAGAGCTGTGTGATGAGAAAGTTCTACAGATAAGCACGAAGTGTGGGAAAAAACCTATTGTTGTGAGAGATGACAAACAGAGAGAGTGAAGTGGGCAGCAGCCAGCTCACAGATTAGCCTGAGCTAAGCCACATAACCACTACTGACTTTTGACTTCCCCAGTTCAGAGTATTGAGATATTGAGGCACTTACTGGTAAGTGCTGTGGCATCAGACCCCACAAGTGGAGCGGGCAGATCTGCTCCTGCCCAGCAGACACCGAGCTGGACTGCAGCCACCCCAGCCACTGCCCTCATTATTTTTGTAAAATAAACCCATACTTTTTAAAAGGAAATGAAAAAGGGGCTTTTCCAGCTTCCAGGAAAGTGGGAAGCATGAGTCACTGGCTGATTTGGCAGGTGACACACCATAGTGCCCTCAAAGAATGAAGACCTGAGATGTGACCCTCACAAAGCTGGTGTGCTTCTCCCTTGCCAGCTCGTGGCCAGAGAATGGGCAGCAAGGGGACCACTGCCCTGGCACCAAATCAACCCTGTGGCACCCACTGTGCCTGTGGGGTCAGGGCTGGCTCGCTCAGGAACACCCTGCATCCCTCCTTTTCCACCCAAAAGGGACCACTTTGCTGCTCCAGGGTAGATGCTTCTCCTGCTGTGAATTAACTAACTCTTTCAGAACACCTGCATTTTGCCCAGATTTTGCCACACGTGTTGCACAAATGCTGTAATTTTCTCTTTCTATGCAGTGGGCCATATATTTCCATGGGGCTTTACCTTTCTTTTTTTCTTGCACCAGCCTTTTTCATATTGTCTATCAGACAATCCCACACTGTGACCAAAGAAGTTCTGATTTCTAGAGAAGTGCTGTGGAGATAGCAACTGCCTAATCATGCTTTGGGTCAGTCTATGCTTTACTGATTTGCAAGTTGAAAAACCACATATTTATAGATTTACTGATTTCTTTCCATGGAAATGCTGATTGGGTAAGGAGGGTGTCCCAGGATTAGACACCAAATTTACTGGAACCTTTCTCTTCCAGAAAGTCTCAACAAATGGCTTTTTTTTTTTTTTTTTAATTTATATAATCAGTTTCCAAAATCGACCTAAACTGCTACTTCCTTGTAAAGACAATAAAATGGTAGAGGACTGGTCCAGAACCACTTAGAGGTTCTTTGAGCACATCAGGAGGATGAAAGCCCATCTCTACCTTCTCTTGCTGGCTGCAGGCATCTCTGCTGCTTCCCAGATGAGCAGCATGGCTGAATTACTGACACTGCTACAGCAAATGTGGGAGGTGATGGCAAGGGACAGTCAGGTAAATTCAATTGCCATTTTTCTAATCTAAAATTCCATATGCTGAATCCTCTTGTTCTTGAACATTTTGGGTTTATATTTTTATCAGTAATATTTGAAAGGCTGAATTAATCTGTTATTTTTCAGAATCTGAGGATTGAAACTCCAGACAACATAAATGTAAGTAAAAGATTTTTTTAAAATAAAATTAACATTTTCATAAACTTCTTCATTGAAAATTGAGGTAGTTTTTAAATTGTTATCTCCTAAAATATTCTATTTGTATTTAAGAGTAAACAACTACTTTAAGTGTAGCTATTATGACATAAAATTATATTGTAAGATACAAAATGCTGTTAGATATAAAACATTATTAAAAACAATCAAATGTTGAGTCAAAAAAGATGCTGTAATATAAAGGGCAGAATATAAAGAATATAAATATACTAAAAAAGGACACTCTTTTTGTGTGTTCCTGCAGAACACACACAAGGAGGGATTTTCTGAATGTTTTTTTAATGAAAGACAGCTAAAAAGGAAAGAGCAAACTTACTCACACTTCTTGCTTGTGTGGCTGCAAAAATTCTTCTTTTTGGTCTGCTTCATTTAGTCTGCTCCTAGAAAAGGCTGTCTATATGCTTACCACCTGTAAGGGGACTAAACAGTTGTACTCCCCTGTCTTGTGTGAAGTACAGTGTTAATGGCCCTGAGCAGGACACCAAGACAGGGTGCCCATGACCAGGGTCTGCTGTAAAGATCAGACTCCCTTTATGCGTTTGCCATCTTCTTTTGCATCTCCAGTAAATTTCTCCTGTCCCCTCTCAGGTTTTCTTTCTTTGATGACTTTAAACGACTCATGCAGTTGCTATTAATGGGGCTCTTTTCTCTGCTGTGCATCAGCAGGAATCTTGGTTTCTCCAGATCACAGCCCAGCACAGAACTCTCCAGCTAACAGCGTGGCCAGATGGCTATTGGTGGGAATGCAATCAGAGTTATCAATTTATTGAGGGATCAGAATCTTTCCCATTTGTGCCCTAAGCTGGTACAGGAGGGTGAGGGTTCTTGGTATCGAATCCCATTCCTTGCAAACTAGATGTAAAGTTCCCAGCTCTGTCACTCCTCTCTGGATCCCGCCTGGAGGAGCTCTCTTCCCAGGCTAAGACCTGGGCTGGCTTTAACTCTGAGGGTTTGACTCAGAATCAGCAGTGCCCGATGCTGGCAGCTCATCATCCCTTCCCCTGATGAGGTCCCTGCCGGTGCCACCAGAGCCCACTGCCCAGCTCTCCCCTGAGGAGAAGAGCTCCTTCCCTCTCCCCGGTGCTTTGGAGCCAGAAGTGACAGAGAATCCCCCCATGCCTGAGTTTGCTGGTCAGCAGCAGCAGCAGCAGGAGCATGTGGCTTCCCAAGCAAGGCTCTGGGAAAATGATCTTACTCATCAGGCAGCATCAGGGATGAGTAACAGGGGACCACGCAGTGGTCGAGAGCATCGTAGGCGCGATGCTGACCTTCAACAGCTGCTGCATTTCCTCTCAGCTTCAGGGATTAGGTTTTTCTCCATTTTTCACCACTTTCTTCTCCTCTGACACTTCAATCTGTTCCTGCTGCTGATGGCTGTGTCCTCTTTTTCCGTCCTTCTTTGAGAGTTCAGCTGCTCTCTTGCTAAACAACCCCACACTGGTGAGTGGGACCATCATCACTCCTTGCTTGGCTTCTATCCACATCCATTCTCCCCTTTCTCATGGCCTTGTCCAGACCACGAGGTCTCGGAGACCAAAGCCAGCTGCTGCTTTGTGGCAGAGGAGCAGCATGGCCACACTTGGGACGGGACAGGGCTGGGAAATGAGAGGGTGACTGTTGTCCCCACCTCTGCTGGCACACAGGTTAATGTTTGGTGTAGCTTCAGGGCCATTTATTTTCTTTCTCTTGTGTTCAAGACACACAAGCAGATGTGAGAAATCAAACTGATCAGACAATGACATGGTTCATCTGGACATTACAAAACACACTTTGGCAGGTTTCTGTTTCCACAGTAAGTAAATGTGTACACCAGCTATGCACACTTGCCTAAGCTGCTTGCACACTCGAGTCCAAAAGTCAGTAGGAATGAATTTGCTATTCAGGCCGTTGGGCATCACTGCTGATAATTCTTAATAAGCTTATTGTAGCTCATGGTTACAAATTCTTGTATCTCCTTTTTGCTGTTTCTTCCATCTTAGGATGTAAATTGCATCAGCACAATCTTTGAAGGAACAGAACAGCTGAAAACTAATCCAGCTCTGAAAAAATTCAGTGCTTTTTTCCAAAAATTTGAAAGACTGAAGCCATTTCTCACACCGAGCATAGCAAAAGAGGTAGGAATTTATTCACTGTCTACCAGAGGTCCTGTAGCAGAAATGTAACACAATATGATCCATAATTCAGAAACAAGTCCTTATGTCTACAAAAGTGAGTAATTTTTGTACTGGGTGGTTTTTAATACATAGAAGAATAAATTCTAGCATTATTTCTTGTTTGTACCCTTCCCTGTTCTAGTCTTCCACTTGTTCCACCTCTGAACTAAGGATTCATATGTGTGATCAACAAATTTAAGGAGAACTATATCATTCATAAAATGATTTTGAGATTGAAAAGCTCTAAATAATTATTAAATACTAAGCAATTTCATTTTCTTCATTAATTTTGCAGGGGAAATGTGATACAGAAAGAAGGCATGCAATGGTATTTATAGGAAAGCTGATGACATTCATCCGAAGAGCATTAAAAGCCAGAAGAACATAGAGTCAGAAGCTTCCAAAATTGCTGTAAATTTTTAGAGCAGTAAAATGTTTACTTGTTTAAGACATGCTCCTCCTTTGTGTTAAAATCTGGCAGGGCACACCTTCAGTTTCACTGGTACTGCTCATGTTTGGCAGCTCCAGGTACTGGTGGTGAAATGGCATTTGTGTTTTGAGATGAAAATTTAAATGCTTGATAAAACAAATCTTGCAGAGGATTACAGAAGGGCATGACTAGGCATAAAACCTTTGGGTTTCTCATGAAAAGTTAATTTCTGAGCAGTCACAGGGAGAGTGAATGTGGGTGGCTGTGAGCAGAAGCAGCTGGCTCACAGCACACACCCCCCCAAGCATTGCTGCAGGTCTCACCCCCTGTGCCATCAGCCACGAGTGACACACAGGATGTGAGAGGGACACGTTCCCTGTGCCCCTCTTTGAGACCACACTGCAGGAGGGATGGCAGGGATTCCAGAGCTTCTGACTTGGCAGGTTTAAGGTCAGATTTCTACTGGAAAGTTTTGCTGATCTCACATAACCTCCTTATTCTTGATGACTGGAAGAGCAAGAACCCATGTATGGACCATTAAACCAGTACACAAGTGATGCTGCTGCTACAGGGACTTCAGTTCAGGAAACTGGTGTGACTGCACTGGGAAAATCTCAACATTGTGATATCCATCTACAGCAAAGAGGATTAATCAATATAATGATTTGAGTAAATAATTTCTAGCACTGAACTGGCTTTGCCACTCCTTTGAAGCCAGGTGGAACTGCAAAATCATACACAATATCCAGCTCTTAAGCTCTGCCTAAGCTTTGCTATGTATGTGTGTGCATATCTATATCCATATCTCTGTGTATGTCACTTACCTGCCAGGAGTACAGGAATGTTGCACTGACACACGTAGAACTTGCTCAGTGCAGCCTCCTCAGCACGCTGCTCAAATCCTTCCACAAGCACTGAGAGACACATCCTGAGGTTTCACTCTCCCTGCAGTTTGGTAGATCAGGGTAAATAAGATTTGTAAGGATCTGAACATATGCCACTTAGAGTATTAATGCCTTTTTAAAAGTTAATGGATAGGAGTGTTTGGAGCAGTATGAATTTATTTCTACATTGCCAATTAAATTATGTCACATTTTATAGATATGTGTATTTTGGACAAAATATTTATTCTGTATTTTTTACTAGTTTTAATACAGTGAATAAATTTCTTCCAAGCTATTCCCACACTTCAGCAAATCTAGTAATTGTAGCATCTCTGACAGTCAGAGCTGACTGTGCAAGTGTATTGCTGGAAGCTGTTTCTAATGATGCATGAATTAAAAACCTGAGAGCTCGATTAGGTGCCCACCCCTGTGGCAGAGCTGAGCATGTTTCCTCTAGCTCCCTGGATGACTGCATTTCTTGCTATAAATATCCCAGCATAAATTAATTATTAAAAAAATAGTTTTAAATATGGGAGAAAGAAATGAGAACCAAATAGAGGAGATACTTCTGGTCAAAGAGAGAGGTGGATTTCTCCAGTGTCCTTCTAATCACAGAAAAATCTTCCTGCAAAACCTACCAGCTTCGATACGGTGGAAAAAGAAGCTGAGCATCTGAGCAAAGCACTTGTGGTCACAGTGTTGCCAAGGGTTTGGTTTACTGTGTTCCGAATTTCTGAGTCAGACGGGTCCTGGTACAACATGCTCCTTCTTCGGGGGCATCTCTGGGCGAAGCACGGGTGCGAATCCTGGGACACCAGAACAAATATGAAGAAACAAAACATTTTCTTGCACACTGATACTGACTTTTCCGGTGTTTTCTAGCATTGCCCAGATTTTTTGAAGGAAAGGTCCATCTTTTCGTCTTAGCTCGGTAAGATGAGGAGAGCAGGCGCAGGAGGCGGCGGCGGGCGGCAGGTGGCAACGGGGGACCAGAAATGCTCCCTGCACGGTCCTGCCGGGAGAGCTCTGGGGCAGGAGAAACCGCAGCCAGGGCTTTCCTCCCGCAGCGCGGAGCTCCTCCCCAGCAGCAGCCCCGTTCCACAGGGATTTCGGGCCCCGGGCTGAGCCCGAGTGCCGTCGGCGCCCCGCACTCCCAGCCGGGCAGGGCACAGCCCTGGGAGCCCTTTGCCTCGGCATTCAGCGCAGCAGGGACGATGTGCCAGCCGCACAGTCCGTGCCTGCAGAGCAAGGGGACAGCAGCAGGGACGATGTGCCAGCCGCACAGTCCGTGCCCGCAGAGCAAGGGGACAGCAGCAGGGACGATGTGCCAGCCGCACAGTCCGTGCCTGCAGAACAAGGGGACAGCAGCAGGGACGATGTGCCAGCCGCACAGTCCGTGCCTGCAGAGCAAGGGGACAGCAGCAGGACGGGACGAGCCCGGGAGCAGCCGCAGGGAATTCGATCCAGCCGAGCGCTCCCGGGAAAGGTCCCGGGTCCGGTTTCCCTGGATTCGCTGCGTGCGCTTCAGAGGGGACAAAATGCGGAGAAAAGGAATGGGTTGAGGAGGCTCCGGGCCGTGGAAAACACCCGGGAACAGCGAGGGGACACGAGTGGGCAAAGCCTGAACAGGGCATGACGAAATTCCCACGAGCGAGGGAACCCGCGCCGTCTGCACTCGAGTCAGCGGGACGAGCTCAGTGTCCCCAAAACGGGGACCTTGGGCCAGCTCGGGGAGCTCCGTGTGGGGCGCTGCGCCCCCCGAGCTGCCCTGCGAGCCCCCCGGCCCCTGCTCCGCGTGGGACCCGCTCAGGCGGCACTGCAGGGGGAACTGCGAGTTTGCACGGAAAATACAGAACCGTCTGGTCTAGCGCGCCCAGGGAAAAAATAAACCATATATGTAATATAAATGTATGCCGAATTATGTATTATATCGGTTTATATATTATAGTTTACGTGTTATATATACTATGTATAGTACATGCTAATTTTCCGTGGAGTTCTAGACAATATATATTATATAAATTATCAGTAGCATAGCATGCATATTATATAATTTATTTATAATTCTGTATATATATATATATAAGTCTTTTCTGGCACTCCCAGAGTAAACAGCATATACTTAATATTAAACAACACCCTGACTTTAATGAATCTTTCACACTAATTGACCCGCTGAGCATAATTGGCCGCTCCGGGGAGCGACCCCGCTGTGCTCCTTTGCTCTCTCCGGGGTGCGCAGCGGACGGAGCCGGGCTCGGAGCGCCCCGCGGGGGTCACGGCGCGGCTCCCCCGGTGCCTCGGGGGATTTTCCCGGCGGGGCCGCGGGAATTCCCAGGAATTCCCGGCCGTTCCCCCCGCGCGGGATTCCCCGAGCAGCGGCGCCCTCTGCGGGCCGCCCGCGGCAGCGCCGATTCCGGGAAGCGGCTCCGGCGCCGGGAAACAGAAACCGGGCGGGAGGGGATGGGAGGGGAATGGGATGGGACGGGAGGGGAGGGGCAGGGTCGGGCTAATCGGTGCCCAGGAGACACGGAGGTGAAGAAATAGATGCACACAAACAACAGCGACACGGAAATAAAGGGGGGAGGCTCAAAGAAAAAGGGGGGCAAAAAGGGAGGGCAAAAAAAAGAAGAGGCGAGAGCGGCGGAGGCAGCGAAAAAGGAAAAAAACCAGGGATATAAAGGGGGACACAAAAAAAGGGGGAGGCACAGAAAAAAAGGGGGACACACAAAAGGAGGAGAACACACACACAGAGGAAGGGAGAGGAACACACACGCACACACACACAGAGAAAGGGAGGGGGACAGAAAACCTCTGCTCTATCACCCACAGCTGATGAGTCAATATCTGGGGGTCTCCGCTGGGACATCAGGGGATGTTAAAAAATAGTAATAAAAAAAATAAAATCTGTGCTTCTTTCAGAAGAAATCACACCCACCACGCAGGGGAAGGTGACTTTGAACAAGGAATGGTGTGGGACAGTGGGTCCCTGCAAGAGGGTCCCTCCCAGGGTCCCACCGGTGGGTGCTGCCCGAGGGGTCCCCCCATTCCTCGGTGGGCAGAAGGATGAGAGGTCCTTCTCTCCTTGCAGATCCACCGCTGTTCCTCAGCAGGTCAGCTGAACTGTGATGGGCTCCCAGCATCCAGCTGGATGTGTCACTTGGCTTTTCCTTTCTTTGGGGGGAGGGAGAGGGAGGAGGGTGGGCAAACAGCGCTTGCAGCATCCCCTTTGAGAGCATGCAAAAAAGCAACACCCAGAAGCGAGAGCTGTGGCCGCTGTGAGCCTGGCAGGACAGGAGCAGGAGCACCCATCCCTGCCCAGGTGGCAGGTGTGTCTCCAGCACCAAATCCAACTCTTGCTTATGTAAACTGGGTTGTTATCCAGGATGGCTGCTCTTCTCCCTTGTGCTCTGTACCTGGGTAGAGATGTTGGAAGTTTGCATCAAGGTTAAAAGCCCATCAGTACTAATGAAAACAACTCAGATATTTTAGCACATGATTTTCACTCTTTGCCCTGTTTCTACACGGTCCTTGATGCCACCTGGGTCATGCCCAGTGCTGGGAAGAGCTGCCCAGCCCAGCCTGGGTGCCCATCCTGCTGCACACCCGCAGAGTCTGTCCCAGCTGGGGACAAGCCACCTTCCCACTGTGTCCTGCCTCCTGTCCCCATCCCCGGGCTCCTCGTGGCACAAACGTGACCGGCCCAACGACCCTTCTCAGTGTCTGTAAGAACTTCCTTTTTGGCAGCCTCTTTGCACAAGGACGGGATGGAGTATTCCAAACAAAGCAGGGCTTATGGATGTCCTTCCTAAGGCAAAGCAGAGGTGAAACACCCACAGATCACTGCACTGCAGCCTCCACACCCACACTACTTTTCCTGGAGAGCTACAGAGAGTTCCCAAGGTCTCCCAGCCCTGTGCTTGCAGACACGCTGGGCTGCTGGAGGGCAGCAGCAGGGTGCAGGCAGGGGCTGGCTGCAGGCAGGGGTGGCCTCCATGAGTCCCCAGCCTCAGCTGGCCCCTGCCTGCCCTGCAAAGGGCTGGGGGCACAGCACCACACTGCCACAGGCACTGGTCTGCCCTTCCCTTCTCACAGCTGGGAAGTTTGGCACGTTTTCTGAGCACTCCAGGATGTAGCAAACCCTCCAAGCCAGGAGCCAGACAAGAGGCACAGACAGCCTTGCCCACCACGTGTGCTGTTTGTCTCTCTGGCTCGACTCCTGCTCTGCAGATGGCTCGTTGGGCAAGTCCATTCCACCTTCAGACAGACACCATAAGGGAAAAAAAGAACCAACCAACTTTAAGACACAACTTACCTTTTTTCCTACTGATCTCAGCCCCAGCTGCATCCATGGGACTCCAGCAATGTAAAATGAATGGACTCCCCATTCAGCCCCACTGCTGCCCCACTGTGCCCTGAGGAGAGACCCAGGTGCCCCAGGACAGGCCAAGCCTCTCTGGCCTTTTTCAGGGAGGCTCAGGCTGCTGCAAGTCTGCACCCTCATTAGCAAACTCATCAGAGCTCCCAGGTGCCTGCAGCTCACAGGACTTCCCTCAGCAAATCATTCATGACAGGTCTGTGTCCTCATGCAAGGTGGAGAGCAAATGAAGGAGCACGGAAAGTCCAAAGACACAGGTCAAATTTTTTGAATTTACTTTATCCCCACGAAAAGAAGCCCAGAATCTCAGTTTGGTTCAGTAAAAAAACTCAGTGCACCATCAGTGGGGAGAACAGGAATGATTTTGGGTCCTGAGATACATCTTTCCAATTCCAGGAAACTGTAAAGGGCCCATCCCAGGATATATTTATTGTAGCCTGCAGATCAGAGTGCTCACTGGGATTACATCATGCCAGCTGGGCAGAGTTTCAACACTTCTGTCATTCATTCTCCTGCATGTGCTTCAACCAAACTTCCTTTCTGTAAAAGAGGCATTTATAAGAAATGGAAACGGCTTGCAGCAAGCCTTCAGACCCCCATGGCTGCTGACCCAGAACCACCCCGTTTTGGTTGACAGCCTTTGCCCTTCTGGAGCCTGATACTCCATCTCTGCTCCTGAAAAGTCCACTGTGTATTAACCCCTCGTAGCCTGGAGAGCCTGTGGGAGGAACAGGCACTGTCTGCCCACAGGTGACCTCTGGTACCAAACTGTGACAGTGGGTGGATGCTCCTTAGTGGGGAACCATGACAATCTCCAGGTGACCCATTTTTTATGTCCCAGTTAGTGCTCCAAAAAGAGAGGGTCATTTCTGAGTTTCATGGGGAAAGGGGAGGAAGGCAGGTGGGAGAGAAAATGAGAAAGGATTTATTTCCATTAGAGCAGGTTTCTCTTAAAGAAGGTAGAAAGGAAGAACAAACCCCTGCAGATCAGGGTCTGGAAGGGCTGCTGGGGTCTGGTGGGCATGGGAAGGTCCTGATGCAGAGGTGAAAGGAAGCAGCCTGGGCCACGAGGAAGCAGATAAGAAAGACCATGCTCCCACTGTTCCCCTCCACAACCCCCTGCTCCATCCTGTGGTTATTCACTCCCCCCACCCAAATACTGCTTGGGCATGCAGACCTGAGGCTCTGCTACCTCCTGGGGCTCCCTGTCAACTCACCAGAGGCAGCTTTCTGTGGCAGCCCCCGTTCCCAACTCCCCATCTCCCCGTTGTCAGAGCACAGATTCCCCATGGTGGACCTTCTCCCCTGGTCAGATTCAGTCGCAGGAAGAGAAAATCTTCAAAGCAAAGACTGACATCACTGCTTGGCATAACGTTTGAGATCTTTGCCCCCAAGACACCTTGGAGATTTAGAACCCAGGGCTTACCTGGATGTGAATGTGGCTCTCGAGTTTGTACCCAGTTCTGCAAGCACGTTTGAACTGGGGTGTGCTGCTTTTCTGCCCTTCAACCCCAGCTCCTCAAAAAGCTCTGGATATTTGGAGCCTCATGGGTTTGTCCCACGGGCTGGAGCTGCCCATCTCATGGCACAGAAGGTTCTACACTAACCACTCTTTCTTTCCTACAGCACAGGACCAGAGCCACCCTGAGCTGCTTAACCAAGAGTGATGATGCCAGGGAACAAAGCTCCACTTTAAGAGTCTCTATACCCAATCCACAACCCTCCCTTCTTGGAGGCCATGCCAGGACCTCAGTGGCTGATGCCAACCAAGTCATGTTTTTTTGCATTACTTAAAAATTACAGTCTTCCTAGGAACTTCTTGTCTCAGGGTGCTACTGGCTGAGAGGGAGAGGGACCTTTTATAGGATAAGAAACACCACCTGCTGGAGGATCAGCTGGGGATTGAATTTGTTTTTAAATAAAAATATTATCAAATATTTCTTCTGCATTAGGAAAACAATCCTACACCTGGCATCTCCCTGGATCAGATAAATGTGAAAAAGTATGTCAGTGATCTCTTTCTCTGTGGATAAACTGAGTGATAAACTGGGTGGAGTCGAAAGGCTTTATGGCCAACCATTTATTGACTCCCCGAGGTGTGTGGCTTGTTCCTTCTTCATACTTTTATATGTGACAAATTTAAGTGCATATTCTTTCTGCATTAAGTAAGTTGCTGAAAGGGTGGTTAGTGCAGTGGTATAAATGAGAGGACTCAGTGTAATAAGAAGGCTTTGTAGGTGTGGTGTTAGGGAACCTGACACACAATAACCTTGGGAAGACACAAGTTGTTATTTCCTTGTTTCAGCTGAGAGATAGCAAAAAGCAAGCATAAGGCATCCCAGGCTGGGCAGGTCCTGCTCCATGGAAATGTGCCCTGCAGATATGGGACAGGACAGAGATATAAAGGTCAATTAAATTTCACTGAGTAGGATCCTTCTGGGTTTAAACCCAAGGAAAGAAGAGGAGATTTAGGGCTGGGGCTGTTAACCTTCCTTTGTGCATTTCTATTCTATTTGTCTGGTGTCAAGTCATGAGGAAGACACAGGCTAAAAACAGCCAATAAGGGTCTCAACACTACTGAAGTCATATTTCAAAAAAGGTTACTGCTCAAAATTCAGTCATTCAAGGTATGTTTGATACATTTGTGAACAGACCTTGGCCACTCAGACCAGGAAGCTCAGAATTCCTTTTTTCTAAAGCTGGTTGAGGGGTGGAAGCAAACCATAGGAGGCTGGAGCTCAAAAGCAATCAACATAATCTGTTTTGTCAATATTTACATTGTATAAGAGGTGGTGTGACTATTTTTGTAGATGACATTTACATTGAAACCTCAAATATCTTCTGTCTTCTCTTTTCCAGTCTACTTTAGTGTTACCTCCTATTACTCTCCTGATATCTAGTATCTTTCCTACTTTACTTATTGGTTTAATTTACCTAATATGTTCTATCCTTACCTGTGGTGAAAGCTGCTGGTGAATGGTGCCTCCTCAAGCACAAAGACCCACCTGGAGGATCCTAACATAAAATAAATGTGTCCAGCAGACAAACCCCCACTAATTTAGAGAAAGCGTAGGACACCTACAGGGTATTTCTCTGCACTTAAAACCAAGTTTGGCCTTTTCTTTCATCCTTATATTAAAACCAGACAAAACTTGCCAGAGCAGGCAGGCAGTGTGCTGGTGTCACCCTCCTCACTCAGTTGCCCATGCAGCTTTCTACCTTTCTCCCAATAGACTTTCCTGTTGCATAGGACTACAAACCTTACTTGAAATGGTTGGAGTAACTAGAAAATGATCTAATATTCTTCTGGACTGAAGGCACCTTGAAAACATTGCATGAAAATCTAATCCCACTGTCATACAGATCCAGTGGATTGGAGAGAAATCCTGATGATTTCAGTAGCCTTCTGTCATACCCCATACCCACTGATGCCCCATACCCATTGATGCCCCATGCCCATTGATATCCCATGCCCATTGGTACCCCATGCCCATTGATGCCCCATGCTCGTTGATGCCCCATGCCCATTGATGCCCCATGCCCATTGATGCCACATGCCCATTG
Organism: Xenops minutus; assembly: GCA_035221455.1. Lineage (NCBI taxonomy): Eukaryota > Metazoa > Chordata > Aves > Passeriformes > Furnariidae > Xenops > Xenops minutus. The sequence continues at coordinate 7,223,858 of JAWWEE010000025.1, forward strand.
ATGCCCCATGCCCATTGATATCCCATGCCCATTTGTACCCCATGCCCATTGAAACTCCATCCCCATTGATACTCCATGTCCATTGATGTTCCTTGCCCATTGATACCCCATATACATTGATGCCCCATATCCATTGATACCCCATACCCACTGATGTCCCATACCCATTGATGTCCCCCCATACCCATTGATCCCCCATACCCATTGATCCCCCCATACCCACTGATGTCCCCCCATACCCATTAATGCCCCATATCCATTAATGCCCCATACCCATT
>JAWWEE010000025.1:7225005-7235297 GCA_035221455.1 Xenops minutus
GGCAGGGCACGTCCCGCAGCGCTGGCGGCTGTGCGGGCTCGGCTCGGGGTTCCCGGCCGGGCAGGGCGGCCCGAGCCCCGGCGCTGCCCGCGGACCCGAGCCCGTCCCGCCCCGCGCGGGGCCGGTGCGAGCTGGAAATGCGCTGTTTGGGCAATCGAGGGCTGTTTGTCTTGGAAAAACACCGCGAACAGGAAATTATTTGTGCAGAGGAAGGGCAGGGAGGGCCGCGCCGGCGGGGCCGGTCCCTGCGGGCGGCGCCGCTGGTCGGGCCGGGGGCGGTGGGGCTGGGGGTCCCCTCGTGCAATAACAGCAGTGCAGTCGGGAGAAGAGCGTGGCGCGCTGAGGGTCGCTCGGTGCCTGCGGGGGGACACCCGCAGCCGCTGGCGGGGCTGGCGCTGCGCTCCCCCCGGAGCCGCGCCGGGCTCCCCACGCGGAGCTCAGCACTGCCATCGGCCTCTGCCGAATCCCAGCCTGAGCCGGGTCCTGGGGCTGGGCAGGCAGAGCAGCAAGCAATGCCCTCCCGGAGCACGGGGAGGTACGGAAGGAGAGTTAAGGCTCTGCAGAGCTGGGTCGGCGGTGGTGCTGGGCACACGGAGGTGCAGCAGGGCTGACACTGCAGGGGGGCTGAGCGAGGGCTGAGCCTTTGGCTCACCTGTTATTTCTTTCACAGCCAACATGCCAGTGTCAAGGATGCGCATGAGGCCCTGGCTGGAAATGCAGATTAATTCCAATCAAATACCAGGACTGATATGGATTAACAAGGTGAGTGGTTTGTACTATTATCATCATTAGTAGTATTACTTGTTCTTAAATGATCCTAAACATCAGTGAAGAGCATAAAGGACAAAACACTGCTAGCATTGTGTTTAAAAAAACCTATTTGTGTTTGCAGAAAAGGTAGCTCTGTTTGGTACATGGTGGAGTAGCTCTACTTTTTTTCGGGAAAATTGTCAAGGGGGGAATGATAAATTACAATGAAAACAGTGTGAAAACAGTGGAGTACCAAGGAATCTCCAAGATATTTCTTAACTCCTGCTGCTCACTGAGCTAAGTCACCTCCTGTCCCAGTTAAGAAGCTGCTGTTACACTCTAGTTGCTCCCAGTTTTAAGATTTGGGCTGAAATAAACTGTTTTTTGGTCCAGAAGGCACATCCCTGTGTCTGTAGCACAGGATGAGATCACTGGGCTTATTGAACCAGGTCCCTGAAGTTTCCATATCCATCCCAATGGGATATTTAAGCTAGCACATGTTTTTTGTAGGATTTCTGGAGGATCTTATGGGTAACTTAAAAAAGGAGTTCTCTGCCAAAGTGTACCTAGAGAATATGCTGTAATTTATGACATACTTATAGACTGGATGCAATATATTGAAATGATTCTGGGATAAAATTGGTAAAATTGCTTAGCTCTACTGTACTCTATCATATTTTGTTTCCTAGTTTCAGAAATCATAAAAAGCCTTCAATGCCATGAACGAAGTAGATGGAACAATGGATATTTAATTAAAATATAGAGTGAGGGGGGTTATAACATTTCTGAGCTGCTACTGAGAAAGCTTGGATTAAGTCCATCATTCCAAACCAACATGGGATGCTTCTTTTTTAACTCCAATCTCTACTGATTTAATTTTAGGATAAGAGGATATTTCAAATCCCATGGAAACATGCAGCTAAGCACGGCTGGGACATGGAGAAGGATGCCTGCCTGTTCCGGAACTGGGCCATTCATACAGGTGTGTGCTGGCTTTACATTCCCAGCCATCATGGGAATATCTCAAACAGGGCGTTGTTTGCCTTGATTTACACCTTACACCAGTAGTTACATTAGCTACTAGTATATATTTCAGAAAATAGAATTTTCTCTTTTTTTGGAGGGAAGAACTAGCACTGCTGAGTCTTAAATGCACACCTCATCTCTTTTTTTATAGGAAGATACAAAGAAGGTGAGAAAGATCCTGATCCAAAAACCTGGAAGGCAAACTTCCGCTGTGCCATGAATTCACTGCCTGACATCGAAGAAGTGAAGGATAAAAGCATCAACAAAGGCTCCAGTGCTGTCAGGGTTTACAGGATGCTGCCACCCTTAACAAAGCATCAGAAGAAAGGTAAACCCTTGACCATCCAGCTGGGGTTGTACTGCTTAAACAGCACTTGAACCATTCTGTGTAGGCAGGGGGTGACACACCTGTTGGTAGCACTGGTGCTACTGGAGTTTCTCACTGGTTATTGCCACTGGGAACAGCTTTTGCACGTGGTTCAGTTTACCCTGAATTCTTTGAATGTGCCTTATCAGGAGCCAGGGGGGACTGGCTGCTGCTGGCAGGAGCTGAGCTGGCTCAGCAGGGCTCAAGGCTGCAAGAGCTCACACTCACCAAAAATGTGCAGCTTTTTCTCACGTTTGTCTTATTTTTATTTCCCAGAAAGGAAGTCAAAGTCTTCAAGAGAAGTAAGAAACAGGAGCAAGAGAAAGGTATGTGTCTATAGAGGCAGCTGAAGACGCTAGAGGTTTTGGTGGTTTTCTTGCTTAACTTTTTTTCGTATGGGAACTTGTGTGTTCTTAGACAAGTCTTTCACGCTGTGCCCTTGTTCCTGCAGTTTTATGAAGAGATGAGGCTGGAGGAGTCAGCAGAAAGGTTAACCAGCACTCCCCTGCCAGATGACCACAGCAGCTACACCATTCATAACTATGCAGGGCAGGAAGTGGAGGTGGAGAGCACATCCATCACCTTAGGTGAGACACTGCTTTCAGCTCTGAGCAGAGTGGAAATTGTGCTAAACTCCAAGATGGGTCTTGGGGCTGGGGTGGCTGTGCCATCAGACAGGCAGGGAGGAAAGAGAGATGGCTGTGCCTCTCCTGTGAGTGCCAACTCCTGGTGCCTCCCACAGACCTGTCCCCCTGCGAGCTGAGCAGCTCCCTGACCACCTGGAGGCCAGAAATGGAAATGCCCATGGCTGACAGCACCAACGACCTCTACCAGCTCCAGGTGTCTCCCCTGGCCTCGTCCTCAGAAGGTGGGTATTTCTGATTCCTCCCCCAGTATGTTATTGGTCTGCAGGAGGCAGGTTGGAAGCAAGGCAGTGGGATGGAGGAGTTTCCGAGGCCACAGGAGAAACAAGAGTTGTTTTGTAGAAAACCCAATCTCCACCTGATAGATCTGGGTGTTTGGGGGTACCAGGCTGGCCAGGGGGCAGATGGGGAGGGCTGGCACATGCCACCTGCTCCTAGCTAAAAGGCTCTGAAATGCCACTGCTCCAGTAGTGACAGTGGAGGCAGCCAGGTTTCCCAGGGGGAAAGAAAGAATTAGCATGGATATAGCAGAGTGGTTCTTCACGTGGGGTGCAAATCATCTCCCTCCTAGCACCTCCCATACCAGGTGGGCTCTGCTCTGTTGTCAGGAGGTGTCAGGGCTGGCTGCAGTTATTGAAGGGCTCTGAGGAGTCTGGCATGGGGGGAGTTAAAGGCAGTGGTGGTGTGTGAGAAAAGACTATGAAGCAGGTTCTGTGGGGAAGAAGCAGAAATGTGAGGGCTAAAGGTTCACATCTATGCCTGTTTTCTTCTCTTTTTCTTATGTGCTTACAAAGCAATCACAGACGAAGACGAAGAGGAAATTAACCCAGATATTTTTAAGGTAAGACTAGCCCTTCTGATCAGAATAAAGTGGTCCACAGTTGGTGTTTGCACCCAGAGAGGAAGGGAAGCAGGTCCCACACAAGCTGAACGTACACTTGTTTAATGAGGAAGCCTGAACAATTAAATATAAAAAGAAGGCTGCTTTGCAAACGTGAACTGGAGAGGACACACCCATGGAACTGCTTACCCTCCACGTGGAAGTCAGAGGAAATTACTGAGTCCTGTAGGAGTAGAGGTTCACAGAATCATTAATGCTGTACAAGACCCCTAAGGTCAACCAAACACCACCACCATGTCCATAAAACCATGTCCTCAAGCGCCATATCCATGTGTTTTTTGAACACTTGCAGGGATGGTGTCTCCACCACTGCCCTGGGCAGTCTGTTCCAATGCTTGACAATCCTTTCCATGAAAACAAATTTCCTAATATCCAATCTAAACTTCCCCTGGTGCAACTTGAGGCCGTTTCCTTGGCCTCAGGTAGATGTATTAGGGTCTGCAAAGGGCCTCCAGACTTTCCTGTTCTGTCCTTCCCTCCACCTCTGATATGTTTGGCCCTTAATCTGCATTTCCAGATGTATCACACTCATCCCACTGATAAAATGGAATAAAGGCCTTCCTTATTTGCATTAACTTTTTTTTTAAGCTGGAAGTAAAGTAAGTTTTATATAACTTAGCTTGAGAAGATAGAGCTGGATCTTGTTGCTGACCTGTCTTCTAATTAAGGGCAGGAATCAGACATAGCACCCACAGCAAGAAGGAACAGTTTTTACCATCTCCTCTTTCTCTTCCAGCTGCTTGGACCAACCCAAGACTGGCACAACACGAGCATTGGTGGGAAGGGCTTTCTCACCAATGAGTTGGGCACCCAGAGCCTGTGCAGCACCTACAGCTACATGGAGCAGGATGGGGAGATCGACACCACTTCAGGTACAGGCTCCTCCGTTGTCTCTGACAGTCAAGGCCACAGGATGACACAGATGGGGGGTTTCATGCCAGGCACTAACTGGGAGGCAGCAAAGGAAGAGGAGGAATATCCTTGTGTTCAGAGATTTCCAAGCAGTCTGTTGGAAGGCTGTAAGGAATTTGTTGATAAAAAAAGTCAAAAACACCTCCAGTAAGAGTATCCTGCAGAGTACCCTTCAGGGCTGTACATGCATGAGTTAGGTCAGCTTTCAGGAACTCCTTGCAGTATAACTTAAGTACTTCCTCTAGCCATAGCTTAAGTGGGCCAGTTTAACAGAGAGTGGTGTATTTTAGCAAAATAACAGTCTAAGGTATTTGTTCACATCTGAGAAATCTTTCAGGGTTTGATTTTTTTTTTAATGTATCTATGCACTATTTTGCTCTTGTTGCATTGATTCAGTTCCAATTCTTGGTTTCTTTTGTCTAGGAGAAGCAGATTTCAGGTTCCTTGACCAGAAGAGCAGCCTAGACTTCTCCTGGCTGGATACAGTGAGGCCGACCATGCAGCAAGTCATTCACTGTGGCTTGTAACCCCCACCTTCCTCTGCCCACAAACTGCTCTTGGGCAGAAACTTCGGCACACGTGGAGAGAATGGAAGAAATGTTTTGTTACTGACTGAACGAAGAAAGTAGCTTTTTGTTCCGTTTCAGTTTTAGGCCTGGGAAGGTTGGCATGAAAAACTCCATTAGCAATCAAAGAAAGGATTCCCCCCTCGCTGGCAGGACTCTGGCACCGGAGAGGTTCGTCCACAGGAGGCACCTGATCGCTCTGGCTGGAAGGTGTTGGTGTGCCTTGGAGTCTGCCCTGCTGGGGGACCACAGGCCTGGGGAGCAGGTTCCCATCCTCCCCCTGTGAGGTGTGATGAGCACTTTACCCATGGAGTGCTTAGGGGAGACACTGCAGATGAGTCTCTTACCTGTCAGTTTTGGTTGCTGCTTACCTGTGCAACACTGGTGACGTTGAGCTTGACTGTCATTACACTTAGTCAGAAAAATTGCACTAATTGGCCCTCTCTTCTTTGATTTACTCCATCATATAGTACATCTTTCAGACTGTGTAAATTGTTTAGTCCAATAAAATGTGAAAATTCAGTTTAGGCTTTGCTTCCACCTAGTCTGTTCCCCAGGTGCACTCATAGGATACTCTCTGCCATAGCCATACCCTATCCATTTCCATGGAAGAGTTGAAGAGCTGCTGCATGAAACAATTTTGCACTGATAGGAGCAGAGCTCTTTATTTTTGCCATGCCTTCCCCAGTTCCCTTCTGGCACTCTACAGGGATTTCTCCAGCACTGCACAGGAGCCCAAACATCCTCTGGCCCCCTGGACCAGCCTATGCAGAAAAGTGCTGGATGGATGAGGTTCTGGTTTGTGTGTGATACACAGGAATCAAATCACTAAGTTGTAACAAACTATTTTCTTGTACATTTTATTTTTGTATATAAAGTGTTGTATATTTGTTTTAATAAAATGTTTTATATATGACATGTTTACTTTTTCTCATGGGAGAGCTCTGAGGATGCATTCCAGCTTCCTTCAAAATACCCAAACAGATATGCTGTTGACAGAGCTGGAGGGGTTTTTTCATGACTCATGAAAGCACAAGGAATTTAGTTTGCTCCCATCTTCTGCCCCCCACCCCTTCTGAGGGCAGCTGGTGGGTGGAATCTTGCTTGTCAGGGAAGGGGAGCTGAGGTGCTATGCACATTTGGGTGGTTTGCATTTGCCGTCTTCTGCAAGTCAGACCTCACTCAGAGCTTGGCTACACTGAAAAACAAATCTTACACAGCAAGTCCCTGCTATGGACATGTCCATATCAGCATTGCCATCAGCTTTGGGGGTGAGATCAGCAGCAAAGCCCTAGGGAAACACCTCAGCTTTGCCTAAAAAGAAAGCACTGTTCTTCCCCTGAGTCTGGCATTGCTTTGCCCTACTGCAGACTGGCAAGCTCTGCTGTTCCTGTGTCTCGTGGGGCGGGAGGGAGGAGAGAGACGAGCAAGGCTGAGGCAGTGTGTGAGAGCAGAGGCTCTGACAGTGCCTGGAAAACCCCGGCACGGCCTTTGGGGAATAGCTGCCTTTTCTGAGCCGGAGCTGAGGAGAATATCAGGCTGTGGGAGAGGAAGACCCAGCCCAAAGGGCTGGAACAAAGCGGACGTTTCCTACTGCCTTTGGCACAGGCTCTGCTGCAGCCTGACCTGCGGGGCAGGGGCACATGTGGGGCTTCAGGAGAGGGGCAAATTCAGTGCCAGAGCAATGAGGTGGTGAGTGTCAAACCCAGCACAGCTCAGGGGCAGCGTGGGGAGGGAGAGGCTGGGCATGGTCCCTTGTCCTGTTAGGCATTAGCCAGCCCTGCCTGAGACAGGTGGCGAAGGGTTAGGGAAGCGCCTTCCAGGTGACACTGGGCTCCCTGTGAGCTCCCCCTGGCTCTGCAGGGGTGGCAGCCAGCAGGGTGGGGACTGTGCTGCTCCCTCACAGCTGGCACGCTCCCTGGCAGGGTACCTGGCCTGAAGATCCACATCCTGCAAGGATCCATCGAGCTGGGAACCCCCTGGGTACCGTGGCTGCCTTGGATCACATCCCCCTAAAATCCCGCAGCTCTAGAGCAGGAACGCTTTGTGCACGAGCAAAGAAATCACCCACCAGATTTTCAGCCTTCCAGCACTTAAAGGGAGCTTATAAAAAAGACAGAGAGCATCTTTTCACTTGAGCAGATAGTGATGGGACATGGGGGCTGCAAACTGACAGAGGACAGGGTAGATTAGATATTGCAAAGAAATTCTTGGCTGTGGAGGCTCATAAAGCCCTGGCACAGGGTGCCCGGAGAAGCTGTGGCTGCCCCATCTCTGGGGTTGTTCAAAGCCAGGTTGGACAGGGCTTGGAGCAACCTGGGCTAGTGTAGGATGTCCCTGCCCATGGCAGGGGGTTGCAACAAGATGATTTTTAAGGTCCCTTCCAACTCAAAACTTTCTATGGTTCTCTGATGATTCCATGATCAGATTTGTGCCCTGATCGTGTGCAGCAGCAGCTGCTGCCAGGGAAAGCACATGGGCTGCAGGACCTAAAGCCACCTCTACTCCCAGGTCAGGACACCAGACCAGCAGCACTGACACAACCAGAGGAAACTGGTTTTGTTTAAGAGTCCCTGCAAGTTTGTCACATATGGGGGGAAGGGACAGGAGAGAGAAGGGAAACTTTCTATGATGCAAACACTGCTAAAAATAAGGTAGAGATTAATTCACCCATTCATGCATTAAAAGGAGCAAGCTTTTCACAAATATGCTCAGATACAAAATACAGCCCAGCTCACAGATAAAAGGTTAGCCCACGATTTGTGGACAGAAGAAAGCAGCAGCTAATGCCTCACACCCAGGGACCACAGACATGCTCCAAGACTATTTCACCAGGACACTGGAGGTGCCTTCCCTTGTCACCTGCCAAGGTACCTCTGTGACTGACTGAACATTGGGTATTTTGCCAAAAAACCCTTCCCAAAGCAGTGGCACTGGGGTGAGCTTTGCCCACGAGGCAGCAGAGCCTGCTGTTATCATTTCACCCGTATTTGCCATGGTGATTGAACCCGATAACCAGACACATTTCTAGGCAGTCACATGATTTTAAATATCACACCTATAACGGATAGCAGTGCTTTGGACCAAAGGTACAAATTTATAACTGCAAAAAGTAGTGGGATGTTTATTTGTGGTACAAAGGCAAACTACTGCTTAGAAAGCAACCAAATGGACTACAAACATTATTTCTCTGTTGTCCAGGATCGTTCCTCCTCTCTGCTTCTGCAAGGGTCCATTTCCTCCCCATGTTTATACACACCACACAAGGAGGACACAAACTTTCTCAGGGCAAAAACTCTCCCAGAGGCTTGAGAGGGCCAAGGAAAGAAGTGTTAGCTGTAGAAAAGCCAGTTTTAGAGCTTAGGTAAGGAAAAATCTCCCCTAGAAAGGGAGATGGGGATGAAACTCACATTTTCACGGATAAATTGCATCTAAGTTGTGTTTTCTCCTTTAGCAACTGCTTCAGTCCTTGTACCCTCATCCACAACAGTGCTGCACTTCAGAGCTCCTTTTCCTCCCACATTTTTCCAAGCCCTTCAATATTTCTCTCGCTGTTAAACTGAGCCCTGTCCCTCTTCAGCCTTTCTATGCACAAAAGAAGAAGGCAATAATCAGAGCTCACTGGTGTGGGCAGCACCATGCAGATAACTCCAGGTACTTGTGCTGTGTCAGGGCCCACTGCCCTTTGGTCTCATTTGTCCTGATAAGGTCAGGATGTGAATTCAGCCAGTGTGATTCCCTGCCAACCACTCTGTCCTAGCACAGCTCACCCAGAGAGGGAGGAGCTGGAAAGGTACAGGAAAACATCCCACAGCCCCTTCCAGAGTTCCAACAGGAGCACAGCATGCACTGCCACCAGCTGAACTCTCAGAGGAACATCAACATGAGCCAGCAGAAGCCATAAATCACCTAAAACTTAGAGATCCTGCTAGTCCTGCTGGATTTGGTCAGTGTGAAGGACTCAGGGCTGCCAGCCATGAACAATCACGTGCACAATGCACTGACTGCCTTGCTGCCCGTGGTGGAGGGCAGTGTGGGGTCACAGGCAGCACAACAAGAAGATGGGGTAGCCAGAGGGATCTGTAGCCACAGGGCTCAGAGATGATGAGGACCAGGGAGTGGGCAAGAGAGTAGATAGATCTCAGGACTCACCCACCCAAAGCTGCTGTGCCAGAAGTTACCAGGGCCTGTCTCTGCATGAAATACCTTCTGGTGTGCAAGGCTGGAAAATGAAGTCAGGACAAACACATGGAATAGGCACTGGAAAAGGTTATCAGAGGATATTCAGGAATAAGGAATCCAGCCTGCAGAGCAAACAGGACAGCACATCCAGCCTCTTTCCCTGCTCTCTGACAGTTGACACAAATGGCCAGGCTCTCCTCTGCCTTTTCACCTTCACAACAATCCACTCCATTCACTTTGCTCATGAGTCATACAGGAACTTCACCGTGAAGCCTTTGAAGAGCCTGCCAGTCCATACCCAGCCAGCCTGAGACATCAGGTGGGGTGAGATGTCACAGCCCCTGCAGCACAGAGACCTGCCTCTTGCAGCCCACCAGTGTTTCCCAGCTGGCAAAAACCAGTAGGGAGGAGCGGGCTGAGTTAGTGGCCCATTGAGTTGCCAGTGGTCCCCAGCTCCTGGACCAGAACAGCAGCAATGGGCATTACTTATTACCACACGAGCATCCTGAGCTGGGATGAGGGTGCTCAGCCACCACAGATGAACCCACCACCTGGTTTGGGGTGGAATTGTCACACTTCAAACAAGTGCTCCTGCCTGTTGTGCTTGTTCTCCATCACATGGCGTGACACACTACGCTGTGGGCACGTGGCCACAGCATCAGAGCTGGGGCAAGCCAAGAAATGAGCAGCAGCTCCTGGGGACCTTCCAGGGGAATTCAACCTCAGCAGCGTTACAGGACAGCCTGAGCAGGAATAGCTGCCTGCCAGCCATGGGCAGAGAGAAGGGCTTTGTGTGCTCTGTTTGCATGGAGCAATGCTGGAAACACAAAAGCCAAGGAGTGGTAAAAGGCAGGTTCCCACAGAGAAGAGGATGGGGAAGGGTCTGAGCAACTCTGGGCAGCCAGAATGTAGGTGGAGGTTTTGCTCCTATCAAAGCACAGGTG
>JAWWEE010000025.1:7236320-7269494 GCA_035221455.1 Xenops minutus
CAAATAGTGTCAGAAATCAAGTCCTGAGTGACTTGTCTGAGGTGGTAGAGGAAGCAGGTGGTTTAGCACTGACAACACAGAGAATGACAGACAGAATGCAGCATAAGGATGCTGGCCCGGAATCAAAATGAATCCAGCACAAGCATTACACATATTAGCTCTTTGTGAGCAGGACTATTAAATAACAAGAGCCAGGTGAACCACAGCATATCCACTGAACAGGCCCAGTTCCAATATCTGCATAGCAAGAATATGTTTCACTGTGTTTGTTCTGTCATCAGCTAAATACTACAAAGATTTCACCAGCAGTCTTCAGGCAGCAGAAATTAATTGGGAAGACAAGTCCAGACAGGTAAGGCTTTGTTTTCCTGAGCTTTAGTGCTGAAGAAAGCAGAGGGTGCAGGGAGTGGAGTAGGGACCGTGCTGGCCTGTTCCCAGCCTTATGGCTAGTTTTTAGGATATTTTTAACAATTCTGGAGGGGACATGGCATAGATTACCCATGGCAATATTTAAATCAGCAAGTGTTAAAATGAGCCTGTTGGACACACACATTTCACACAGAAATAGTAATTCCAAATAACAATTCATTATATCCAGCAGCTGCCATTCCTACCCAGAACAATCCTTCACCATAAGCTTTAGAGGTGCCTCACTGGGGTTTCTCCTGCCCAGCCAGCTTCACCCCACGCTTCTGGAAGCCCACGGAGAAGCATGAGGAATTTTGCTGGAAACACAGGCTGAGCCCCTTAGTCCCACCCTCGATAAAGAGCTCAGCAGGGAAAGGACTGAACCCACTTCCCTCCACTATTTTACCTGTGTTCAACAGGTAGGAAATGTTCTGCCTGTTCAGCATCCCCAGGGCAGCAGCTCCCCGAGGTGTTTGATTACAATGCACACACCTTTAGGTAACCAGAGCATCCAGGGGTTAAGGAGTGGGAACAGCCCTTGAACTGCTCACAGGTATGAGGAAGCCCTGAAAGAATATTCTTCTGGGTTCCATGGCAGGGTGGGGGACTCCTGCCACAGTCAGGCTGAGGGTGTCCTGCCAGGGCACTGTCCCCAGGATCAGGAATGACTCTGCTTTGGCCCCCTTTGCAGGGACTAAAAGTGGTGGAGAAAAGGAGGCTCAGGGGGAACCTTCTCACTCTCTACAATTCCCTGAAAGGAGGTTGCAGCCAGGTGGGGATCAGCCTCTTCTCCCAGGTAACAAGTGACAGGATGAGAGGAAACAGCCCCAAGTTGTGTCAGGACAGGTTCTGGTTGGACATTAGGAATAATTTCTTTATGGAAAGGGTTGACAAGCCTTGGGAACAGACTGCCCAGAGCAGTATTGGACTCACAATCCCATGAGGGATTTAAGAGACATGTGGATGTGGCACTTGGGGACATGGTTTAGTGGTGGACGTGGGCAATGCTGGGTGATGGTTGGACTGTCTTAGAGGGCTTTTCCAGCCTGAATGATTCTGTGATTCTGCAGGTACAGACCCCACAGTGGGATGGTGGCAGGACCCTGCTGGGGTCAAGACACCCGTGGCTGATGTTTGACTGTTCCCAGTGCCAAGGCTGGAGCACTGATGCTGTGCCACACACACACATTGCATGGTACCTTACAGATGCAAGAAAAGGCAAAATTTCTGTATTTCAGGGAAACCAGTGAATGGCCCTGGGAAAGGTCCTTGTTGTGAACAGGAATAACTTGCTCCCTGAGCCACGTTTAAAGGCTGGGGGATCACGCTGGAGCAGAAATGCCCCCACTTTAGAAGTGAGGAGGTATCTGCAACCACAGAAGTGGTGGGAGCTGCTGTAGTGACAAGTGGTGGGAGCTGTCCTCCCACTTTCTGGGGCCTGGGCAGGAAGGAGCCACCCCAACACCTCCATGACCTTTTCACATGGCCCTTGTAAAGATGAGAAGGAAGGTGCTGGTCTTCCAGTTTGGTTTGTTTTGCTTTCAGAGCAGGACCTGGTGAGATGTGAGACAGAGGACCCTGGTGCTGTCCTTACCACAGCAGTCCCCTCGAAGTGGAGAGGATGTGGGGGCAACCCACTGCTGCCCTCCCACAGGAGGTGGGCACAGCATCCATCCAGCACAGCCCATTCCTGCTGCTTGGAGAGGGCCTGAAAGGGCTCAACTTCACTCCCTTCACAGAATAAAAGCCCAGGGGAGGCTGAGCCACCTCAGTGGCACAGTTTCACAATGAACTTGCTGTGGTTCAGCAAACCTCAGGCATCTTGTGTCTGAGGAATAGGAACCTCAGTGTCCAAGGTCTGCAGGATGTGAGCCCAGCCCTGCAGGAAAACGAATTTGCTACAGCATCAAAAACCCCAAGAAAACAGTCCAGAGCACTCAGGACACGTCCCCTTGCTGCGGGCACTCCCAGCTCCCACGTGCCAGCTCAAGTGCCCCACTGCCCGCTGAGCAGAGCCCAGCACAGCTTTCTGCTCTGGAAAACAAACTCGGTGAATCGAGAAAAACAATGAGAAAGGCTCGTGTTACACTCGATAACAACTTGCTGCCTCCTGCACCTCTGCTGAGCAAACCACCATTTCCTGAACTGAGGTGTCAGGCATGAAATATTTCACATGCTGGAGCAACCGTCACCTTGTGCTCGGTGACAAACAGCCCTTCAGCCTTTCCTGGTATTGAGTGCATAAATCAGGGTGCGTCCTGTGTGGCTGTTAGTGATGCTGTAATTAAAAAGTCTCATGCTGCTGCAGGAGCACTGCCAGAAGTACCTGTGGGCATCAGGTAAGGCCATGCCTGAAGGATCAAAAACGTGCTTCCTTGTATATCCTCTTTCCCCGGCATTTAATAAGGATTTATCCTCTCCCCCCACTCCACATCTCACCAATGGGTGAGAAATGCCTTGGCTGTTACTCATGAGCCCATGGATCTGGCAGGCTGATCTCTGCAGGAGCATTTATTTTTGCTCCTATGCCTCCAGGCACTCAATGATTATCCCACCAAGTCCATACCCAGTAAGTGCCAGCAGCCAGTGTGGTCTGGGGCCACCAGATCACCTCCTGCTTGTCTGTTCAGACCTCCACGTTGACATACACCAACAGAAGCACACCCAGAGGATGGAAGGGAGTCTCCCCTCTCCCCAGCACACAGCAGATCACACCTAGAACACTGTGCCCAGTTTTGTGTCCCCCCAGTACAAGAAAGACCCTGACAAAACAGAGCAATAAGCCCCAAAGCTTGAAGCCACCAATACAACCAGGGCACCAAGCCCTGACTGTGAAAGGAGGGAGCAAGGGGAGTTGTTCTGCTGGAAAAGGAGAGGTTTTGGGGACTTTTGGGGACTCACAGAACCCTCCTGCCCAGGCTTATTGAGAGAGTGGAGCCAGGCTCTTTCCCAAGGCACATGGTAGGTGGACAAGAGACAAGGGGGACAAGCTGAAATAACAGATAAAGCCAGCAAATCAGGGGATATTTCTTCCTGCAAGGACAGCCAAGCAGCGAGACAGCCCATCCAAAGAGGTTTCCAAGACTGGAAACAGCTCAGGGCAACTCGTGGCTGACCACAAGCAGGAGGCTGGAGTGCAGGTCCCTCTCCACATGAATTACCCTACAGGGCACTCACTTCTGCCACGCTCTTCCTGCAGCAACCAGATCACTGCAGGTGGTGCAGCTCAGGAGAAGCTCTTTGCTTTGCCCTCCTGCCCAGTGCACTGATTTACCACCTGGGTTATCATCTTTCTTTAATCAGCAGCTGCCTTCAGACCACTTTCAGAGAAGCTATTTTCTTGTTCAGTTTTGGTGATGTTTCAGCTAAGGTTTGTGTAAATCTCCTGTTCTTCCACACTACCCAGCCACAGGAATACCACCACCAGTGGCTGTTCCCTCACCTGTTGCATGTTCCTGTGCTTCAAAGAAGCTCAACAACATAAAGTTCCCAGAGGAACCCACCCACTCATATCAGTTCCAAGAGCAGAGGTGAATCCCAAAAGACTGTACATGGCATTTCTACCAAAGCCTTTTATACCAGCTATGGCAATCTATAACTTCAGTCCTGGCTTAATATTTGCTTTATCAAACTCCAAAAAACAAGGATTCTAAGCTTACTATCCAAGGAAAGATGAAGCATCAATAAAAAGAAACATCCACCCCCTCTCCTCTCAACCCAAGAAATATTGCACCTAAAGCTCTCACTGAATTGGAAGGAGGGAATTACCTGCACAGACTGGTGTTGCTGCTGGAAGATGCAGAGGTCCATCTAGCTACCCTGTTTTTGGCTCCAGAGGGACACCAAGGAGAGCACAGCCAGCCCTCCTGCTGAGCTTTGAGAAGCCCAGCCTGCCCTGGGCTCTGATGTATCAAAGCTGTGCCCACAAGTGCTTTCAATTTCTCAGGAATTTACTTTCTCAAATAATCTAGATACAAGAACTAAAGTGTGAGACACCCCTTGCCCTCTATACAATGTGGGAAACTTCTCTGAAGGCAATTTTAATGTTCATTATTACTAGGATAAGCCACAGCAAACAATTCCTCGTTTCTTACTGAAGTACAAGGGAGCAGAGGGCAATTGGCAGAGATGAGTTAGAAAGAGGCAGCTGGTGCCTGGGAAGTTCTTTTTTTGTTTTCCTGATAGTCCCATTCACACATGGCAGACACTGCCTGCCCTCAGGCCCCAGAGAACAGGAGAACAGGAAAAATAACCTGTCCTGTACAGTGGAAATAAAAAATCAACCAAGAAAACAAACAAACAAAAAAACGCAAACAAAAGAATATGTGCAGTGAAAAGAAAGGGAAAACTTCAAATAGTGAAGAAACAAACAATAGAAAAGGAATGTCTAGAGCCAGTAGAATTTGGTTTCTGCCATGAATGAACAAAAAAAACCCAAAAAACAAACAAACAAACAAACCAAAAACCCCAACTCAAAACAAAACCCCAGAAAATGAAAAATAAACAGTTTCATTTTGAAAATGCAACACTCTTAATGTGCCAGAGACACATGTGTGCAGGCAGCTCCATGAGAAGGTATTTCTTGGTTTCCTTTACTTTTCAGGGCTCTCCATACATCAGTTCGATCCAAGCCGACCCATAATAGCTGGCAGGACCCACTGCATGGAAACCATTTTTTGTTCCTAATCTTCTCAGGGTAAACCAGAATTGAACCCAGGAATGACTGCAGCAGCTTTAAGTCACATGCCATTGAAACAAGATGCAAACTTCCTTAGGTGCATTTCTAAAACTGCACTGGAAACCCCTGATCAGGAGTTATTAAATCTACAGGCTCTGGGTTTATCTGCTTGCTCTTCTTCACTCAGTGTCCCACTAAATTAGCTTGGGGTCTCCTCTCCAGCCCCAGGTTATTGGCAAACCAGGGCATCCCCACTGTCAGGACTGCACTTCTGCTATCTCTCCGCCACTTCCACCCGTGGTTAATGAGCAATAAAAAATTCACATTCTGTCAGAGTAGATGGTACAGAGAGGAGCTGATGCTCTGCCAGCTGCCTGCCTGGCTCTGCTGCCCCGGGAGCCCTGCTCCCACCTAAATGGATCTGCTGGCTCCTTTCCCTTCTCCCTCTGCTAAACAGCATCTCTGCAAAGCCCTGGCTGATGGAAGATGCAGCCACTGAGAACTGCCCCGCGGAAAACCCCATTGATGAGCTCTGCTGGAGAGCTGCAGCTGCTGCTTACAACATTCAAATGTAAGGAAAATAAAAAACACTCACAAGGTAAACAGCACCACATTGAAGCATCCAAAAAATGCATTACAGTAGCTCTACTTCCTATTTCCTTTTCCTTGCAGCTCTGAAAATAGCTCCAAAGGTCAGGGGCTTTTCAGGACAGTTTGCTGTAATCAGGCTGGCTGAGCACTCAGGAGCCACTGCCCAAAGACCCACCATTCCAGGGGATCATGGTTTAGCTGGACAAGCCCTCCAGGATCTGTGGCCAGAGCCCTGCACAGAGCACCGTGTAAATACCTTACTCTAGCCTGTACTCATAAAAGAGGGAATATATTTTGTGGAAAGGACAATAAATGGCCATTTGAAGACAAAATGCAATAGGAACATCAAAGATCCATTTAAAATAGCTCAAGTATAACTTGGTCCACAGTTCAGGAATCCTTGGCAAGCAACTGGTGAGAGGGTTTGGAGCCAGTGAGAGAGACAATATTGGGAAATGGGAACTGAAGCAATATCTACTGATGGGAAAAGAGAAGTGGCCGGGATATTTCTCAGCTGGTTTCACATCCAGGCACCTCCTTTCACACACCATCACTCCTGCTTTATAGCAGTGGGAAAGGGAGAGGACGGCACCAGAGCACAGCTGGCCCAGGGTATCAGGAAACCATTGCACGGGGACTGATTCGTGGGGCACTTCTTACTGAAGAGATCATTTGGCCTCTTGTGCAAACCCAGCAGGCTGTGAGCAGGGACACTTGTGCCTGTTATGGTTGTGGCAACTCCATTACCCCCCTGGACATATGTGGTTGGGTGGGTTTATTTTAGCCAAGTACATGGGAGGGTTTATGTTTCTGCTTTCTTACATTTACATATAAACAAAGCATTTAAATGTATACCAGCACCACGACAGCCAGCAGATGACAGCCCCAGATGTACCAGAGATACTGGGCTTGGTTCAATTTCTAACAACTCTGCCCAGCAGGGACTCCCCCCTTCCTTCTATTAGGACTTGCAATAACGTACATTATTTAAAGACACATTTGGAGAGGCTGTTTTATTCCAAGTGTTTCCACACTACCAATATGTAACTCATATTTTCACCTATTAGCTGCTTAATAGAACCACAGAATGGTTTGGCTTGGAAGGGACTTTAAAAGAGCATCCAGTTCCAACCTCTCCCCATGGGCAGGGACACCTTCCACTAGAGCAGGTTGCTCAGAGCCTCATCCAGCCTGGCCCTGAACACTTCCAAGTCTCCCATTCAAGGTCTCACACCACTGGAGCACTGGGGGTCCTGTGCACAGTGGCTGGGGCTTCCACCCACAGCAGCTTTTTACCTTCCCTCAGACAAACCTGGAGTCTCCAGGACCACGAACTGATGCAAAATTTGTAGTGCAAAGCAGGAAAGCAGCACAGGCAGAAGTGCAGGACCATGCAGCAGGTAAATCCCAGCAGAACACATGGGTTTGTCCCCACGGAGGGGGCACAGCTGCTGTGGGGACACAGGAGTGCAGGAAGGGCTGAGCATGACCTGAACACAGGTTCTGTCTTGTGTCCCCAGCTTAAAACACATAACAAGGATGATGCAATCTACCACAGGTTCATTTTTCACAATCTTTTATCGGGGTGGTTTAGAAACACCAGCGAGTCTGGCGAGGGGCGGCGTGATGGCTGAACTTACCCTCACCTCGAGGCAGCCTGGGAAATACTAACCACAGACTTAAGTGAACACATCCACAGCCACAGGGTTTTTTTCTTTTTTTCTCTTCTTAGGTTTTTGGGGTTTTTTTAGCTAATCAGCCATGATACTTTTTATAAAGGCATTTGTAACGCTGCAGAAAAGAAGAACTGAAATCTCCAGAGGTGCATTTTATGCATTATAAAATAGGGTTTCCTCCACTTTCCTATTTTAAATTTGACTTCTGCTGTATTCTGGTACAATATTCAGCTTGAAAGGAGGTGTATAATGGTATATATGAGCTAGTGTTACATGTTCAGAGGAGAAATGACTCCTGCCAACATCTCTGAGGACATTTATGTAGTGAAATACGTATCCTTCTTTCCCAAAACATGTTTTATTTAAATTCACTTTTAACACCTTTAATTTAATTTTTAGTGCAGCACCCAAATAATCTCTAGATAGTACCTGGTTAGTGTACAGTACTATATTTTAGGATAATAAACCTATTTGGAGATGCACAGATAGTTAAGTGAAGACCCTGGTATGAGATAACTGGTCCCTGATTGAAACCTCATTAAGAAAGTCTAACAGCCCCAGAAAGACCAAGTAATTAAGATACAATTATATATGCTCATGTCCCCATGTACCTATGGGAATATGAGATTTATTATTCTAATACATTAAAAAACCAACTTGTAATGCATCAGGTGGTTCCAGGAAGGCAAAGAGATGTCCTGAAAAGAGTAATTAAAGGGGGATGGATTAGTTCAGCAGAGGTTGGGCTTTATTTCCTGTTGGGCAGAGGAAGCCCTTGCTGAGGGCTCCTGACTTCAAGCATTTGGCCACTGAAGTCCATAGATGGTCTGATAATGATCTTGGTCAGGTCACAGTCTGCACATCAGTGAAGACAAATCAAGCAGTAACAGAGGTGTTACAAAACCTCTGACAGAGAGACAGTAAGGTGGAAAGTGTCCCCCATGCCATTCCAACACAGCTGAGTGCCAAGGGGGATGGCTGGTTCCATCCAAAGGAATCCACTCTCACACCTCCCAGTGCCAGCATTCCCAAAGCTCTTACACAGAGCACACATGGGCTCTGTTCTGGCTGCAGAATGCACAGGGAATGCCAAAATCAAGATAGGAATCTTTGCCAGTGGCAAAGCAAGTGGCTGCAGACCTCAGCTCGGATTCAGGGCTAATTCAGACATCAGTATTCCACTTTTGCCTGTGGTGTCCCCTTGTCACCTCAGACACCCAAGTGCTGGGTGTGCAGACCATCCCCTGCTGCTCCATGGGAACCACGTCCCTGCTTCCAAGGGGGAGGATTCCCAGCCTTGCCTTCATCCCGTGCCTCTTCCAGCTATAAACCATGTATCAAGTGCTGTAAGGAAAGGGACAATGTTAATATATTGAATACCACTGTATTTCTAGATCAACTTATAGAAAGTTTTCCTTCTTTGCCAAAGTGTATTCATTTCTTCACATGTTGCCACTCATTCTCCCTGTAAGGTTGTATATAAATATGTATTCACCACACTGGCTTCAAGGCAGCTGGCAGATGTTACTTGGGATATATTATATCTTCTGCCACTGACACCTCTGCCTGTACCCTCCCATCTCACAACCTTATTCTGGCAACATCAGAATAACCTATATTCTTATTTCATAAATTATTTATCCTATACAAAGATAAGTGATTTATCTATATAAAATATTTGGAGATGAAAGCCAACATGCCTGTTGGACAGCCTTGAAGACTTGGAGCTGCATTACCTGTAAAAATGGCTGATGGCAGCAGATGGACTTTCCTCAGCCACAAGGTACACAAAGTATATACCGTGATTTCCTTGTAACTATTATTTTTTGCTGGTTGAAGTAGTTTCTTTGTCAGTAACAAAACAAAACAAAACAAAACAAAACAAAACAAAACAAAACAAAACCCCTTCTTATGCTGTATGTGGAAAGAGTGTCAAAACCCCCTGACCATTTGGATATTCAGCTCTGTACTTGACAAATTCTTTTCTCTCCATTAATGCCCAGTAGCACACTCATAAGGCAGGACAAGGAGAAGGTGCTGAGACCAACAGTGGCATAGCACCACTAACACTAATAATTTGAGTCACAGTCAATATGTCAAAGTTTCCTGTGAAGATTGTGTTCCATTTGCTTATGGTGTTGGGTTTTTTACAAGTCGATGCAAACACCTTTTGAGCCCGTCTAAAGACAAGTCAACAAATGTAAGTTGATCTCCAAATGTAAGTTGAAGTCCAAACATGCAAGATGTTAAAATAGGTGAATTCCTCAAGGCAGACTGAGCCCTCCCCATGAGCTGTGGCACCATGTGCCTCCTGTCACCCCTGCCCCTCACCCTGCAGCAGCAGCAGCCACAGTTCTCTGCAGCTTTTCTCACCACCAGCCCAGTTTTCATAGCTATTTTTGGCACTGTGCTGTGCAGCAGCCAAGTTCTCAGACGTATTTGCGTGATCTTTTAGAACTTCCTCCAACTAGGGCTTTTTTTTTTTCTTCCATCCTGAGCTCAACATTTTTACTCTTCCCAGGTCAACCAGAAGGCATCTCGCCTTGGCATCGTTCCTATCTGCCTGGCCCAGTCAGAGCAGTTTGTATGATCAGTGCCAGCTCCTGGGCGGGTGGAACAGAGAGGGAGGAGGGGACACGACATTTACTGAGAGCTCATCAAAAACTCTTTCTGTAGAGCAAACTCGTCCCCTTCAGAGCTAAGAGAATAAGAATTTGGATGCTTCCCTGTGGGAAGGCAGCTTTGTGCTGGGTACCTGCTTTGCAGACTGAAGGCAGTGGAGGGTCTTGGGGGTCAAGGGCATCACCAGAATTAAAAAAAAATAATTCTCCCACTCTACTCAACACTTGCCAGACCATAGCTGGAATACTGTCTTCAGTTTGATCCCTACAAAACAAAAAAGACGTGGACAAGCTGGAGAGGATCCAGAAAAGGGTCACAAAGATGGTGCAAGGGCCAGAAAGCTGCTGTAAGAAGAAAGGCTGAGATAACTGCAGTTGTTCAGCTTTGAGAAAAGAAGGTCCCAGGGGACCATATTTCAGTATTTTAAGGGTGGCTACAAAGAAGATGGAGCCTCCCTTTTTACAAAGAGTCACATGGAAAAGACCAAGGCCAATGGGTTACTCCTGGGGAGATTGCAATTAGACAAATAGCAAAGCTTTTCATAATAAGAACAATCAGCCATTGGAATAATGTCCCCAGGAAAGTGGTGGATTCCCCAGTGTTGGATACTTTTATGATTCAGCTGGACAGGGTGCTGAGCCATCTTGTCTAGACAGTGCTTTTGCCAAGAAAGGTTGAACCAGATGATCCTTGAGATCCAGCATGGGATTCTGTGATTCTACTTTTCTTCCCATTCCTATTTTCCACACCCATTGTTGAGCCTGTGCTGGGTGCCCTGTCCTGCTGGGACCTTCTCTGAGCACCTGGTGTGTGCCATGGCCCTGAGGGACTGAACATGGGGGGCAGGGGGAGGAAATGACACTGTGGGTGTTAGTGCAGAGGCGCTGTGGGCAGACACACACACTGGAACTCACCACCAGCATCCTGCCAGGCTCCTGGCAGAAAGCTCCATTCACTGACAGCCCTGCAGATCCCCAGTGTGAGCCCTGTGGTATACAAGGTCTATGCCAGAGTCTGGGATTCACATCCAGCAAGGGCAGATATCACACTGTCCATGCTGGTTTACAACAGCACAGGATTTAATCACCCACTCCTGTCCACTAACAAAGCACCAGGCACAGGCTGGGAGCAGGTGGAGAGGCCAGTGCTGCTGGGACAACCCCTGCCAGTGCCTCACCACCCTCATATGGAAGAATACTCAGTTACACGACTTTGGGCCCTAGAGCTCCTGAGCCAGGCTCAGCTCCTGTCCCCTGGCAGGGCAGAGCTGCAGGAGGGACAGGGCACAGCCAGCAGCTGCTGCAGCCCTGACGAAGAGCTGAGTCAGCCTCAACACGTGATAAACTGTTGAATCATATTTTCAGTTTCTTTTGGTTTTAATAAAAGTGCAACCGTGGAGAAATCACATGACACCATGCTCTCCCAAGGAAATCCCAGATGGATTTGCATCATTTGGAATAAAACTCGTCCTTCTCCCTTATTACCCAGTTACCTTAAAATGTTAATTGCAGCGTTTCTCAATAGCAAATGCAATTCCTAAAGTCCTGTTTCCTAGGAGAGCCCAGACACCTAGTGAGGGTACAGGTGAGGCTGAGACAAGCCATTTTTCACACAGGAGCAGGGAGACCTCAGCCCTGCAGGTCTGAAGGTGCAGAAGGAAGTAAGAGCCAATTCCAGGGCAATACCATGAGCACAATTAATCAGAAGTGGGAAATGGCACACCTGGAAGGAGTTAACCACAGAAATATGCCTTTGGTGCTTCCTGCCAGGATTCCAAATGCCAGCAGGTGAGCTGAGGAATAGATGAGTCCTGGAAGCCTCCACTGGCTTCAGGGCGTTTGCTCCTTTATCTGTAGCACTTTGCTAGGTGGGCCTGACCCAGCAAACACACAGCCCTGATTCCACGCCTGCACAGATGTTTTCCTGCACACCGAGCAGGTTTGTTTCTCTTTTTCAAAGCTTACAATCCCTGTGCATGCCCTGGCCCAAACCCCTGACTCTGAAGAACCACAGGCATTTTTTTGCACCTCCTCTTTTGTGCTCAGTATCAACTCCTGTTCGAAATTCCCAACAATTCCCAGAAGTAGTTGCCACTTCTGCAGGCAGGACATGATGGGCAACAGCTTGTTCCTTGGGACTGTTGGAAGGGCTGCCAGTGGTGCCCATTTATGTATGTCTGCATACCCAAAACCTTCCCATTCCCATTTTTCCCATGTGACAAACCATTTCTTTTCAATTCTCTTGAGAGTTTCTGTAGGAATAGTGCTTCATCTCAAGAACACCTGAATATCTGTTATCACCTTAATCAAGCCTTGACTTATTCTAGCAGTTGAATTAAAACAACAAAGCAAAGCCGAGAGTAAGGAAAACCCTTGGCTGCCTGAGTATCTACCTAAGAAACTCAGACAATTTCATTCACCTGAATCATCTGAACCAACGCTGTAACGAAGGTCATCGGGGGAACTGCTCGACATCAACAGGAAGCACGAACATGCTTAGAGCAGATTAGGATCAGGAAACGTGCCACTATTTGTTTTTCCTCTCTGTGCTGTATTTCCATCGCCTCTAAATCAGAAATACTGACATTTTCCCTAGCCTACAGATGCATACTGAACACTTCATTAATGATTATCGAGAGGTTCAGGAGAGCCAGAACCCTGGCAAGCACTGAGGTCAGCATGAGCGTGGGCTGCAGGATTCCTCTGCAGGCAACCCTGGGTGCAAAATAAGCACCAAACCAGGGAGGGAAGTGCTCTGGAAACAAATGAGAAAGGCAAAAAGCTATGGCCAAGTACCTCAGCAGGTGTTCCAGACAAATATTCCTTTTCAAATTCATTATGTTGCATGGATTGTTAGAGATCTGTAAGGGAGGGCTTTATTTCCCCCTCACTGCCTAGAGGTCAGAATTACCGGGATCATTTCTTCCTGTTGCTGGAGTTTGGGACAGGAAAAGATGCTCCACATGGCAGCTGGAAGGGTTATTACAGGGTTAAAACAGTAAGACTAAATTAAAGCTAAATTATATATACAAGTCTAGGAAATGTTGGCTGTAACACAACTGCAAACCCAAACTGCTAGCTGGAATTGTTAAATAATCGTAATTAAATCAAATATATCTCCATTAACAACTTATTATGCTGTAGAGCAGGATTTGTTTAGCAGGATGGTTCAAACTGTTATGAGTGCATTTTATAAAACCTTGACATCAGAGTAGTTTTCTGTGTACTCAGTCTGGCAGCCAAAATTACCATTGCTATTAGGCTGCAATTAGTTGGGTATGAAGCACTCTGCCCACTTCATTGTGTAAGCACAAGAGCAAGCCAAAACCTTCCTGCCAATCTGCTTTTTCACTTGCAGCCATTTTCTGCATTCCAGGAAAGTTCCCTCGGTGATATTTTTGATGCTCAGTGGGTTAAATGCTGCTGCAGCTTCCTGTGACAGAAGTAAAACCCCTGTTTTGCCAGTTCTCTGGCACACGGGTACACCCTCATCCCTTGCTGTGGGCTGTTTCTGTACCCTGAACACCCCAAAGCAGCCCCCAAAAGCCTGTTTGCCACTCAGCTCTGCACGTCTCTGTGGCTTCACCCTGATTTACGGGAAGCAATATTTTACCTCCTGATGACTCAAGGCTCACACAGCACATCATAATTCCTTATTTATGGCACAGTGACCCTTTACCTGGCTCCCCACCCCCGCAGGTTTAACGTGATTGTGGACACTCCTCAAGACATTTATCCCGATCCTCTTGATTGGGTTTGTTCCTTCAAACCGCAGGGTTTATCCCCAGGGTGTGTCATTCCTGCCTAATTCTGCAGCAGAGGTGGTGTGCCAGTGACAGCCTGCGTTCTGCTGACCCACGAAGGCACTCCCAGCTATCTGCAGTTCCCTGTGTGCACTGAACTGCTTCTCATTCCCTCATTGCCAGGTTTTCCAAGTGACACGGAAGCCATACAGGATTTGATTATGTACTTAAAGATACAACAGCAATAACAACCCGATCACGGGAGCAGGAATCGACGACCCAGAAGTGGCAACCCGTGTTTACCACCTCCCCTGCCTCCTGCCAGCTCTCTGTGCTTTTATCGTCATCAGAGCCATAAACACAGAATGGTTTGGGGTGGAAGGGACCTTAAAACTCATCCACTCCCACCCCCTGCCACGGGCAGGGACACCTTCCAAGAGCCCAGGTTGCTCCAAGCCCCGTCCAACCTGGCCTTGGACACTTCCAGGGATGGGGCAGCCACAGCTGCTCTGCTCAACCTGTGCCAGGGCCCCACCACTCTAAGAGTGAAGAAATTCTTCCCAATGTCCAATCTAACACTCTCCTCTGGCAGTTTGAAGCCATTCCCTTTGTTATATCACTCCATATCCTTGTCAAGAGACCTTTTCAACTTTTACATTTGCTGTTCAGCTTCAAACCAGCATTAAAGGCAACACAGAATACTGCTACTTTTTTTTTTCTTTGTTTTTTAAATTTCCTTAGCAGGGTGTGTCCTCCGAGATCATAACACCAACAAAGGAAACTTTCTGCTAGCAGGGACTGGGTCCTCAGGGCTGTCTGTGCACTGCAATGCAACCTGTTCCTGGAATCGCCACTGCCAGGAGGAAACCAGACACGTTCACAAATAGGTGTCCAAATCAAACATGTTAACATTACAAGCCCTAACAAACAAAAAACTCCCTTGAAAGCTACAATCCTTCCTGCTGAAGGCCATAATACAGCCACGTTCTTGGGCTCACCTTCATCGTGTCAAAAGAGCCCAAGTGCCCCCAGCGCAGCCGCCACCAGTGCCCAGCCTGCACCAGCAGCACCAGCCTGGCTCCTGCACTGGGGCCAAACTGCACCCTGGGAAGGCAAAGCTCACCTTGGACATGCTCAGGGTCAGAAACACAGCTGTCATGGGGACCTGGATGCTCCAGCCCAGCACAAATGCCCTCTGATGGAAAGCAGGGAGCAGGGGGACAGGGTTCCTCTGCTTTGACACGAAGGACACCCAAGCCCAGTGTTCCCACAGCCCAGAGTGTACAGTTACAGCAGTTACAGATGCAACTCCCAATCCAAAAGCTTACTACTACTCTATCTGTACTACTTACATAAAAAAATAGTCTTAGCCACCAGGGATTTGGGGTTTTTTTCCTTTTTCTCTCATCGTGTTTCCAAGGCAAAAGAACAAGCATTATCAAGCAGGTTTGCTGGCTATAATAGAGAAAAATCCTATCGCTGAACACACGCAGTCTTTTTTGTCCCTTGCTCCATGCAAGCCCTTAGTTCTCAATGAAGGAGAGCAGACAGGATAAATTACAGAGGAAGATGTACTTCAACAAATAGATATGTTTCTTTTTGCCTAAAACTGTCTCTATTATGTTTATACTGGCTGGGAAACAGAATGCTCTGTTCTCCTCAAACAAGAAACAAACCCCAGGCTAATGATGAGATTCCCATGTCAAGGTCACAGGCCTGGTTTTGCTGTAGCATGCACTGAATGCTGTACCAGGGCAGAACTCAACAACTCATTTATAACAGGCTAAGGATCAACAATTAAAATAATTTGCTGAACTGGAGAAAAAGCACTTAGGGAATATTTTTCTCTCCAAAGGAAAGAGGAAAGCTGGAAAGCTTGTGGCTTGCCTTGATATTCATGCAGAGGAAGCTGCAGTGCAAGCTGTGCTGCAGCAGCAAAGCTCCTCTCCACCCGACTGAAACCAGGACTTTGCTCCATCTCCTTTCGGCTACACCCGAGCAGGAAGGAGAGTAGCTCAAAGGGAGAAGGGATGGCTCACCACTCCAACCAGTCTGCAAAAATAAAAGTAATTTCCCAGCTGAGAAACTCACCTGGGGTGTCAGTGCCTTAAAACAGCAGCTGTGACTGCACCACAAACGGTGGCTGCTCTTGTGCCAGGGGTGCAGGCAGGGCCTGACACCCCCTTTTTACTTAGTGCCCAACATAAACCTCCCCTGGTACAAGTTGTGGCCATTTCCTCTTGTCCTACTGCTTATTGCCTGTTACCTGTACTGTTATCCACAAGTCTTGCTTCTTATAAGGGGGCCAAAACTGAACCCAGGATTCAAGGTGTGGCTTCATCAGTGCCCAGCACAGAGTGACAGTCACTGCCCTACTTTCTGCACAGCAGGAGCTGGTTTTATTTGCACTGTGTATTTGATATAAATTCAAGCTCTATTGGAGCCAGCTCTTCCAAAGCTGCTTCATGTGCTGAAGGTCCTCCCATATGGATGCTTGTTATCACCAGACTCACACACTACACTCTTATTAACCACAACACTTGTCCAGAGGAAGATGATGCAAGAGCTGCATGGGAAGTGTCAGCTATTTTGCACAATGCTGTTTATTGTTTCAGAAAAGAGACTTTCAGAATGGAATGGTCACTGCCATGTTTACTGACCTCCTCAAGAAGGCTTTTGGCTGTGTCTTTTCTTTCCTGTGAGGGAGGGAAAAATATCAGGATGCGAAAATTAGTGCATGTTAGTGCAGCAGAGAAATCAAGCAGGACTTTCCTGACCCAGCTCCAACTCTGCACCCGCTCTGGCTTCTCCCGGGGGCTGAACTCCAAGGGTTGAGCAGATAAAACAATCTATCTAATCTCAGCTGCATTATGTCAGCACAAACACACAGTTGGTTTCTCCACTGCTCAGTTAAACTCCCTCATGGTGCTGCCAGGGGTGCAAACAGGGCTGGGGGAGGTGATCCATTCTCCACTGGCATTGCTGGCAGAGGTGGCATTGCTCTCCCAGGAAAGGAACTTTGACTCATCCAAATAACTCATTTGGAATTAAAAAACTGCCTGTTTTCTTTTCTGTACCTTGCAGTTACCCTTCTCTCATAAAGAGGCGTAGAAACTGTTGGGCTTTATCAGCTCCAGCCATCTCCAGCACCACCAACCTCATGCCAGGACCACATTACATCCCACATCAACAAAGAAGGGACTGCAGCGGCATTTGGGCTACTGAGGGCAAACATTCCTGCAGCATCTCACGGGGTTGGCCCAGGTAGGCAAGGATGGTGAAGCCCAGGCCCTGTGCATCTTCAGTCTCCAAGGCTCGCAGCCCACATTCCCCAGGAGGGAGCAATGCGGGTTTTTAAGCCTGCAGGTAAGGGCTTTAGGTGGCCACAATACAACTAAAGCTTTTCAACAGGTGTTAGAGGAAACCCAGACAAGAGAGGACAAAAGCTCAAAGTTTGTCACCTCCAAATCTCCCTGTTCTGCACCTTCCACCATCAGATGGGGTAAAGGCAAAAAGCTGTTTTATCTGGGGAACCTCGAGCAGACAAAGCTGCTTAGCCACGTCCGGGGGTCGGCAGCCACCTCTGATTCCAACACTGTGCTAAGAGAATATGGTATTTAAGACGATTCCTTTCCTGTAACAAACTGGGAGAACTGGTCTTGCAGCGCTTCAGTCATGCTAATTGGCTAACGGAACAACAAGGTGTTTGCAAGGGAAAGCCGTAAGTGAGCTGTATTCAGCTTAATCACTGTGCTAATTGCAGGAGATCAGCACCGGTTAAGTTGTATAACTAGTATACCATCTCCTTAAGTAGGGTTCACTTAAAACAAAGTATGTCACCCGTGAAACCACCTTTTCTTCAACAGCAGGTGAGTGTCCCACCCAACAGCTGGTAAGGAGAGAGGAGAAGCTGCCCCGAGACTCTTCACCACAACCACTAAGGTCAGTAAAGGCACTCGAGGCGTTCCCTTTTCTCCAGGGACACGGTCTCAGCTGGGAAAGGCTTATTTGGGCACAATCAGTGTAAGTTGTGGACACATTTTGCTAAAACGAATGCAAAGGCTCTATAAGGCAAAGGGCACTGGCCCAAACTCCTCTGAACTCACTGAGCACTTTCACCAGCAGCTAAACTTCTACTCGGGTGAGGACATCCCACGTCTCCTTTGCCTGTTTCTTCAGTCAAATCCACCTGCAGTTTTTCACCAGACCCGGCCCACATCTGCTCTCCTGCAGGCCCCTCTTCTGCATCTCTCTTCTACAAACAGCCCCCTTCCAGGTTTCCTCCTGCCTCCTATGCATCAGAGCTCTGCCTGCATTCAGTGTCCAGCGATTTCCCCACAATGCTCTAGAGCACCTATATACCGAAAAACCTGAAGCATTTTAAGCAATTACTGTATTTGCTATTTTGAATCTGTTGTAGCTGAGCTGGCTCCAGGACAGGGCTGTGACTGGCAGAGGTCCATGCCTGCTGTGAAGCGATAAGTGTGGCTGCTGCAGCAGCCCGAGATGGGACAGGAAAGGGTGGGATGGGTGTCACAGAGAGAACAAGCCACGAAAAACACGAGGCAGGGGACTGAAACTCCTGATGAACCAGAGACACTGACAAGGGCACTGCAGACCTCCAGGGCCACAAAGGAAAGAAAGCCCCCCCCGAGCTGCCTGGCACATGTCATGAGTCACAGAGTGATACAGATCCAAAACTAGTTGTGTTTTCCTTGGTTTTATACATCTTCCTTTCCAGCCACGCTGCAGCTCTCTGCTGGCACACCACAGACCTGAACCTGATCTCCAGTCTTGGGGATAAACTCAACACGGGGGTGAAGCCAGTTTGGCTTGCACCCTGTAAAAGGGTCCCAGCTTGGAGATGTGGCTCCCACCCTACAGCTCAAAGCCGCTACTGGAGGCTGATTTGGCTTCCAGACATAAAAAAAATGGGCAAAAGCAAAATGGCCCCATGTCCAGGCTTCGGGAACAGGGGGCTGGCAGCAGGGGTTGGGGCCTGAGGGTAGGAAAGTCCTTGTGGGCACAAGCTTGACAAGGGCTTAGGGAGGATGGCATAGACTCCCTTGTGCCTGTCAAACAGCACAGCTAATGTGTACAGCAAATACTGGGATTAAACAGAAACACAGAATCATTCTGTCGAGGAAGAGGGACAACTGCCAGCTGCCCTTTCTGCAGGTGAGAGAAAAGGAGGTGAGTAAAATGAAGGGCAGAGGGATGGACAGCAAACCACATCCTCATCCAGGCAAAGCTCTGGCACAGGACACTGATTTCAGAATGGTAAAACAGAACTCAGTGCATTAATTTCCTTCTGAGAGTTCTGATAGGACGAGCAGCTCTCTACCCTCAACCTGAGATGATCCTCTGAGACCTCTTGGAGCTGCTGCTCCTCTACCAGGGCTCCTGAGGATCTGGAAGCTCTTCATAGCACCCAAGTCCCCCACAAGCAGTAAGTGTTGGGGTCTCTAGGCTGAGCCCCTCTTACAAACCCCTCCCTCTTGGCCCTCATCCCGATGCAGATGTGGAATCTGCCCCGAACTGTCAGATGATGGCAGGTGTGTCAAATCTCTGAGGGCAAACGGAGTGTGTGACTGTGGGGCCTCCCTGGCTGCACTTGGAGCATCTCTCCACCTCTGAACCTCACCTGACACTTCCACATGCTCATGCTCCACAGGCTCCATATCCTCACTTTTCCCCCAGGCACTCAGAGAATCCTTCCCATGGGAGCTGGCACTGGCAATCACACGGGGGGTTGGAAAGGGAAGGCAGGAGAGGAGTGTGCACGGCCTTTGGTCCACATCACCCTTGAGCAGTGCTGATGTGACTATGGCTGGCTCTCACTCCTGCAGACAGCTGACTGTGTTCACTATCAGGGCAGTGTAGGGGCACTATCACAGTGGGGGCCACTTCTGTCTTGTCTCGAGTGGACATTCCTCACTGCCACAGCCAGGAGGGATGGCAGCACAGAGGTTGGGACAGCAGGGAGCCCCTGGCAGCCACCAGCACGCAGAGACACTGCAGTAAGGCAATCCGAGGTGGAGCCCAGCAGGGATGCAACAATCGTGTGGCCACCCAGAACTCCTCCCAGCCTGCCAGGGGCTGCCCTGGGGCAGCTCCCCCAGCCAGCACCAAGGGCCACCTGCAGGTCCCGTGGGTGCCACTGCCCTCTGCAGTCCCCGGAGGAACAACGCAGCTCACCTCCACGCAGGACATCCCTTCTGTCCCCTCCTTCCAGCCTCTCCTCACGTGGGCTTCCCTAGGAAATTCCAGTCCAGAAGATAAGTCATCCAAAGAAAAGCATTTACTCACACTGGAAACATCAGAATCAGCACTTCGATTCAAAAAGCAGAAACAGAGCCAGTTTTATGTGTGTGTAAGCACACACGGGGAGCAGTATTTGCTTTGTAGCATCAAGTTAATCATAAAAGCAGTCTAGTCTGTGGCTTGTTTGCAAAAGAGAAAGCAGAAGATAAGAAAGAGTATCTGTGCTGAGGGGGCCTGCAGTGCAGGGAACACATGCACCGATGAACCTTCCCAAACAGAATTATAGAACCCGTGAATGGTTTGGGTTGGAAGGGACCTTAAAGCTCATGCAGTGCCACCCCTGCCATGGGCAGGGACACCTTCCACCAGCACAGGGTGCTCCAAGCCCCGTCCAACCTGACTTTGAACACTTCCAGGGATCCAGGGGCAGCCACAGCTTCTCTGGGCACCCTGTGCCAGCGTTTTACTGCTCTAAGGGGTAACTATTAGTGGAGGTCAGAGTTTCGGAGGCTTCAGCGGGAGCTCACAGCAGCGGCCGGGGCAGAGGGGGCTGTACCCCCGGCTCACCCTGAGCGGGCAGGGACCGTCCCCCCTCGCACCTGCCCGCGGAGGAGGAGGAGGAGGAGGAGGAGGAGGAGGGGAGGTCCAAGGGCCGGGAAGGACCCGGCAGCAGCAGCTGCTCCATCCCCGCTGCCTCCCCGGCCCCTTCCCGGGGCACCCCCGCCCGCTGCGCCCCCGGACCCGCTCCCCTCGCCCTCCTCCCCTCGCCCTCCTCCGCTCTCCGTCCTCCCCTCTCCCTCCTTCTCTGCCTCCTCACCTCTCCCTGCTCCCCTCTCCCTCCTCCTCTCCCTCCTCACCTCTCCGGCCGGAGCCCCGCTCGCTCTGGCAGCTCCCGGCGCTTTCGCTTTCCCTTTGCCGGGGCAGGAGGGGCGGCCCCGGCCCCGGCCGGCCCCGGGGAAGGGGCTGGGGGACCCTGGCGGGGGGACCCGGGCGGGGGGAGCCCGAGGGACACGCCGGGCTGCGGGCAAAGCGACCTCCCCAGCCCGCACCGCACTGCGGGTTCCTCTCCTCCCGGCGCCCGCGGTGCTTCGGTCCCATTCCCTGCGCTCCCATCCCATCCCCTCCGCTCCCATTCCCCTGCTCTCCCATCCTATTCCCTCCGCTCCCATCCCCTCCGCTCCCATCCCATCCCCTCCGCTCCCATCCCATCCCATCCCGTCCTCTGCGCTCCCATCGCCTCCGCTCCCATTCCCCTGCTCTCCAATCCCCTGCGCTCCCATCCCATCCTTTGCTCTCCCATCCCCTGCGCTCCCATCCCATCCCCTGCGCTCCCTCCCGCAGGGCACTGAAGAGGCACCGGGGGGACAGAGGGGTTTAACAGACAGGGAGATGTGGCACTTGGGGACACGGTCTGGGGGTGGGCTTGGCAGTGCTGGGCTAACAGTTGGACTCCATGGCCTTAGAGAGCTTTTCCCACCTCAGCGGTTCTGCGAGCCCCTGCAGCTCCCACAGGGGGATTCACCTCCTGAAGCAGAAGCGCCTGGAATAACGGGAGGGACTTTCTTCACTGGAAAGCTGGAAGAGACTTCACTGAAAAGTCCCATAAGAGGAGAGCTCCCTCTGACCAACCCTGCTGTGCAGCTGTGAGCAGGAGCCACATGAACTCTAGTGGCTTGGATAAAGCTATTGGAGCACTAAGCGTTCTGAGGGCTAAGGACAATTAATGACTAAATCAAAAGGAAATTAACTCGGTTCACCCCAGGGTAAAAGCAACTTCCAGATGGTCACAATTAAGATGCTTCAGGAAGTCTCACTTCAAGCTGGGAGAGGACAGAGAAAGCTTCCCAACACAGCAAGCTAAGGGGAGAAGACTCGAGGCTCTCAGGAGCACTTAGCAAGAACGAGGAACCTTCTCAGCTGGTCTGCTTTGCCCCTCCTGCACAGCTGCCTGCTCCAAGAGGCAGCTGCTGCTACCAGCAATGCTCACTCACTGACTGCAGGCTTTAAAGGTATTCTCTTCAGGAATTTAATCAGTTACCTGGGGTTCTTGGGCAGTTGCTGCTTATCACTCATACTATTTACCTTGCCTCGAAGTAAAGCTGACCTAGGAGCCAGCAGCAGGGACACCTGAAGTTTGTAGGAGGCTGGCAGAGGCAAGACCTGCTGGCCTCAGGGGTCAAAGGTGTACAGTTCAAATGAGGCACAAAACCTGCCTTCCTGCAGTTAAGGACATCCATCTCCAGAACTGCTGGCTCTACGCTGGTGGTCTCTGGGTTTGGATTTTCTTCACAGGAGCACTTGTTTCTGCACAGGGATTTGTGGAATGTTGCTCACAGACTATCCAGAAGAATGATTCCAGATCTAAGAGAAATCCCAGGGCACAGGCTGCTAGAGGCACCAGGGGTTTTTACCTGAAACCCCAGACTGGCTTGAGTTGGAAGATACCTTGAAGATCACGTCATTCCAGCCCCTGAAGGAACACCTTCCACTAGCCCAGGTTGCTCTAAGCCCCATCCAACCTGGCCTTGAACATTGCAGGGATGGGGCAGTCACAGCCTCTCTGGGCAACATGTGGCAGCACCTCACAACCCTCCAGTCAAGAATTTATTCTCAATCTCTAATCTAACCCTGTCCTCTGTCAGTTTGAATTGATTGCCCCTTGTCCTGTTCCTCCAGGACCCTGCCCAAAGTCCCTCTCCAGCTCTCCTGGAGCCCCTTTAAGCACTGCAAGGGGCTCTCAGGTCTCCCCAGAGCCTTCTCTTCTCCAGGTGAACATCCCCACTCTCTCGGCCTGCATCAGAGCAGAGGGGCTCCAGCCCTTGGAGCATTTCCATGAGCTCTACATGTTTCTGATGCTGGGGGTCCCAGAGCTGAACCCAGCACTGCAGGTGGGGTCTCACCAGAGCAGAGGGGTAAAATCCCCTCCCTCGACCTGCTGGTCATGCATCTTTAAAAGGGCTTTTTTTTGTTTTGTTGGTTTGGGGTTTTTTTTTGTGAGGGATGGGCGCAGCAGGGGGAAGGCTCAGCCTTAGATCCCAGGCAGCACATCTGGATTGCACAAGTGCTGCTGGCAGCTCTGGCCGGGCTCTGGGCTGATGGGCTCCTGGGGCTGCAGCACTGTTGCTATTTGGATGTACACAGTGACCTCCTGTACAAGGA
Source organism: Xenops minutus (assembly GCA_035221455.1). NCBI lineage: Eukaryota > Metazoa > Chordata > Aves > Passeriformes > Furnariidae > Xenops > Xenops minutus. Next base: position 7,259,461 of record JAWWEE010000025.1, read on the forward strand.
TCCAGCACACAAACAGTCCAGGAGAGCTCAGACTGGCTATTCAGCAACGAAACCTCACACCAGGAGCCTTTCAGTAGATTCTAGGATATATTTCTAAACATGAAGATAAAAACAAACAAACAAAACCCCGAAACAAACAAAAACCAAAGCAAACAAACCCCCAAACCAAAACAAACAAAAAAAGAGAATGATTCATTTTAAAGATAATTCCAAACATGATTTTATTCTGAATATTACAAATAACAAGCATTTCTCTATAAAAAACTAGAGTAAGAATCAATGTAGTTACAGCTAGGAATATTTACATTCTTAGAAGAATTTTATATATCTTTCTATATACAAGGCTGTGTTCATTACTGGTTTAAAGTTCTCCCTAAAGCATTTCTAAGTCAGGTTTTATGGTGCATGGGCCAATTCTATGCTTCGAGAAAATCATTTACAACTGCCAGGACTGAGATTCTATTCTACAAATACTGAAATGGGTATTGCAGTCCAACTCCCTGGGTGAGGCACCCCCTCCCTGCACACCCCCCAAATGGTCACTTGGAAAGAGGGAGCAGTTCACACCTCTTCACAAAAATAGTGCCAGAAGTCAGCCAAAGGTGCCTGATTCTGGAACACGAAATACTAAATGATGCTCATGGGAGCATTACATTCACTGTCAGGAGAGTCAGAGAGCCTAAGAAATACTGACTGTGGAGCACAAACACCACGAGAAGTTGTGGTACCTTTGGAGTTAACAGCGTTTCCACTTGCAAGCAAAGAAACCGAAGTCACAGGATTATGTGACACGCCCAAGATGATGACAGGAGTCACCCTGGGAGCTGGAAAGGAGGGGATCCTCATTACCAACTCGAGGCCAAATGCTGCTTCCCTTCGTGAAGATCCTGCAGTGTGCATTGTTCTCTGGCAAGAGGGAATCCTGCCTAACCAGGTAACCGTATAACCTGTACTGCTGCTGGAATACAGGTTACAGGCACCCAAACCAGGAAGGATTTCCCAGGTCTGAATGTCTATGTTTCATCTTCTTCCACAGCACAATAAGCTCACAGGTTTATCAAAACTCCTTTTCCAAAGGTAAATTCTGTCCCTTTCCCCTTACCCTGCAGGCATATCTGTAGCCACAGTCTGTGCTGCAAATCCTACTTGTTGCCAGCACTGATGCCACTCTAAGATTTGCCCCCAACTGGATCAGGTCCCTTCATCTACATCTTGTTTGCAGGGATCAGATCACCTACTTAAAATATATCCTCAATTTCTTTTGGAAATAACTGTTATCTGGATTCCACCTACCCATAAGAGCAAGATACTTGTTTTAGAGATAAACTTGAAAAGAGTAGGATAAAACAGTGAGCACAAAATAACCCAGTCTGCTATATTAAATATGTTCTACTTTTATGACTCAGACTTTATGTTTTTAAAAACATAAGCAAGGGAAAACCCCTTTTTTGACACAAAGCAACTGCCATTGAGTTTTGTAGCATTAGTCATGACCTGGAAACTCCCCAATTTGTCTGGAGTTAGAAAAATAAACCATCTGACAATAACAACAAAAAAACCCACAGAGAACTTCAGTAAGCATCAGAATATTTAAATATTCAAGAACAAAAGTCTCTCTTTCAAGGCACATACTTGGATAAAACAGTGGGTAAGAAATCACAGCTATATCAGGTGTTAAAAGGATGCTGCACTTCAGGACTGGAATTTCCAGACTGAATTATGTATCAGGCAGGCATGTATCTTACATTTTAGGATATTTTCTGAAACTGTTTACAGGAAGAGCCCTGTGGGACACAGTTGTTTACATTGGCAAATTCATTACAAGGAAGTTGCAGCTCAATGTGTTTTGCCTCAGATTCCTGCAGTTATCAGATCATTCTACAACACACACAAAAGAAGCTGCTTCTCAATGTTCCAGTTCCTAGAGAAGTTTTACAAAGAAAAATATCTGTACCAAGGTCTACAACATACTCTTTTCTGTTTGCAATGAGTATTTCAAAACAGGTGTAAGCCTGACAAAACAAGTCATGTTTTTGGGAAGGGGAACTGGCTATTAACATGCACTCTCCTGACACGTATTTGCTCATGTCAAGGCTGTTCTGTGATGGGCTGTGAGGTGTCTATAAAATCCAGATTCTCAATTTTGGCACTGGCCTCAAATTACACACTGCATTTTAAACCTGCCTGCCCAGGGCTTGTCAACCTACTAAACATGAGTGACACTGAACCTGCCCCAACCTCTGGATTTCTTTCCTTGGAAAAGCTGATGTACAACAAAATCCTCTGACATGGTGACATTGGGCAGCTTCCTGCTGCATCCAGAAATTAAAATTCTAAATAAAGAGGTGAGAAAAGGCAGGGAAAGTGGAGCAAATCCTAGAGCTCAAGACACTGGTAGGAAGAGTTTAACCAAACCAAACTGCTAGAGGCTATACAGTGATTTCTCCTTTCCTGTTCCTGTGACAAGCAGTCCAAGGCACATATCAGGCCCACTGCTGGAGCCTGTTACCAAGGACAGGATTTGGGATACTCCTTAATTTAAGAAGGACTGGAATCAGCCAGTGCCATCTATACATTTAAATACCACAGGAAAATGCAAAGCTTCCCTGCCCAGCTGCTGCAGGAGAGTAAGGCCACTGACAGCTTTGGCTACAAAGGTTGAGGCTGTTATTAAATCTCTACAAGACAGAACAAAACACAAATGCCACGAGAGAAAAACCTTTCACCACTCGCATCTGTCACACTAGAACCAGCACAGCACAAACAAGACTGTGTGTACTTATAAATTGTGTATTTAAAGAAACACAGGTAATGCCAAGGGCGCTTCTGCAGCCCAAAGAACGATTTCTTGGCAGACTGTCAACAAGATCTGTGGATTTGTTTGGGTTTTTAAAAGCAATTTTAAAGGAATTTACTGATTACACAGGTTAAGTGAAACAACAGACCTCACAGCAATCATACAGCTGACACTTGAGGATCGAGAATCAGTGGTCAGAAACACATTCTGAGTTTTGTTCTCAGTACATTCCATCATTATGTCAATGTAGTGTCATAATTAACACAAACATTTATGACTAAATATATTAATTATGTGTGTGTATAGGCACAAGTGGGAAAAGCACAAAGACAGGAGAATTGTTTCCATCATCCAAATTGCACAGAAAACATTAAAACAATTTACACATAAAACTTCTACCACACAAACTAACACCACTCCCCCTACACACAGGTGAAACCTTTTGCATTATTTAGAATAAATCCAGCCTGGAAACAGGCCACATGCAAGGGCAGATGTAAACAACTTCACCAGGAAGGTACAGTTGAAATCCAGCATTGGAATCAAGTGAATTTTGTGAGCAAAACTTCAGTGCTAAATAGTTTGTGCAAGACAAACTGTTGCTGAGTTAAAACATATCAAGTTAGAATTAACTCTCAAAATCTTTCTTTGCATCTTTCTGAATTTGGTAACAAATTCAGCACATTCAAAGTCACTTGAGTAATATCACAGAGAGGCACGTTCTCATAACCTTCACCATAATAAATAAGTTTCCTGTCCAGAGACAGTAGTCAAGGAATCAAAAGCAATGAGCAGCTTTCTCTGGCAATTTTTACTTCGTGGTGTGCATTAGTTCTGGAGAAGTTTCACTGAGGAATCCAGGTACCCTGCCAGCCCTTGAATCCATTTTCAAGTATCTTTCAGCTGAACTATACAGTAGAGTTACAAAGGATTGATCAGATACTGCTCCATGGTACTACTGCATGAGCACAACTGTGGCTGGAAATCTCATTAAAGGCTATACAGTGTTTATGTTCATATAAAAAGAGAATGTATGGAACACAGTGTTTAAATTAATAAATAAGGTTAAAATTGCAGGAAAAAAAGTGTTGCCACTAGCCCTTTCTAGAATGAATTTTAGAAGACAAGTCCGTTTAACTTTCAGTCCACCAGGAAGTACACAGGAGCTCCATCAAAAAGCTGTGCTTTTTAAGATCTCTGGATTTTCTTCTTCCTCCTTGGAATCCCTTGTGCTACTAGATGCAGGCCTGTATTCTAATCTGGGTGTTAAGAAAAAGAAAAAAGAAAATAACTTTAAAACCAGATGAGAGATTTGGGCAAAAAGAAGATCTGATGCCTGTTTTGACATTGCAGCCTCCTAATTTTAGTGTCCTGTTGACTTCACTTGGACAGGTCCCTTTTGTACACCCTGTCTGTGCTCACGTGTCACCTTCGATCAGAGCCATGGTGAAAGGCTGAACACTCTCAGTGCCTTTTTAGGTCAGTTGCACAAAACTGGAAGAGTTCAGCCCTTCCCCAGCTCATGAGACTTTCAGAACTTCAAATGAGATAGATTATAACCCACTATGCCTTGATAAAGCAACACACTTCTAAAATGCGTACTTCAAACGTACTTTTAAAAGTCATTGGAGTAAAATGATGATTTTGGAGCTGAGAGATGTAGATATGAACACACACTTGGCAAAGGGGAGCAGGATTCCAGCCAAGCTCTTGTATCTTCAGCAGAGCACTATCTGTGCTGCCAAAACCAGCCACTCCCTCTGACCATACCTAGGCCAGTGCCCACCTGAGCAGAGGGGGGGAAGATCAGAAGGTGACACTTACCCTTTCACCAACAGCATTTGATCAATTGTGTCGGGAAGAGGCATCCCGTAGCTTTCAGGCAGAAACAGTGTCAGAATCCCTGACAGCACAGTCAGGCTCCCCATCAGGATGTAAGGCAGGAATCGATCATAGGCACCTGGCAGAATACAAAACAGGAAAAAAAAAAAAGGCAGAATCAGCTCTAAGGCTCTGATAATTGCCCAGAGAAGCTGTGGCTGCCCCATCCTGGAAGTGTCTAAGGCCAGGCTGGATGGCGCTTGGAGCAACCTGGGCTAGAGGAAGGTGCCCCTGTCCATGGCAGGGGGTGGGACTGGATGATTTTTAAGGTCTCTTCCAACCCAAACCACTCTGTGATTCTGTGATAATGTCTGTACCAAGGTACAGGACTTTACCTGTGCAAAACTTACGCTTTCAGCAAAAACCAAACCAAGCAACCCACCCCCATCTCAGCCTGACTTTCAATATGTCTGCTGTTCTAAATGTAGTTTGAGGAACTCAAGGGAGTGGGAAGTAGCAGCTCTAAGAGCTGTCCCTGTCGAGGCAAGGGGACTGTGAGCCCCCAGAGCATCTCTGCAGCAGCCAGGTCACTCACCGAGGTAAACGAAGTACGGGGAGAGGATGCTGCCCAGTCTGGAGGCCATGGAACTCGCTCCCACTCCCATGTTCCTCACCACTGTTGGGTAGAGCTCAGCCGTGTAAACATAAACCATTGAAAAGGCAGATGTGATTCCAAATTTCCCCACCATCACCAGCAGAACAGACAGTGCACGGATATCTGAAAGCAAAACACAGTAAGGACTTAATAAAGCTCTGGCAAATCGTGGTATCCCTTCATTCCTCTGTATTTGTGTAACTCCTGCCTAATTAACTCCAGTATCTGATGTCTTTTGTTTTCCCCTGTGCATGTCCGTAAACATAAGCAACATTCTTTTTCAATTTTTTTCTTCTGTGAATTACTAGGAATCAACATTTTCATTTTCTTTTGAGCACAGGGCTTCCTGCCAAGTGAAAAGTAAGGAGAACAGAGCAAGAACTGTTGAGGCCCTTACAGATTTCAGGGGCCAGATCTCTGCTACTGCAAACAATGCCATATATCCCTCTCTAATGAAATGAACAAAATGAAACATTTGAAACAAGTTATTTTTGGTTTTCTGTTCTGGTTTCTCATTAACATTCTTAGCTACAAGTCAATAATTTAATTATAGGAAGCTGGGTTGACTTTAACTAGGACAGATTTAAAAATCAAAACAGATTGTATCAGTGTCCAATTGACTCAAAGGACACGAGTTAAAAAAGAGAATGCAGCACACATATAACCTGTATAAAATAAGCAAGGCTGGTCTTGTACATTCTCTTTTTTATACTCTTTGATTTGTAAACAAGTCCTAGGCAACACCACTCCCCTTATATTGACTCCATAACCCCATTAATCGCACTAGCCTGAAGACATATATGGTTTGAGATCCAATAAATGTTACTTGGCCCTCCTTTCCAGTTGCCACAATTATTTTAACTATCAACACTAATTCAGTACAAGCATCTTTGCATATCAAAAATGCTTCCACAATGACCCCACTGAATGTAACTTTTTAAACAAGCCCTAAAGTCACCACCAGCACTCTGGGAACTGAGTTCTGCAGCCTTTTGGTAACCTCTCGTACCAAATTCTCGTTGCTTTAGTCTTAGTTTTATACCTGGGCCTTACTAGGACATCCTGCTGGGGATACAGTTTAAAGGCAAAACTGGACCACCATGCTCATCCCAACAGACCACAAAGCCAATGACCCACCTTTAAAACTGTATCTGAATGGCATGTTGTGGGAGCTCCTCGTGCAGCAGCACTGAGAACCAAGGGGCAAACATAGGACACGAATAGCTGCGCTCAGTCCCCTCAGGAGACTTTTCCTCCACATCTGCCCAGTGCACAGCACTGCACATCACCTAGCATGCATACGTGAGATGAACTAACGATTCCATACGTGAAGGCACGAGCTGAATGAAGAGCAGCACACAGCCTCCCAAGAATAACGCAGCAGCCATTGAGTACCGTCGGGGCAGGTTGCGCAGCAGCACCCAGGAGATGACGTAGGCTGGGACCTCGATCACAGCTGACAGGAAGCAGTTCACATACACGTCCCCGTGCAGGTTAGGTGTGTCAAGAGACAGTCCAAAATAGCCAACAGAGATTATCATCCTGAAAGAAACAACAAGAGGATCAGGCAAATCTCTCCCCTTCCTGAGGCTGCCATGAACCTCTCCTACATCAACGTTATGCACAGAAGTGACTGTAAAGCAAATTCAGCATCTCAGACTCGTTCACCTCTGAAGCAGCTGAAGTGCTGACTTCAGAAACAGCAAGTTAACAAACTGTGCTGATGCTTTTGATCTTACAAAATGCTCTTGAAGTCAAAGAATAAAATATATTACCCTGGGAGGTAAGTGATGATCATTTACATTGCAGTGATACAGCAGTTGCCATTACTCGTAGCCACAGACTTAGCCGGAAAGTTTGGGATACTGGATTTTACTGCTGCTGAGACCTAGAGCAGCTTTCCATTACATTTACCAGGTGGCTCTGGGTGGAGAGCATTGTTTCTGGGTCATTATGCTCCACGCTCTATGTCTAAAGCCAGAGAGGAGGAGTATGGCATCCTGGCAGACCCAGCATCCTGGGACTTTCTCAGTCACACCCTGAACTGGCTGGGCAGCATCCAAATCACACTGGCATGGCTGGGTGCCATGGTCAGCACAGCAGGACAGGTTGGTGGCTGGAACACTGCCATTTTAACTGTTCTGCTCCAAGATGAGAGCTGGCTTCCATGTGATTTGGGAAACACACAACTGGCCTTGGAGACAAACCCTGTTGTGTCTTGGGAGATGACAGAAGAGAAGGTTAAGCTTCACTAGCAAGTATAAGGTAGTAATCAAGGAGATAACAGGCACTAGATCAGGACATGTCAGGTGCAAAGGTGAGGCACAGAGCACTCAGCACTTCATCTTGTTCAGCACCTACATTGTAACAGAACCCGGAGCAACTTCACTGCACAGCACGAAGTGGATCATGGACAAAAGATTAGCTCTTCCTCCTCCTTCTCCTCCTCCTCCTCCTCACTGTGTATGGGAAGGGCCTTCATGGTCCAATGGCTTAAAATAAAGTGTCTTAGTGCACCTGGGAAGGTATGAGGTCACAGAGCTGAGAGTGGCCCCTACAGTTGAGCTGCCCTGCCCTAAAGCTATTCTTCTCAGTAGTTCTGCAGTGTTTTCCACACCACTGTGCAGTTTGCCTTAGCTTATCACTGGCAAGCCTTGAAACAGTTATATACTCTGTAAGAAAACACTCCCAGGGTCTCAAGAAGCCAAACTTCCTCCTCCCTGCTGCAAACCTTGCAAAGGGAATAGTTTAAAAGGCCTGTTACTCAAAATCAACAAAACACTCAGCACTATGTAAAGGTGACATACTGCTGTCTGCAACCATCCTTTTACAGACCATTTTTGTGAGAACTACCAATTCATATTGCAGAATATACTGTTAGTATACCATGGGTTGGAAAACACTGCTGTAAACCAGCATAAGATGCTTTATATTTTGGGAAATGAATTAAAAGGAGGTCAGGTAACTGACACACAAGTTAGAATAGTGAAAAAATTGCCCAAGCCAAATGAGTACTTGTCCGTGAGAGGAGGTAAGACTGTGCAAGTCAGCTGCACAAGTCTGACTCTTCCTGCAAATCATAAAACTTCATTCATGATGTGGTAAAAAGCCCTTCAGCATGGCTTACTAGAATGCATTACACACTGCCATGTCATTGCTCCTCCCAGCTGCTTCATCCTACCAGAAATGCTGTTCAAACAGGTTTTGCATTTGATTTCTACAACCACTCAGAGAAAAACAGCTGTGCCCAGGAGCTACTGCTACTCCAAGCAGATTAGGAGTAGAGCAGTCTCACTCCAAATTAAAAGTGAGAGTCAGCAACTGGACTTGGAGGCAAGACATTATACAGACTCCGTATTGACATGTCTGCAAAGAACCAACATTACTTGTTTTCTCGCACAACTTCCTTTCTTGGTGTGTTTGTAGCACTGTGTTTGGTGATGGGTCAGAGAATCTGGCTTAAATATTAACCAAGTCATCCTTTGACCCAAAATGCCACATCAGCTTGTATGTGCTGGCAGGTCAGTGGACTGAACTCCAAGGCTCTGCCTCATTAAAGCACAGGAATGTTCTTCAAAAAGCCAGCAAACAGACTTAGTTGGATGCAAAGCACTTGAGGGACCTTCTTGGTTATGTCACTGGGTACACGCAGTAATCAAACCCCACTTGTACAGCCTCTGGCAGGCTGTAGGTTACCCTCTCTGTTTTCTGTCTTCTGAGATTTCTAGTAACAGAAAATAACAACCATTTAATGAAACTGAGCATGAAGTATGACTTCAGCTAGTGAAAACCTAGCTGAAGATGGCAAAAAGACAGAGTAGACAGCAGGAACGTCCAGGGAAATTTCAGCTTAGAACTTCAAAGGCAGCTTTATCCCTTTAAGAACCAATACAAAAGACATGGAAAGCATCATGTTCAGACCCCTGGGCAGAAGTTCTCTGAGGGGAGGGTAAGGATGACTCATTCCTCTAGAAGACTTACAGTCAGAAGAGCATTCCCAGAGGCCCAGGATCAGGCAGGATTCCCATACATCACTGCCAGCTGATCCAATTCTTGTTCAGTTCAGGATATGATTGATTACTTCAGAAAAAAACAACAATCCAGATGTGTTTTTACACTGCCATTGAAATGAACAACTATGTAACCAGAACTTTGTTGTTTCAGCCAGCAAGTCATTGATTTTTGAGCTAGGTTTGTCTGTATCTCTCTTCAGAATACCTTAAAAGTTACATCCTCCTGAATCACACTTGCTTACCAAAGAAGCACTGACATAATTGTGATAGTTAAAATATTTCGGGTTCTCATGAGATCCAAAATGGTATATGTCTGCTGCTTCTGGGAATTCACATCTTGCAGCTGTAAAAAAGCAAACAACAAACAAAACATGGAAACTTTAACTTCCTGCAAAAATAATGATTATGAAAATGTCCCCCCAACGTATAGCTCAGTGTTTTGATATGCTGAAACAGGTGCCTTGCTTTTAACAAAATATAGAAACTAAGAGCCAACTACCTGTGAAAGTAGAAGCTCTTCCTTCATTGAAAGTCACTTAAAATTTAGACTGAAACTCTTCACTCTCATGACCAGTGACTGGACCCCACAGAATGGCCTGGATCTGTGTCAGGGCAGGGTTAGGTTCTTCCCCCAGAGGGTGGTGGGCACTGCCCAGGCTCCCCAGGGCAGGGGGCACAGCCCCGAGGCTGCCAGAGCTCCAGGAGGGTTTGGATGATGCTCTGGGGCACAGGGGGTGACTCTTGGGGA
>JAWWEE010000025.1:7269594-7285234 GCA_035221455.1 Xenops minutus
GGTTTGGATGATGCTCTGGGGCACAGGGGGTGACTCTTGGGGATGGGCCTGGGCAGGGCTGAGGGTTGGACTGGATGCTCCTTATGGGTCCCTTCCAGCTCAGCATATTCTGATTCTGTGATTCTATAGCAATCATTTTCTCTGCCTGAGACTTCACAAAGCAACTGCTTTTTGTTCTAAGCAACAGCATTAATTCACAATTTATATGTCACTACTGACAGGGTTCTTATGTCCATTTTTGAGCACTGCACCTTGAGAATTGGGCAAATCAACAGCACTCAGACAAGAGAGCAAGAAGGGTGGTGAGACATTTGACAGAAAGGAGAGGGTTTCTTTAGCCCAAGGGCCAGAAGACCAAGGGCCTCTTAGAAGATGCAGAATGGTCTTCAAAAACTGGCAAACAAAAACAGATAAACTGTTCTCCATTTCTACTGCAGGCATGGCAACAAAATAAGGAGATTAGACAGCAGCAGGACAGAGACAGTAAATGACTGCTCATACTGAACCTAACAGCAATGCATTTCAACTGAGACAAACTGCCTAATGAGCTGAAGAGTGCCCAGCATTATCTAGTCTGGTTTTGAGATGTCTTCTAAGAATATAAACAAAAAGACAACAAACTTCTCCCTTCCCCATTAAACTTTCCAGCTTCTCAGCATAAAACCACTTCTATGTAAACAATGCAAGGATATTCATCCATGAAGCATGAGAACCATTTTTGTGCTTGGTGGAAAGAAGTAATTTTTTTTTTAAATTAGAACTTTAATTTAGACACCTAAGAAGAGGGACCAAGGAAGAGATTTTTCAAAATAAGGAAAAGAGGATATAAGAGGACAAATTCCATTGATGAAAACTCTGATAAAGCAACATGGAGTCTGTGTAACCCCTGCAGTCAGGTGAAAATTCTTTTTAAGTGACAGTCGGTTCTGAAGATCTGGATGACGAAAGAGCAGTCTGGTACATGCCAAATTTCAGTGTATTTCCTCTCATAAATGCCATTTTCTACCAAAGGCAAACAGTTCTTTACCTTTGATAGCTTTCCCTCTGCCTGAAGCCAAACTCGTATCACACAAACTGCACTCGCTTCACAGCTCACAGCCCTTTCTCATAAATCACGTGATCTTCCCTAAGTGCTCTCTCCTTCTGCCATTTGTTGCCAAGAAACAAGAAAAAAAAAAAGGAGAAAACCCAAGCAAACCACAAAACAAAACCAGGAACAGTAAAATTCAGAGTCAGTTGATGAGGAAAAGGAACCCAACACAATCCTTATCGGGACAGGCTGGAACAAGAAGCAATGAGAAGGGCAGGGAAGGCAAAACAATGGCTTGAAATTAAATTTATCATCCAAACATTTTTATCTCCCACACGAAGGATAATTCAACCAACCAGGCCCTCATGTGGGAGATACAAATGTCTGGATGATAGGTTTCATTTCAAGCCATTGTTCTGTGCTGTGCAGCGGGTTTGTGACCAGTCACCTGCTGGAGCCCAAGTGATGTGAAAGCTCTGGAGTCTGCACTGTGGATCCTGCAGCGCTGCCCTCCAGACATGAGCTCGGGCTGCTCCTCCATCCCAGACTCACATTCCAAAGGCACAGGGCAAAGGGCCAGCCAGATTTCTGAGAAGCTCTGTGCAGCCTAAACATGCTTCCCAAGCCCTCAGGAGAGGCTGGGAGCCTTCTGCCTCCCAGCTCTTCCGAAAGCAGGCACAAGAATGGCACAAACACACTCCTGAGGAAGTTCTACACACACCTTTAGGCCACAGCATTACTTTTACCTAAAAAAGTAAAGAGATGGCCGGGAGTTCTGCATTTAAACAGTGCCTGCTCATTGAGCTCAGTTTCCTTTGACTGTCAGAATGTAAGTATGTGTTTTTGAACGCTGCTGTGCAGTGATTTGTCTGTAAATAAGCACCACATATTCCAGCCCACATGGCTGCAAAGTCAGCATTTCCCCTGGTCCAGTGTTTCCTGGGACAACATCCCTACTCTTGCCCTTGCCTTCTGCTGCTTCACAATCCAGCCCCATTCCCAGACAGCAAACAGACCAGTGCTTCTTTCTAAGAAAAAGAGAGAGGATTCCAGGAACAGTGACCTTAGGCAGATGTTGGAGCCAGAGCTTACTTTCTGTTCTCCTGCTGCAGTGCTGGCAATGGATGAATTCTCATGGCTACAGCACTGAGTAGGAAGAAGAAGAAAAAAAAAGGAAAAATATGTGTTCCAGTGAAAATCCAGGAAAAAAGCTACCATAAGGTCAGGATTAGTCCTGTGTTGGATTTTTACAGAATTACATAACTGACTGAGTAAGCATAGAGCCTGTTTGGCATAAGTATTTACAGCACTAAGCAGTAGGTACCTCATATTCGTTATCTTTCCCAAAAAGTAGGAGTTTAAAGGGAAAGAAGTGGATCAAAAAGATGTTTGCGTTAGAATGCATGTTGGCATTCCCATGTGAACGGGACAGCAAAGGCTTTGCAAATCTTATTGAAGAAGGGAAAGGGTATTCTGCTTTTAAGCAGAAAAGGATGATCTTTCACCCATTTGAGAAGCACATAATACAGTGCAGGAATGACTCCATTAATCTGCCTGGAAATGAATCCCTTTCCCTCAAGTCCAGCAAACAACTGGAGTGCCAAACGAACCTTACCTCGCTAGGGTCAAGTATGACATCTGGGGCTGTAATGCCATTAGTCTTTGCAGCTTTTCGGAGGATGTCTTCTGCCTCCTGAAACCTTCCCTGGGAGACCAACCACCGTGGAGATTCTGGAATGATCCTGCAGAGAAGGTTCACAATAACAAGGCTGCAGTTCCACAGAAAGCACTGCTGCAGGCACCAACACACGTTGTTCCAGGCAAGATCTCAACACATGCCACATCTTGCAGGAATTAGTGCAGTGACAACAGAAATCAGATTTACAAGAGCAGACTAGCCTACTGAGCAAGAACAAACTAACATGTCTTTATGGATTTCAGAAGTGATGAAGGAATTAGCAATGACTCAGACAAAAGAGCAACCCAAGCATTCAAAGTATGGGAAAACAGTTCACTTAAAGAAATTCAGAAATGCGAATCCACAAGCAGCAGGCTGCACATCAAGAGACGTGTTCTTAGAGAGAAGCACATATAAACTCAGTCACTAAATACTGTCATGGAAAGGCAAGTCAGAGAGCAGAATTCACCAGTCACTCAGTTGCTAAGGCTGACTCACAAACACAACTGCACGGGTAAGTGAAGCCACACCACCACCGTGTGGACTATGGCAGCTTTACATGCCACCCAACAGCAGCTTTTTATCAGCTACGGAAGAAAACATGGAAGTGCCACAGATGTGCAAGCGCTGTTTTGTAGTTTGTCATAACTATGTCACCCTACCAATGCCCAGCTTCCCAGAACAACTGTTCCCTCCTCCTGTCCTCAGTTCAGACCACAGCCTGTGGATTTCAGTCCGTGCAAAGGATAGGTTTTAGTGACTTTTTTTTCGGTTTTTTTGCATGTCCAACACTTAATTTTATAAGAGCCAATGGAAAATGAAGAGCAGGCTTTTCGGGCATCAGTCAGATCACACACAAAACCACGGGTTGACGGCTACATGACTGGGAGGGTAAAGGACACAACATCCATTCTTCACCCACCCAGTCCTGAATTTCACTGGCTTGGAGTCTGGACCTTAAAACCCTGCAGCCTGGGCCTTGGGAAGACTGCAGAGGTGTAAGTGAGCGATACTCACCACCAGAGTGGGACGCAGAGCAGCCCGGGCAGGGTGAGTGCCAGCAGCAGCATCCGCCAGTCTCTGATGAAGTAAGCGAACAGGGGCAGCAACATGTAGCCAAATGCATAAAATATGCACACACCCAGAGTGCAGAACAGCACCCGGACTGACTTGCCAAGAATCTCTGTGCCTGTTCAAAACAGCAGAGTGAAGATTAGTAGTTCACCTAATAGCAACCAAATAACAAAAATGCTGCTCGCAATGGGCTTTGAAATGCACTACACTGGAGAGCTGCAGGGCAGAGTGCTCTGCCACCCAGTTTTGGAGGCTGCTTCCTGCAGAGATCCTGCAGCAGCTGAGGTAACTACATGTATGAAGGAAAGAGAACTGGGCCACACTGTATTTCCGTAGCTCCCATTTCTAGAATTTCACCTTTTTAGAATCTCACGTTGACGTGAGGAACTGAAACCACCTGACACACTACAGAACATTCTCAACAGTAAAGCACAGCTTGACGTCCACAGCATCCTCTCCAGCTTACAGAGAGTGACCAGCTTCTTTAAAGAATAATTCAAAGCTGCCTAAACTTGGTTCCCAACCTGTATCACCTTCTAAAAGACTATTCAGCCAAAAAACTCGCAGTACACATATGGAATTCATGTAGATCACTAACAAAGGCCAGGCTACTGGCAGGGAAATTAAATGCCCAAACAGGGATCGATGACCCCCTCTGGAATGTTTTGGGACCTGCAAATCAAGGGACATAGAAAGAAATCTAATCCTCCTTGTTCCCATGGAAATCAAAGAAGATTTCAGCAGTTGCAGCAGGCTGTGTACAATGAGGTTAGCTAAGCACTGCTTTCAGCCCTGAACTGGCCTTCCTTGGCCCCAAAGGAATTTCTTGCCACCATTTGGTGCTTTGGACAGAAGTTATTGTAAAGAGCATTAATAATTTTTTAAATAATCTCAGATTCATAAAGTCATTCACATTCCCATGATCAAATATGGTCTTATTTAACTTGAAAGCATAAAAAGCAAAAATCATGATGACATTTCAATTTTTACTATTAGCTGTTTAATGAAAACTATAAAAATTATTGTTTAACTATTAAACTATTTCTATTCTTTTGCAAGTTTTTAACTAAAATAGGTATTTAGGCCCCAAAATGGACAATAGAAAACCCTGAAAAATCACAAAATCATAGAATGGTTTGGGTTAAAGATCATCTAGTTCCAACCTCCCAAAAATGATGTCTCACATGTCTTGTCTCTCCAGCTAGAAGATGGCCTTCGATTCAAATAATGAATTTCTGGGATTTTGACTCTTTTAGGACGGCAAACCACAGAATTAATTCAAATTGCACCTCAGCCTGGTGCAATTGGCAACCTCAACTGGCAACTTCCAAGGAGAAGACAAATCAACCATGCATGGTGAGGCCACTCTTAACAGTGTTGCTTGGCAAAACAAATCAACCCTAAGCCAGTAGTGAAAAGGAGCAGGAAAAGCACAAGATAAAAGAACACATACTGTGCCCAGCAGGACTTTCATACCAAGAACAAATGCTGCCACGTAGTTAGATATCTGTCCCATGCCAACCAGCACAAACAACACTGAAAACATCTCCCAGCTGGTAGAGAAGACCTGTATGAAGCTGAAGCCAGTCTGCATTGCCAGAGTTGCAAACAGCACATTCTTCCTGCCAAACCTTCCATGGATAGATTGAAAAAAGAAAGGGGGGGAAAAAAAAGACATGATTACACAACATCATGAATGAAATCTTTAGAAAAATAAGATTACTTATAAGCATACTTAGGGAGATATAAAACTTCTGCAAAGAGCAGAGGTTTGGGAAATTCTAAATATATTAAAAAATTCACAGGCCAAGAGAAAGTAATATTCCAAGGGCTGCTAGTTAAGCTGTCTTCACCTATGTGCTGGAACACTATTCTTTCTTACTGATAGGATGAGTAGGGAGACAAATCATCAGGAACAAATTATTTAAAATGCAAGAGTATCCAAAGCTCCTTCTTCTCCAAGGAGCACACAGTCCATGACACAGATCAGCATGTTAAAAAAAGAAAAAAGAAAAAGAAGGAAAGTTTCTGGAAGAGAGGTAAAACTCAGGTGTGTAAGATGCTGTTAGCTGTCAGTGATCCCATGCTGCAATCTGCATTCCATTTGGTTTAAGAATGAACCAAACCGAGGGACTCCTGAAGGCCTCTCAATGAAGTATTAAAAAAAAAAAGGAAATAAACAAAGATAAAAGAAATCCAACTGAACTGAGCCCACCAGGCTGCTGGAAGAGTCACTGCCCTGGGGCAGGCCATGCTGAGGGCAGGCTCACACAGCCCCACGCAGGTTCTGCTCGCCCTGGAGCTCTGCTGGGGTACAACACACTAGAACAGACCCCCAACACCTCTGCCACTCTCCAGGACTGTGTGCAGCAGACAGGGCAGCACAGCACTGCCCACACGGTGCCTGAGCATGATGGGCTGCACCGACCCCTCCCTGCCTGCACCTGGTGGGGATCTCTGTCACCAAGTGGAGCAGCTGCAGAAGGAGACTCCTATCAGGGTGAGGGTGGGAAGTTTCTTTTTTTTAAAATGTTGGTACTGATAAAAAAGAAACCCTTCTTCTCTGGAGTACAGCTGAACAGCATTCCTGCTTTGCAGCTTCCACAAATGCAGATCATTGGACCTAGATGATGTATTTGATGATGAGGAAGAGCAGCTTTATAAAACAAAAAATTTAAATTTGACTTAAAAAAAAAAGCCTCAGGTATCCCTCTGAACATAGTCCAAAGTCAATAGGAGAGAATGTCACTGATTTGATTTTTCCAGATAAAACTTATCTCCTGTACCTGTTTTCTGGCACAAAACCAGTTTGCTTCAGAGTGATTTCATTGCAAAAACAAACAGATAAAGGTAACACCCAGTAATAATGTTTGTAACATTCTTTTCCAGTTCAGGACGTTTCTATACACACTGTGTAGAGTCAGGTTAGACAGAGAACAAAGATATGTTAGGGGTGCAGAAAGACACTTAGAGGAAACTTGACATACACGAACTGCCTACAAACCAGCACCAAAGAAGAGCCAGCAGCTCAGGTGTATATACTTTACTTGTCTGAGAGCTGTCCTGATATGAAAGATCCCAGCAGGACACCCACGAAAAACAGGGAGGTGCTCAGGGGTCCCTTCCAGTCGTTTTCACATACGAGATTCCACTGCAGGAGAGAGAATATGAAAGTCTTTCAATAAACAGGATTTCCCTGCCCTCCTAAATGTCTCGACTGAGCTGGTTTTGGAAGGAGTGAGAATACAATCACAAAATGGTTTGGGGTGGAAGGGACCTTAAAGCTAATCGTGTTCCAAACCCCTGCCATGGCAGGGACACTTTCCACCAGTACAGGTTGTTCCAAGCCCCGTCCAGCCTGGCCTTGGACACTCCCAGGGATCCAGGGGCAGCCACAGCTTCTCTGGGCACCCCGTGCCAGGGTCTCATTGCCCTCACAGGGAAGAATTCCTTCCTAATGTCCAATGCAGCCCTGCCCTCTGGCAGTTTGAAGCCATTCCCCCTTGTCCTGTCACTACATGCCCTTGTAGAGTTCCCAAACTTGACTGCCCTGCATATAGCAATATTTCCCATTAAAAATTCACATCCTAATTTAAGATAAGTTGAATTATAGAAACAAGACCATAGAAAGAAAAAGCCTTCGCTATATTTTACTATGGTTTTGAGAGAGAGGAGACTGCTCACTCTTCACTGGGAACCTAACTAGCCTCAACTAGAATTTTGAATACAAATTACGGTATACACCAAACAAACGAAGATTTCCAAAATTAAAACAAAGAGGAAAAAAAGAAAATAGTTATTGAATGAAGACTGCAATAGTTTCTAGTTTCATACCCATTTCAGTCTCATGTTATTTTTCTATCTGCACAAACAGCTATTATTAAAAGAGCCTTAGTTTTATTTTGGTTATCAGGGGGAAAAAATGTGTAAATATTAAAAGAAAGGACAAAACCCAGCAGGGATTCCTGTATTCCTCCTTCCCAGCTTTGCTGTGACTGGAGTTGTTCCCAGAGCTCTCCCAGTCCTGCCCCAGTGCCCAGTACCTGCTGCCAGAGGTGCTGCAGCCCTGCAGGAGAGGAACTGGGAGGCAACCAGTGCTTCTGATGTGAGGCCAAACCCTCCTGAGCTTAGTTATTCAAACATTTCCCTCAGGGCCCCTTCTGATGTTTTAGGGATGGAAACTTTTAGGTTTCAATCTGTAGTAAAAAGGCTGAAATGAAAACATTCACCTTGATCCCAGTAATTACTCCTCCTTGCCCCTTAGTTACCAATAATTAAGCATAGTTTTTGTCCATTTGTACTGAACACCCAGCAGTGCTTTGATCTGCTCTGTAAGACATGCAGCTCCTGCGTGTCCCAGCTCCACCACCCACCCCACCTGGGTGGGAATGCCCATGTCCCACTGTCTGCCAGCCCCTGTCCTTAGCACGATCCTTTGGACTGAGGAATCTCACAGCCCTCAGCCTGTAAACAGTCACACCACAGCTACATCCTAGTCTCTCTTTTAAGGTTGGAGGATCGCTAAAAACTAAGCACAGAATGAACAGCACCAGCAATGGCCTTCCACTCTCAGGTCCCCGTGTCAAAACACAACTGAGCCACCACTTATCTCATGCCATAGCATCCAGTTTTGAGCCAGAACTGGAACTGTTCCAGAGATGAATGATGGTCATTCACACAGGCTGCACTCTCACCAGCATTTGTGGAACTTTAGCTGCCAGCCCTTACACGACCTTATAAATTCATCTCATCATCCTTATTTTTAAGGTCAAAACACACCTTTTTCAATTTGTAAATGTATTTGGGTCACTACTTAACCTCTCTATTGATAAACCTGTTTGTGGTCTCATGTCTGGAAAATCTCTCCTCCTATCAGGATTCATCAACCTGGAAATTATTCTTGCACTTGCTCCCCAATTATTCTTGCTCCCCAAAGCTTTCCATCCCCACAGCACCTGAAAAATTAAATCCTTATTATTTAACAAAAGCTGTGTGTCATTATAGGTTAAGGAAAGTTTAAGCCATTCCCTAAGCCAGCCAGGAAGCTTTAACAAAATATATCTGGCAACTTGAAAATACACAGCAAATGATTGTTATCAAATTTATACAGACCAAAGGTTTCAGTGGTTATCATATGCCTTCATATGATAACATTTACCAGGAACACAAATACCACAAATACAAATCCTGCATTTACAAAGACTCGCCTCCTCACAAAAAGTCATCTTTGTATCAACTACTGGAGTCAGACATCCTCAATAACAGGACTAAAATCTAACAACCTTGATTATTAGTCTCTCACTACTAAATAGGGCACTACTTTCCAGCTGATCACCCTGTGCCTGTGAGTTCAGTGTCTCCTTCCATCTGTCCTACACCCTGCACTTTGGCACAAGGCTTGCACAACACTCGGCTTTCCAGACATTGGCATGTTTGCGACCTGGAACAAACATTTTCTTCAGACCACTGAGGTAGAGACCTTTCTTGCAAAAGTTCATGGTATTAAAGTGTTGAGCACTGTTCTGCCAAAAGCTTCCTGCACTGGCAGGTGCAAACATACTGGGCATTCAAATGTGGCAATGATTACCAGCTTGTTTTTCTGCCCTCTCTGTTAAAGCCGCGTGAGGAGCTGTTTTGTTGCAGATCACTTGAACCAGGCACCAAAGTGAACATCAGACTTTCGAAGGAGAATTACCTTGGTTGTGCAATACCAGTTATTTACACTCCACAGAAGCACAACAATTTAGGGCAAAGGGATTTTAAGGTCTCTTACCCTTTGCCCCAGTAAATAAATGCTGAAGTCTTCAGCTTTTTAATGACTCACTAATAAGGTCTACTCTATTGCTTGCCAGTGATGACAACACCAGCCTTCCAGAACCATTCTGCAGCCATACTTCCCTCAAGTACCCCTTGCCCAAGAGGAACTCACCGAAGCATCACTGGTAGAGACCAGCATGGCAAAGAGTGAGTGTCCCAGGAGTGGTTACTGATTAAACCCTGCTGCTGGCAGTGCTGTTTGGACACAGCACACTGTGACCCAGTGCTCTCAACTCACATGCTATTTTCACTTCTCGGTATCCTCTGAGCTAGCCTGCCAGCTGTAGCAGTGAACAGGCTAAGGTTAACCTCAGCAAGGTATCTGGGCTCCAACAGCAGAAAAACAGTTTGTTTACACAGAGCAGCTGCTGACGTTGTGAAGCATCAAGCTGCTCAATGCTGGTACCCAGCAGCACAGAGAGCATCCCCACTCTATTTTGCTATAGCTTTGGGACACCCTCTGTAACCATTTAAACTTCTTACTCAGATTGTAGCTATTCTAGGCTGCTATTTTGTGATTTTTGTACTTCCCAGACAATGCACCAGGCTGGGTGATGTCCCTGTCGGCAGCAATGGTCACTTAAGCATGGGGTCAGCATGGGTGGTGGGTTAAGCACCTCCACAGCAGATTCCTGGCTGGCACAGCTGCTGGTGAGGATGGGTGAGAAGGGAGGATTGGGAAAAGAGGACAGGCTGTGGAGATGGCCAGGAACATGGAGAGGCTGGGGGAGAAGGCAGAGGAACACTGAAAAGGAGAGGGACTGAAGCAGTTCCTTCTCAAGCACAGGTTTGCAGGCTGAGTATGAAACAGTCCCAGGCACTCCCAGGAGTCACTTCCACACCTCTTTGGGACAGCACTTTCCACATTCTGCTTCATCTCTTACATGGCAAGTCAGCTACCTGGAACCACGTCTCCAAATCCCTTGCCATAAAAGCAAGGCCAGTGATAAAACTGACTAGCATAAAATCCCTAAACTGCTCCCTCAGATCTCCTCTTGCCCCCAAACACAAGAGCCTCCAAACCTTCCAGCCTTTCATCACAACGCAACCTGAACGAGAAGCATTATCTCAGGTTGTGCTAGAATTACACTAAGCAGCACATGTAAAAGTGTGTCAAGTGTTGCTAGACCAGTATTTTCTGTATTGTCTTACACATTTCCAATGTTAAAGTGAACAGTCATATAAAACCTCTACCCAAACAGAAGATTAACATACAATTTTCACACAAACCACAATCACAACACAATTCAGTCTCCAAGATGAAACATTTGAATTATTTAAACTGCAAACTGTGGAACAACATTCAAACCATGAAATATGAGTATCAAACTGAAATTACAAGGCCAGTTTAGGCAGAGAGGATGTCATAAGTCCAGCTGAAGATACTGCCATACCACAATGAAAAATCATCGCTCCAAGTTGTCCTAACGCTTCAAAATCTTAAGGGGTAAAGAGCAACTTTCTGTGTACAGGCTCTGCATCCACTGCACTTAGGGATACCACTTGCCTTGAAAGGAGAGCTGGCACTTCATGAATTACTAACACTAAATCCCACTATGGCTCTCATCCAGACCTCAATGCAGATCCCTTATCCTGCTTCACTTTCACTGCAAATACACCAAGAGATGGCAAAACAGGAAGTAATAAAATCTTAACTGCTGATAACAAGGTGCCTATTCTGTTGAAGTATAAAATTTACCCAACGTTTTTAGTGCCTTGACATGAAAATTGCAAGTCTAGTTATAGGGGAGCTCTTCAAAACATCCAAAGTTGTTGCATTACAGTATATACCAATCATGCTTGGAAAGATGCAGAAGGACCTTACTTGAAACAAGCATGTTTCTCAGAATAGAGAATTGCTCCACCACAGGAAGACTCCACTTTCCTAATGCCATTATGAGAACCCTAAACAAAACTGGCCTATGGCAAATCCAAAAGCTTCAAGGGCCTTACTTGATTACACTCCTGTACTAAAAGGAAAAGCCTTATAGGAAAAGGAATTTTTGCAGCTACAAGACATCATGCCTTTCCACTCCTTTATTTTGTATTTTTTAAACTATTTTCCTGTCTTGCTGAGACTAACACACGATTGAAAAATTGACTAGTTCCATGTATTATTATTTTCTTTTTAAAAAACAACATGTTAGTAAGAATTTTTGAAGCCAAGCCAATACTGTCTCCTTCCACTTGCTTCTCTCAGCAAGTAGAAGCAGGTTCTTCAAGAAATCTCAGTCTCACAAATAAGTACTTAGCAAGCTTTGATTCAGAATCTGGTCTTGTTTATATCCACATAAATATTCTCAGTTTACTTGAGAGCAATGAGTGTTATTAAACACCCTTTCCTCTGAAAAAAACATTTGTATATTTCAAATACTTAGAAGTTCTAGATGTCATGTTAGAACTTATCACCTAAAGTAAACAGAAGTCTGTATCTACAAAATACACATTCTGCTTAATTTTCCCCCCTGTAGTTGTTTTAAATTTCTACAAAGATAAAACTTGCATAGAACAGGAAGGAAACTGCCAAATATTTTATAATTCCAGTTCAGAAACTGAACTGTTTCCCATACAACACCGTTTTTCGATGGCTGGAGAAAAAGGAAACAGAGCAGTGACATTAGCAACTGAGAAACCTGAGCTGAGTTCAAATCTCAAAGGAAAGATGACATGAAGGGAACATCACCCTATCACTAATTGTCCATGGTACTGCTAAAAGAGCACTGTTTCCATTTAACATTATCAACCACAGGTCCATCATTCTTTAACAATACTAATCTTATTTTATGTTGCAAGATAAGAAATGCCTGTACTTTGTACAATTCTGAACGTTCCTGCATGATGTGCCTCTTAAATCATATCTTGAAAACCACAGCATTTCAGAAATACCTTCATAGATCTTCCAGACATTCATATTTAGTTATTAAATGAAAACTAGACCTTTTTTTCCTTCTACTGACAAGACTAATAACACTAAGATTTCTACCTTCAAATCACCATAGCTTTATCAACTCTCAGGGATGAGAAGTTACCAATATGAACTTCAGCTAGAAAACCAACAAGATCTTAACCCATAACAATAAAGGGGGAGCACCTATTTTACAAGATGTGAAATAAGGAGATGATTAATGTTAACGAGAGTTGGGTGAGAGCTGAGCCTGGATGCCACAGGTGTGATTTGCACTTCAGCTGCTGGCTCCACTCCTGCAACAGCCTGGTTTCCTGGTGGCTGCCCCTGCCCATGGCACAGGGGTTGGAATTAGGTCATCTTTAAGGTCCCTCCCAACCCAAACCATTCTATGACTCCACAGATTACAATGTCTAGCATAAGCCTGTGTTTTTATTTTGGTAAAGCAAAACAATACATTGCTCTGCCTTCCAACACAGAGTGAACTTTGAAACCTCTAGTCCACCAGCTCTGCCACAGAGCCCATTTGTGTCCTTCCAGATGTCACTGCAAAAGCCAACAGTCCCTAAAGCAAAACAGACACAAAACATCCAGCTCTGGTGTACATCACCTGCACTGAACTGATTTCAAACTGATGAACCGTACATGTTTAGAAGTTGAGGATGAAATATGTGTATGCAAAATTTGGTGTCTGTTTATGGTTCACTATGTAAGAATTACTCCCTATGAACTGAAATGTTCTGACTGGTATATCATCTAACACCTTCTCATTATATCATATTTCTAGTGCACTCATGCTCTTAAGTCCGCTCCTCAATTCTATAGCAGCCGTGACTGGCAGAAGTTGGCCTTTTACCTTAATCACTCTTGGCTTAGTCCTTTTACTACCATGTATGAACTTTTACTACTCCTACATTCTTTTTTTTATGGGACTTATGGAGGAATCGGAATGACAGATCACTTCTTGAGCCAAAGTAAAGCTCTCCTTATCCCCTGAGCTACAGCATTTCAAAAAGTACGAGACAGAAAGGGATTCTGTTACACTGGATCTGGTTAAATACTGAAGACTGGCTAATAACAACCTCCTGTTGTTAGTCTGTGTGAGAAAAGAAAGCCTCTCTTCAAGTGAGAGAGAACTGAATGTTTTAAGTCCTCCTTGAAAAGCAAAACCATTAACAAGGTTTCTCTAAAGTCATGAGAGATTCAGCAAAAAGTTTTCTTAAAAAAAAAATCCCCCTTCCCCCTCTCAGTGCTGGCTACGGAAATCTGGGACAAAGGTCCTCATGATTATTCAACAAGGTAGAGATATGCAACTAAACACAAGATTAGTTAATCATAAAAGCAGCACCAGCAAGCCAAGAAATTAAACACGTTTAACACTGAAAACCTGTAAGTATGTGAAAGGGCACAGTTCTTGTGAAACTCCCTCAGAAACATGAATATTAAAGGGAAAAAACTAGTGCCTGAGCGCACGATGCCCGGCAGACAAACACTGCCTCCCACGGGCACGGGACTCGTGCCAGGTCACACGGCAGTGCCAGCGGCTCCCGGTCCCCACAGCCCAGCCCTGCACAGCCCACGGCTCCACACTCCATTCACACCAAGCCAAGGCCCCGGGAAGGCTCAGCAGAGCAGAGCCCCAGGGCTCGGGCCGGTGCACAGCACAGCACGGGGAGCAGGGCTGCGTGGGGAGGTGCCCGCTGCCCTCGGGGCGCCCAGCCCGGCACTGCAGAGCCCTCCAGCACGGACCAGGAACGGGACATTCCGGGCAGCCTTCCTCTCCACAGCGAGACAGTGCCTCGCACCACCTGCGAGAATCACTCGAGCCCTTATTTGACCTTCCAACAACTCCAGTGTCCCCATTTCCACGCACCCCTGTGCTGCCACGGCACCTCTCCCGTCCCCCCTGCCTCGCCCTTCCTCCCGAGGAAGACTTCGGGGTCACGTTATGGTCAGTAAGTACTCACACCCATCACCACCCAAACACCCATCACAACCCATTTTGCAAAGCACAAAATAACAGCAAACACACTCAGAAACCACTTCCTTAGGTCAGCCTGCGGGCTCTGTGCAGCTTCCACCATAAAAAGGAGCAGCAACCAGCAGTGCTCCATCTCCTGCGGTGCCCGGGCTGTGTGCGGGGACAGGAGCTGCCCTGCCCCGGGGCGGGCACACGGCAAAGCGGGGCTGCTGCTGCTCCCAGCGGGGACCGGGAGCTCCCGAACTCCGGGTCTCGGACGGCTCGGGATGGCCCATCCCAGGGACGGCCCTGGCACTGGGAGCTCCCGAACTCCGGGTCTCCTGCAGCTCGGGATGGCCCATCCCAGGGACGGCCCTGGCACAGGGTGGGCACAGAGGCTGTGCCTGCCCTGATCCATCCCTGGCACTGTCCCGGGCCGGGCCTGGAGCCCCCCGGGCTGTGGGAGGGGTCCCTGCCATGGCAGGGGGGGCTCTGGGCGCTCCTTAAGGCCCCTTCCCACCCAAACCATTCTGTGACCACCTTCGTTCTTGTCAAAGGAAGAAAACAAGCCCTGCTGTCTCCCCGGTCCAGACAGGCCCCTCTGGGACACCCGGCCCGCTGTCCCCGCACAGACCCGGCGGGACCCGGAGCATCCCCGTGTGTGGGGAGCGAGCCGGGGCCTGGGGGCTCCTTCACACCGAGTCACGGCCCCGAAAGGGCCGCACGGCCCCTCGCACATCACCCGGCCCAGCTCAGCCCGGCCCGGCCCGGCCCGGCCCCACTGCCCAGCACGGACACTGCCCAGGCACGGACACCCCCGGGCACGGACACCCCCCGGGCCTCACCCAGCACGGCCTGCCCGGACAGCCTGCCCGGCACCGCCACCCTCGCACAAAACCCCAAAACCCCCTTTCCCTGCGAGGGGGGGCGAGCCGCATCCCCTCCAAACCTCCTTCCCCTTCCCCTTATCCCTCCGAGCCGCATCCCCCCCAAACCCCTCCCCTTCTCCCTTCAAGACTCATCCCCCCAAAAACCCCTTCCCCTCCGAGCCGCATTCCCCCCAAAATCCCCTTCCCCTTATCCCTGCGAGCCGCATCCCCCCAAAACCCCCTCTCCCTCCGATCCGCATCCCCCCAGACCCCCTTCCCCCTTCCCTTCTCCCTCCGAGCCGCATCC
>JAWWEE010000025.1:7285334-7320461 GCA_035221455.1 Xenops minutus
TCCAGCTCTTCGGCCGCCCCTTCGTGAGGCGGCCCCGCCGCTCCTCCCGACGCTCCTCCCGACGCTGCCCCGGCGGCGCCTCCGGCTCCGCTTCCCCCCCCCGGCCCCCCCCCCCCCCCCCCCAGTTAAACAGCAGCCATGTTCATGGCTACTATTACAAACTTGTAATATTACTATGGTAATATTGTAACTGTGGGCAGTTTCTACCTATTTGAAGTTATAGGTGGGGGAAAGTGGAAGAGCAAGTCTGTTTTTATCTTAACGTGATGAGAAATAGAAAAGATTCTTTTAGTTGGAAAAAAAATAAGCATATCACTTCATATGCATGGAAAAAAGTTATCACAATTGCCCTGCTGGACTAGTTTCTCTGCTGAAGGAAGCTGTTATTGTATACCCTTGCTTAGCAAGATGATGTAGCCATTGTTGCAAGCTCCACAATGTAGTGACATCCTCTAACATACTACTAGTGAATCAGCTTAGCTTTATGTAGTTCATCAAAGCCTTCCACCCCCTGATTTTCCACCAAATCTTTTCTTACTCAATTAAGATACATGCAATAGTAAGCACCTGGCATAACTTTGAATCAATTTAAAAGCCTTTAGAAAACAACCACAGGATGATCTTGGGGTGTAACTTTGCAGCTCTCAAGTGAGGTCCTGTTTGGCTGTAGCTAACAACTTAGGCTTGCTTATTTTTATACAGGAGTAGTTCTTGAGCTTTGGATGTCGTGGTTTATATTGGTATCCCAGGGTCAGATGTGCTAACCTATCCAAACTGCATACTCATCCCAGTGTTTGGATGGCACAAAGCTCGGATTTGTATCTTTCCAGAAGAAGGCTAATACATACATCCTGTTATGTTCTGCTTCCATTTGCCATATTGTTTGATCCCCATCTCTTACAACCTTCTATGACACATGTCATTCCAAACAACCTTTGATCTTCAAAAGATCTCCTTCTCTGATACAGTGAAAGTTGCTTTCAGTACCTTGATTGCTTTGGGAGTGTTTGTGGGTTACCTAACTAACTGTAAAGTCATTCAGCTGAGGATTCCTTTCCTTATTAGTGAATGGCAATAGACAAGGTAAAATTACCTTAAGCTTTCCAGTAAATTAATCCTTGCCTTTTGCCAGTTAAATAAGATAATGTTTCCTTGTGGCTTATATACTAGGTGATTTATATTCAGCAACTCCTTGTTCTTTACGTAGTAAACATCTGCCGACTCTCTTTGCTGTTCTCATGCTAGTCAAGCATCCTATTGGCATCTTACTTAACTGGGTGGCTGAATTAGATTGAAAAGAAACAGTATCCTTTTTTTCCCAAGTGTTCATAATCAGCTTGAGATCTACTCCTCTGAGCCACAAAACATCTCTACTATTTAGTCTCGATTGTATTTGCTACCTAATGCTTGCCTTTTGTTGGAAAATTCATAGTCCTGGTAGAACATTAAGGACATTCGCGCTGACCACCAATTTTTGTAGAAATGACTAGGATTTGCTTGTAAGTGCGTGTATTGCCCTTGATTACTTCCAAAATTATAGACATAAGTAACTTAAAAACCTGAAAAATCAATGACCAAGGCTCTGATCCTGCAAAGACTTAAATATATGACTTTGATGTCCTGCACTGTGAGTAATCCCAATGGTTACATACCAATGTAAGCAAAAAGGAAGCACATGTGGTCTCTAAGATTAAGACCTAGGAATACCATGGAGTAATTTGCATATAGCTGTTGGATTTTTTTGTAGGAAATCTGTGAAAGTAGTAGGGCCTGAGAGGAAACTGGAAGGAAAGTTAAAAGGTGTTTGTTTATCAGTTGTGGGTTTTTTTGTTTGTTTTATATGGTATTAAGTGATTAATATGCTTTGGGGTCTCCTGGGGCTGCCTCAGGTTCCAAAAAGCTTTTCTTTTTTTTTTTTTTTTTTTTTTTCTTCTTAGATGATTTTTTTTTAAAGAGGTTTTGGTTGTGGTTTTCCTTTGAATTACTAGAATTTGAATTTACTCCTGGGCAGAGTATACTAGACTTTCTAGTGATATTGAATTTTGCCAGTGTGTCTTGTTCACATACTTAAGCCAAGATGATCACCATATTTTCTGTGCAGATGGAATTTTCCCCAAGGCAGGCTACTAGTGACCTTCTTTTTATCTTTTTTTTCTACAACATTGTCATGGTCTGCTTTCTAAGATTATCTGGGAGTTTACTTCTATTAAAATCCTGCTGCTAGTGCAAGGACTAGCACTGGTGTTACCCTTCACACTGTCCTCTTGTAGCAAACTATAGATGAGACTTTTGGTCTTTGAATGCAGGTCTGGAGGGGCATGTTTGTTATTTGCTTGTGTTTTATGGGATAGATGGAGTAGATTTAATAAATCCTTCTAAACTGAGGATGTATTACAAGGTTTTCTGTTATTAGAAGGTTCTGAACTCTGACAATGTCTGATGTTAGCACTAGGCATTTGTTTCTGAGATTTTTACCATATAAACTGTGCTGTTTAAAATTTTAAAGGGGAAAAAGAAGATACTATTTTCAGCTATGTGTAGAGTTTGTGTATCTTCTAGTTTTATTACACCATTTTAATCATACAGAAAAAAAATAATAGAAAAGGTGCTCATCACTGTGACTATCCCAAGAGTTCAGTAAAATATATATGCTACAACCACATCCATGACATGTGGCACACAGGCCAGAAAATAAAAATTAATTTCACCTGTTCAGCAGCATATGGAGACTACCATTTATCAAAGATGTTATCTTTCAATCTTTCAAAATTATTCTAGTTTTGTGAACATTGTTTACTAGTGAAACACTGGAGTAATTATAACCCACTGGTGAATAGGTCTTTAGGTCAGCTGTGTTTATGCTAGTGGTTCAGACAAGACATTTTTCTCCCCCCTTCCCATCTGGTACAGTCATCAAATATTTAAGACACAGGGGAACCTGTTAAGGACATTTGGGCTTTTTTATCTGCTTTATGGATGTGTTTATACATAGGGGACTTTTGCTTTTAATATTTTTTTCATTTTTATCTGTTACATGTCTGTACCATCTGTATTGTCTGTGCTTCCAGCAGATATCCTTCTTTTATTACCTGTCACATCCCCTTTCGAGAAGAAGAATACATGTGCTTTATTACACATCTATTGACAGTATTAACTTCTATATCTGCACCTGAGGAGATACCTTCTAATAGACCGTTATTCTTGCTTGTCTGTCTTGATTTATTTCTCATTCTGTTTTATTTTTATTATTATCTTTTAATGTAGACTCAACTAGATTCGATGTGGCTGCTGCAGTTGCTAAATTTTGTGATGTCCTCTGGGATATAATTTTTCTCATTTGGTTATTCTTGACTTCATCATTCCTGATCTTTTTTTTTTTTTTTTTTTTACTTCGTATGAACTCTGTACCTCAAGCTGGAAAGATGGACTGTTTCCTACTAGAAGTGTGGAAGTACTGGCACTCTGGAGTAGCTGATCTGTAATCATTCCTCTAATCTTATATCCTGACAAGGTCATACACTTCAATGCTGCTACAGAATGTGGTGGTTTTATTTCTAAAGGGATAATTTTACTAGTCTTTTTGTGGTCCTTCAGGGACAATGAATTACACAATGGCCCAGATGTAACAAGCAATATAACGTAGCAGTCATTAAACTAAATTATTACAGTCATCCTTACTGTTCTTAATCTGTTAACATTTTTTTTTCCATAACAACCTTAGTGTGATAAACTGTAAAATTTAAAGGCTTCCCTACAGAAGTGTGATTAAGAATAATTTGACTAGGGGTAGTCGTGGGTGCAGAAACAATGATGCAGAATTTTTTCAGATAGGCATGGTCATAAATTCTATAATAAATTAAACTAGTAAGTACTAAAATACAGAATAGTTGCATAGAATACTTGCATGAATATAATGAAACAAATTTCCTCTCTCTAAGTGGGAGAGCATGTTAGAAACTTTCACAGCAATTTATTTACCATTGCCAGAATATGAAAAACTTTCAATGTTTTTATTTTAATGAAAAGTTATGTAAAAAGAGGGTAATTATTTGAATTTGCTTGATGCAGTTGCTTTGACTGTTTGTTTTTATTCTTCATCCACTATGACTCATCTTATGAAATTGTTTTACCTTTGTTAAGAAGAATTAAGAAAACACCTCTTTTCTAAGGGTCTTTATGACTGTTGGGGTAGAATAGCAGCTTCTCTGTCAGTGTCACAGCATTTATTTTAATCTCTGAATTAATTTTCTTGGTTGCTAGGCAATTCTACTTCATAGTTTTAATGGAAATGACTAATTCACTGTGCTCTCATTTCATAATATGCAATCGTTTGCTTTAAAACCAAAACTAGGTTTCTCTATGACATAATGCCTGACAAATACTTGTGTTGGTATACGATTTTATTACTATAGCTAATAAAATATCCACATTTCTGATTTTCAGTCCTGTTTTTCTTGTACATTCCGACAAAGCCATTGTAAATCTGAAGAGTTCAATAGAGGCAGAATTGGGCTTTTATATGTATGTAGAGGAAATCTGTTCTAATGTCTGGCATTTTAGAAATTTTTTAAGGCAGCTTATGGAGCTGGTTCTGGAGTATGTATTTATACTGGTATCATTTGAGTCTTTTTACATCCTCAATAGCAGTGCTGTAATAAGTGCTCTGTATCTCAGTTACTCAGCCTACAGATGTATTCAGCAGATCCTCCTTATTAGCAGTGCAAAGAAGTTAAAAAATAGGTATGAATATTCAAAGTAATAATGGCCATATTATTAAAGAAAACCTCTCAGCAGTTGGTAGTTCTGGAGGCTTTTCATACCATAAAAATATAATACCTAAGGACAGTTACTTTAAAATATTATTTTCTGCTATTTCAATAATCTTATTTCAGGACAAATATATAGGAAAAAGAACTTCAAATGAATCTTCATAGATTTCTCAATATCATGGTAGTGCAGAAATGTAGACCTTTTCTAGTTTGTTGCTCTCAGCTATGCTTTTATTTATTCTGAGCTATCAGGTAGTGAAATACTGTCTTTTGACTTGTTATCTCCATTACACCGTTATGTTTCTATGTTGGTGAACTGCACAGCTTGGAAATGAATGAAATCCACCCTGCTTCTCTGTTGAAGAAGAAAAGAATCCTGTGGGCCAGGATGCCAATGACATACCCCGTATAGTCTCTGTGCTTCTGACATCAGTTTCTTTTGCCAGAGCATCATTCTGCTTTCTTAGTTGCTCTTTATTTTTCTTGTCCCTAGTTTATAATAAACTTGTCTTACTGATAGTGGCCACTTTTTTGGTACAGTTAGTGCACTGAGTACCACAGCTGATTTGGTTTATCTATATACTTTGTGACCATCAAAATGCTAAATGCTGTGTCCGGTTCACAATCACGTAATATATTATCAAGACAGAGAAGACTGGAAATGCTGTATATTTTAATGATTTAGTATTTAGAACACAGAAATTGCATTTCAGAGGAAACAAACTTAAAAATCACACAATTAAAAGTATTTTCAAGTTGTTTTTCAAAAGGCTATAGAAAGAAAAATATTAGATCATTAAGCTGTATTCCTCACAGCACAAAGTGGTTTTGTTCAGCTTTTTATTATATTTGAGCTAATAAGGTGGGTAATTAGCCAGAGTATTTGCAGCTGTAATGGTAATGGACACCAAAGGCAAGAAGTTGGATCATTTGTATTCAATACATACTTGGGAGAATGTCTTGCTTTTTGTAAGTAAGAGATGGAATCTGCAGCCAAAATTAATAAGATTATTTTATGTTAGCAAACTCTCCCAGCTCATCTTAATCTATTTTAATACATAAAGAAAGCAGTACTGAGGTGACAGTTTTCAGTTTGTGAAACTGGGTTATGAATTTCATGCAAGAGAAGGATAAAAATGTTAATGTGGATGAAAGCAAACCTCTAGTGAAAATGAAATAAATTTTTTAATGAACATAGGCCATACCCCTGGCTTTATGAGATAGGACAATTACTTGGATAAACTGGTTCTTAAAACAATTGCTTTAATACATTAGCTTTGCAAAACACCAACAAGTGCCTTTCAACAAATGGGGTAAAGTGAAAAAAAACCAAAATCCAATCAAAGGCCCTAAGGTAGTTTCAGTAGGTACAAACATTGCACCTTTGTCCAATACATGAATTCTCTGTGTCAGAGGAAGTTTAGGGTGGCTATTAGAAAAAGGTTCTTCACCCAGAGGGTGGTTGGACACTGGAACAGGCTCCCCAGGAAAGAGGCCACAGCACCAAGCCTGCCAGAGTTTGAGAACAATTTGAACAATGCTCTCAGGCATATGGTGTGATTCTTGGGAATGGTCCTGTGCAAGACCAGGAGTTGGACTTTGATGTTCCTTGTGTGTCCCTTCCCACTCTGGATATTCTATGACTGTAAGATTCCAAGAGTACACAGTTACAAAATAGAGATATTTCAAGCAATAATTTCCATCCTGCTTGGTAATTCTGAGGAATGAAATTGTTATGAAATAGTGAAGTTATCAAAAGTTATGCTATTGGATTAAAAAGTAAGCTCTTCTTTCATCCAGTAATTTATAAATTACTCTTTTAGAGATAATGTTTTCTAAAATTATTGGGGCATCATTTAAGATTCTGAAATGAGATATGAAATATCTGAAACAGGTTATCTATCATTTACATTTTTCAATTTGACTGACAGAAATTACTAAAAAATTGTTTGTATCCTTGAAAAATCTTACTGGAACACACTGTGTCTTTATTTCCCACTTCTGAAAAGCCATACAGGACATACTTAAGCTTTCATTTCTTCTACACATTCTGTGACTTGATTATCATTTTAATATGTGGTAGTCTTTACATTTCTACAGTGGGAACCTTAGCTGAGACCTCTAGATATTAAAGCAAGATGAAGAATGCCAGGGGATACTTACTGCTTTGTAAAGAAATTATCAAATTGCAGGTGTTAAATGTTCTTTGCTTTTAAAGGTGAAATATAGGGTAATTGAGGATTCTTGTCTGTCCCACCTTAATTTCCGACCAAATATTTTATTTAAATGAGCAAAACTAAAGGAGTTGCATTCATTAGGCATATGACACATGTGTTGTTAAAATGAGTGACAGACCTTTGATTTTTAGCAGTGACCTAATCTAAGACAGAATGCTGTGATATACATATGGTGGATGCCTGTACACCATGCCAAAGGAAGGAACAGTTCAGAAAGTTGTTAACTTCATCCCCTTCAAAAGAACTGAATTTATAAATGAAAATAGACATGTGGAATGGAAAATTCAGGACAGATATGATTCTACTAGGGATTAGTGCCTTTTTTACTCATTTTACAGAAGTGATACCCAACAGTGACAAATCAGCCTGTGTTTGCTTATTTGTTTCAAAAATATGCATTTTCTTCAGATGAATGACTATTTTTCTTTAGAAAGGTGACTGTAAGATTTTCAGCTACTGAAATGATGACAAAATTTGTTCTGTCTTTGGCAGCAGAAAAATGTACTGTTGTATCAGGACATGATGGAGTATAACCCCAAATGTGAAAAAAAATTCAGGCTGAAAATTAACAGACCTAACTCTTAATAGAAATATACTCAAAACACTGTTTCTTAAATGTGTTTGCTTTCTTTGAATACTTTTTTTGTACTGCCTTTGCAAAAAGAGTCTCTGAGCATCTTCCACTGTGGTGCATGAGATGTGGTCCCATCATGTCACAGTGCATCCAGTCTCTACCCAAAACTGTAAGCACCACCATCTAATTTATCTTAGTGGAAAGAGCGCACTGTCGTGAGCTCCACACTGTTATAACAAGATTTATTTGTGCTGTTTAAGTTATCTTGTTTAAATGTTGTTTATAGATCTTTCTTTAATGCTGCTGTCCACTATCTAGATGTATGATTAGATTAGCTGTTGAAATAGGCAGCCTTCTGCATGCCCCTTGCTTTGTTGCAAGTTTGAAGTCCTCTTAAGTAGCAGCTCAAGAAATCATGCAATATGAACAAAATCTCAGCAGTTTTATTACAAAAGTGAATTTCTGGCCTTTATGGCTTCAATTAAAAAGTTATCCTTAAATTTACATTTATAACGTATTCTATTAATAGGGTATGGATTATATGGAGGCATGGAGGCTCTGAAAGTGCTGGTGGCACTTTCAGCATGTGTAGACCCTATTCTCATTTTCATTTGTGTGCTTTTAAATAATTTGAAATGCTAGGTTTGTTTTGGTTTTTGGTGGGGGTTTTTGTGTTGTTTGGTTTTTGTTTTTGTTTTTTGGTTTTTGTTTTTTTTTTCCCCCGTGGTACATAAGAGTATCCCTCAGCCCTTGGTATTTTAACTTTAATGTCAGAACACATGATAGACCTGTTTGCTACTAATGTGCTGAATAACACTGAAGAGCAGTTCTGCCCTCAGACAATAAATGTTGCAATTAGAATGACTGAAAGCAATGTCAAACTGTTATAAACTTCTCTAGATATAAAAGTAGTCAAGAAGGACTTACTACAGTTAAAAGAAATGAAGTGTAGAACATAAAACATTCTGAAGTTTTCTTCCAGTACATAGGTTGAGGAAAAGGGGATGGAACTTTATTATCAACATCCAGTCAGAAATTGTAGTAGCAGTGTAAGCTTGCTAGAGAGGATTAATGATAAGTCAGTCCACTGAAGCATATTTCCAATTATTTCCAGTCTTCTTTTTTCAAGAAAATAGTATTCAAAGAAAAGATTTGCATGAGTTTTGTATAAATTTGATACTAACCTATGAAATTTCATTTATTAATTAAAAAATTTTTGAAAAAGATTTTTTCCTTCAAAAGTCTATTTGCTCTTTCAGAAATTTCTTGGGATGTCTGAAAGGGTTTTCTGCTTGATTTTTCTTTTTTTTTTTCTATACGTACAAAAAAATATTCTTTATATTGTGACCTGCCATCATGGTTTAACCCCAGCCAGTAGCTAAGCACCACACAGTGGCTCACTCACTCCCCCACTGGTAGATAGGATGGGAGAGAGAATTGGTAGGGCAAAAGTTGGAAAACTAATGTGTTGAGATAAAGGCAGTTTAATGGGAAAAACAAAAGCTGTGCACAAGCAAAACAAGGAATTAATTCACTGCTTCCCATGGGCAGGCAGGGCCCTATCATGCATAATGGTGACTTGGGAAGACAAACACCCTTCCTCCAAATGTCTCCCCCTTTCTCCTTCTTCCCCTCAGGTTATATACTGAGCATGATGGTATGGAATATCCCTTTGGTCATCTGGAGTTACCTGTCCTGGCTGTGTCTCCTCCCAACTTCCCATGCACTCCCAGCCTCCTTGCTGGTGTGGCAGTATGGAAAGCAGAAAAGGCCTTGGCTCTGTTTAAACACTGCTCAGCAATAACAAAGACATCTCCAAATGGACATCACTGTGTTCAGCACAAGTCCAAAACACAGTCCCATCCCAGGCACTGTGAAGGAAATTATCTCTACCTCACCCAAAACCAGCACACACACAGAGGAAACTATTTTTCCATAAGTAAACACAGCTATTTATGGGAGAGAGATATAGTGGTGGAAGAGGTAGTAAACATGGAATGGATTGTTTTAGTCATGAAGCTGCTTTTCTGAGTCTCAACTAGAGACAGGTGAAGTAGTATAAAAAGATGCTTAGAAAATGAATGTAATGTGAGCTTGCAATCTTGGTCTATAATCCATAGCAGGTTGTACTAGCTGTGCAATAACTATTTTATTTTCTGAATATAACCACACTGCATTAGCTAGAAAAGCAGAATATATAACATTTTGCTCAACAGTTTGGTTTTCTCAGTTTTGTGAAACAAATTGAGTCATATAAACTATGATGAACAGAGCTTCAAGAATATATTTTGAGACAAAAAATGCATTTTGTATAATGTCTGCCTTTGTTTTTAAGCAAGCATTAGGCCATAATATTTCAGTCATGAAATAAAACAGGCCAATAAAGTTTTCTGTGCTAGCAGCAGGGGTAGAGCACAGTTGTATGTTGTTATCCCTCACAAAGTGAAATTAGGAAAGAGGAAAATAGAAAGTGATTGCAGGTTTCTCATGCTCCAGCATTCAGCAAAGGCAAGTAGATCTGAGGGTGAATTAGTCTGGAAGAAATAATTATTACTGTTATTCCTTACCACCAGAGAATCAAAGAACAACAAAAGAATGAGGAGTACCTTCATTAGGAGGGAATTTTGAACAGCTATGCAGTACATAAGATGGCTGCTCCCTGAAGTAGTTGTATGTCATGTCTACTTATACTTTCAAAATTTCAAAGGATTAAGTAATAAGGATTAAATGAAAATATCTGCCTTAATGTCATTAAAAAAACCCAACCAACCAACCAAACAAAAAATCACCAAAAAACCACCATATTGAAAATGTGAAGTGGATGCATTTTGAAGGCTCAGGAACCAGAAAATGAGTGAAAGAATAGAAGAGCCTTTAGAAAACAAATAAAAAAAAAAAAGAAAACTAACAAAATACAAACACATAGACACACACGCAAAGGCAAAACAAAAAGACACCAAACTTGTTTTAAGTGACCTGTGGAGGCCTGGTTTTGCTGTCTTTATAGTTGATGACAATTAATGTAGTCTTATACAATTAACTATTTTATGATAGTAAGGTTTGTGACCATGCAGCTACTACTTGGGTAAAAGTTGTCCTTAAGCAGTTCCTTTCATTTGAAGAATTGATTTTCTGGTAATAACAGGGCTACTCAGGGCATGTAGTTGGAGTCTCTCTTTCTAGAGATGTAGTAAAATGCAGTGGGTGGATGGTTACTTAGTGTGTAGTGTTAGGTCATTATTCAACGAGATCTGCACTTGCAGGATCTCTATAGTGGAGTACGTCTGATGGGTCAGAGACTGTCAAGGCTGTATGGCCGTAGAGGGTGGATAGCTGCTGCAATTGCCAGTAACTGGCAAATTAGGTAACTATATAGGCTGGAGTGTTTAATGTAGACAGGGTGTTGTTAGAACAGGAGGGTCTCCATCTCTTATTTGGTGTCTAGGAAATGTGATATGATATCTACATGGTATTTTGCTCCTGCTACTTGCTATTGAAGCAAGAAGTTGAGAGAAGAAAACCAAAATCACTTTTCAACTTGAAGGCATTTCTGTAGCAGTTACATAGAATCTTTGCAAAGCTGTTGGGGGTGGCATTGGCACTGAGACTTTAGCCAGAGAGGATGTTTGGAGGACTGTAGCAATTCCCCCAGGCAACAGCAGAAGACAGACAGAAAATGCTGTGTCTGCTTCTAGCTGCAGAGTTCCCATGAACTCTTAGCCCTGTATCACAGAACCACAGAATATGGTGAGTTGGAAGTGACCCATAATGACCACTGAGTCCAGCCCTTAGGGTGCACAGGACCATCCCTAACCGTCACACCATGTGCCTTAGAGTATTGCCCAAATGCTTCTTGATCTCTGTCAAGATTGGTGCTGTGACCACTTCCCTGGAGAGCCTGTTCCAGTGCCCAACCACCCTCTGGTTGAAGAACCTTTTCTAGTGTCCAGCCTAAGCCTCCTCTGACACAGCTTCAGGCTGTTTCCTCAAGTCCTGTCAGTGGTCACCATAGAGAAGAGAACAGTGCCTGCCCCTCCTCTTCCCCTCATGAGGGAACTGTAGATTACAATGAGGTCTTCCCTCAGTATCCTCTTCTCCAGGCTGAACAGACCAAGTACCCTCAGCTGCTCCTCATGCAGTTTCCCCTCAAGGTCCTTCACTGTCTTCCTTGCCCTCCTTTAGATGCTTTTTAATACCTTAATATCTTTCCTATATTGCCATGCCCAAAACTGCACACAATATTCCAGGTGAGGCTGCCCCACTTTATAGCAGAACGGGACAATCCTCTCCCTCGACCAGCTGGCGATGCTTTACCTGATGCCCCCCAGGACAGGGTTGGCCCTCCTGGCTGCCAGGGCACTGCTGACTCATATTCAACTTGCCATTGATCCCCCAGGTCCCTTTCCATGGCATTGCTTTCCAGCATTTCATTTCCCAGTCTTTCCATACATCCAGGGTTGCCCCATCCCAGGTGCATAATCCAGCATTTTCCCTTGTTGAAGTTCATATGATTTGTTGATCATTCTCATCAGTCATGGTCCCCTAGCTATCTAGTATCACTGGCTAGCTTGCAGTGCTGCATAGGACATCCGCATTAATTTTTATAAAAATATTTTATAAAAACATTGCTTTGCTTTGAACAGCAACTTTAGTATAGTCCACTGCTAAAGCTGTTCTTTGGTGGTACTTGTCAAAAGCTGAGTGCAGCATGTGCAATCATTCATAAAATGTTCTCCCAGTAAAAAAAGAGTGAATTATCTCATTTTTACTTCCCTCAGTCTTTGGCTTTGGGAAATACAGCATAGTGTCATGAAGCATTTGTTACCATTGAAAGAAAGTATTTTGCTGCTGTTTCTCATGGACATGAGAGGCATTGGTCTGGGATGTGCTGGGAGTTTTGCCTAAGCTACTGACTAGGAAGAAAGGCCAGACTTGTGGAAGTGAGGACTCCCTTACAGTGAAAGCATTCGGAAGAGTCTGATTTTTCCATTCCAGATGTGGTTTGAAAAGTGGAGAGAAAGCTGAAGTATTACATTCCTCCGAATTTGGCATTGATGTCATTTGCAAAGCTTCTCTTCCATGGAGGCAAAAATTCTGAAATCATTCTCTCACAAAGATTCTCACTTAAGGATGTGTTGAGGAGAAACATAGGCACCTCTTAGTCACTGGCAGATGCAAAGCAGATGACTTGGGGTGGAGAGCAGAGGGGAGCTGGAAGCTTTGTATGTCCTGCAGTCAAGAACACCAGATGGGGCTGTACTAATTCTTAAAGAGTTACCAGGAACTGGAAATTATGATGAACATTTGGTAGCCAGCACATACTCCCTCTTCATGAGGGCACCATAGGTTTCCTATCTGATGCAGTCAGTTCAGGATGATTCTTCTGAAGTCCTGTTTTGCAGAGATGCAGGAAAACCTGTGCTATGCCCCAGCTGACATGAGCTGCATTCCTGACAGCATCTGTGCCACAGATACAGCAAACCTCTAAATGTATGTGTGTGTACCACAAATTTCATGGAACTAGTGTGGGGGAATTTTTAGGCATGTTTCAAAGAGCACACCTCTGAGATTATACCTATTCCACAGCCATTTTCATGTCCCTGCTGTAAATCCTA
Source organism: Xenops minutus (assembly GCA_035221455.1). Lineage (NCBI taxonomy): Eukaryota > Metazoa > Chordata > Aves > Passeriformes > Furnariidae > Xenops > Xenops minutus. Next base: position 7,298,530 of record JAWWEE010000025.1, read on the forward strand.
AAAGAAATCTTGAGGTTGCTTAAAAAACCCCACCTTGCTAGATTTTCCACCCCTGAGGGAAAATTGATATATTTTTCTTTAACTTCACTCTTTGGAATAGTGTGAGATTTTTTGGCTGTAACTTTAGAGATTGCAGCCTAGAGGGACACCATGCATATTCAATTGAATCCTTAATAATTAATTAAAAAAATAGTAAATAAAACCAATGTTTTACACTGGAAAATACTGGCATAATGATGTAAGTCCCTACATTTGACAGAAGTTGAGTGTAAGGAAGAGAGGGAAAGACCTGAAAGAGAAAATCAACACAGCTGCGTATATCTGTATTACTGGTATGTAATATCTGTGCAAAATGAGAGCTTATGGATTTGATAAAATATGTATTGTGTAAGTATTTAACCTATGTGGTTTTAGAGTATTCTGATATTTTGAACAGCAAATGGAAACCTGAATTCACTGCGTAAGGAAAAAGGCAAGATTATAAACAAAGATAACCCTCCTGGGAAATAGAAAGGAGAGCCTGTATGTCACTTTTGCAAGGCAAAGTAGCATGGGCCTAAGGAGCCCTTTGAAGATATGACAGATTTAGGATTTAAATTTTGTGAAAAGAAACAAAACTGGAAGAGCCCAAAGGAAGGATCGAGTGCTCAGTAGTGTGGAATATAAAGAATGTGCGTTGGAAAAGTGACTGAAAGTAAAAGGGTAGTGTGTGGTTCACCTTATTTCTAAGCTGTTTGAACTATTAGACAATACTGCAGGGATATTATGCATAATTTATTTATCACTCACTGATGCTGAATTTTCTAGAATAAAGTTTTGACCTTTAGGTTTGCCTGGTATCAGTGATCTCAGGCAGGCATAAGGAACACTTGTATTGCGCGTCCATCCCCACCGACCTCCATCCCTCCCGACCTCCATCCCCGCCCGCAGCCCCACGGACCGGCCCGGGCTCTGCAGGGCAGTGACACCCCGGGCTGTGCGGTCCCCATGCCGGCCAGGAGCCCCCCTGGATCACCCATCGCAGCCCAGGGGTTCAGTGGGTCCTCCTTCCAGCCCATGGTACCCCCGCACCCGCCACCCTCCCGACAGCAGCATCAGCTGTGGCTGTGAAAAGGTTTTGCTGACCGTGACACTGTTTTCTGAGGGAACGTGTACTGCATGTTTGAGAAAGAATAAATGTAATAAATACTATTCTCATCTTAGGCCCCAAACCCCAGCTCAGTACCTAGAGGCACCGGCAGAAGTTCCCATGCCCCACAGGGCTCAGTTCAAAAGCTGTATGGCATCACTTCACAATTTGGCCTTGCTGTCACTAAGGCTAATTCACATTTCCACCTGGCTTTTTAGGGCTGGTATTTTCTCTGCCTCTAATTGATTCAAAAAAAGAAGTATATTTTTTACAGTATTTTCTGAATGCGTGTATTTATAAGATCTTTCATTCTGTGTTGGAATCACACAGCTGTGAAAAACCTCAAAGGTGGAAAATGAATGACAAAACAGGAGTAGAAGCACAAAATCATCCTTGAGCCTGGCTAGGGTCAGCTTCCAAGGATTCCCAGGGTCAGCACTGAACTGTCTGAAAGCCAGAAAACTGCACTACACCGTCATACTCTTCCTGTGTGGAAGAACTTGTTTTAGGGTTTTATTTTTGTCCTTTTTCCATGCTAAACACATTTTTATTTACTTCTTCAAACCCCTTGGTAGCACACATTTAGGTTAGGAGACTTGCCCTTCAATTACAACCCACGCAGACAGCACGTGAAACAATGTCAGTGCACGTTTTTATTACAGTGAAGACAGAAGTTAATGAGTTACAATTACTGCAGCTTCATATAGGTGTTAGTACATCCAGTGAGCCAGCTGAGGACCGAAGGTTGCACAGAGACCCAGGTAAAGGTGACGGAGGGGACAGAGGAGGCACAGTGTGATGGCCCTGCAGTCAGTGGGAGGACCCAGTGGGGCTGCCCTCGTGTCCACTGCCCTTAAGACACCAGAAGGCCTTACAACAGCACTTCTCACAAAGACATTCTGCTCTTGCCAAAGATTGTTAAATCTGCTGCTAAAAATACGAAAATGTGACACTAGCTCAGGATCAGTGGTGTAAGAAAAATGAGACTGATTAAAAGAAGGTCTTTTAAAAAACACAATCCTTTTTCTTCTTTAAAAAAGGAAATCCAGGTTTTTAGATACTGCGAGGTTCAAGAGTACAAAAATACTTTACCTTTTAAAAATACCCAAGCCTACAATCACACAAAATAAGTCTCAACTTAATATAAAAATCTGCATAAAAATATGGCCACCTATATTTAACCCAAGTCCTCAAACCCATCCTGCGCTGATATATAAAGGCTTTCTTGAGAAATTTAGGTACATCTAAACAGCTATTCTATAGAGTAACTCTGTAATAAGTAAAAACAAGATTAAATACTGCTGTTATTAGACAAATTACAGCTTGAGAAGGGATGAGAGCACCAGGGGTCACAGGACACTGTTACATGCCATATTACATTTATGGCAAAAGCATAACTGCAGAAAATTAATAGGAAATAGTATTTCCACTCCCAAAAGATGCTTGAATTAATTGCACAAGTTCCTTGCATTTAAATGTCATAAAGCTTTATATTTGTGCTTAAACTTCAGGGAGAGCCTCATTCCTGTGCCCAGTGCCAGCACAAGACAAGTTACCCTGAACTCTTGCATTCGAGATGAGACACTGTGCTTTCGTTGGCCCTTACAGAAGGTGACTCGGGGCTAATTGTTATTTATAGATATAAATCAGTCTACCAGGTCTGATAGACTTTATGTGGCCAATAAATAGAAAAATAAAAGGCATTACACTCTTCTCAAACAATGTAGTGTTTATAAAACAGTAGTAGCACAACTCTAAGCTCTACGTTTGTCTTCATCGATCTAGCTATGCTGAACTTTAAAAAAACAAACAAACAAACATACATTATCTGTGGGTTTTGAAAAACAAAGCACTGGTGTTTGGGTTTTTAGGGAAAAAAATGTGGTCCCAGTTTAGTCCTTTTGCATTTTTAATAGCTGCAAGTGAACATCAGTACAGAACATCAGATTTTTGTGAGCAAAGCCCCTTTAAATTTGCAAATGGTACAAGGGTTTTGGGGAGGCTTTAGAAACTGCAGTGAGCTTTCTCTGAAGGTGCAGAACAAAGTGGTATCTATTTAAAGGAGAAATTAAATACTTTGGGGAAAAAACCCACCAACACCCAAAGGATCTACAGATCTGCTTATGCCCAAATACCATGAAAAACCTGAAAGTTAAAACTTCCTGGCACGTTTAGACAGGATCACTGACTTGCTAAAGCTCATGTTTCTGTTGAAAGTGGGCATGGCCATCAGGAAGTCAGCAAATTATAGTCCTTACTTAGTGCTCAGTATTGCCCCACCTCCCCAAAGACACTGAACATTCACAAAGCCCCAGGTGGGCTCAGGCTTTATGAAAAAGCATCAACTTTCACAGGAACAAGTGGATCCCAGGTCCTGGGAAGAGCAAATGACATTGAAAGCTCCTCCGATGTTGTGTTTAAACCCCTGTCCTTACAGCGAAGTGTCTGCTCTGCTACAACTGAATTCTGACCCCGCCTCAGTCTCTGGGCTTTGATCACAGATTTCAGAGGAGGCCAGGATCTTTCCTTCAGGTTTTGAAAGACAGGCACCCAGCTCCCCTTCTTCCAGTCAACACTCACAGTGAGAAAACCCACCAGCATTACATTTGCTCTGTTTTTTTTGTCCTTTAAGCAGCTTTCATCGAGTACCTGACTGACTGGAGTCACTGCTGTATTATTCCTAAGGCTTCCTCCTTCTAGCTCACTCCTTGACTTTTGTTTAGCACAGGCAGGCCCCCATTTCTCAAAAGGGACTGTATCTGCTGACAAACCCCAGGAGTCAGGACACTGAATTACAGACTAAGAGTCCTACAGGAGTAGACAGCAGCTGGTCAGTCAACTATGTAATCTGGGGACAGTAGCACGGGGGATAACAACTATGGTGCAATAGCATTGACTGTTGGATTTTGTTCATTTTCCTCCGGCAGAAAATGCATCTTGAGATGATCTTGTTCTTCTTTCAGCCCCTCTGACAGCACGCATCCTTCTTCACAAGGGTGTTATCAGACTTTTAGGACTCTCCTTGGAATTCCTAATGCCAGTGGTTTGTTGCCCGTTTCTGAAACTGAAAGCAAGTAAAAGACTGAGAGCTAGAGAACATAAACCGAAGCCAAAGCTGTCCTGGCCTGTCTCTGGCTGCCCAGAAAGAGGTAGAATATGGAAAATCTGTTTTAATTTGGAGTAGTGCCTAATGAAATTACACTGGAAGAATGAAGTGCTTCAAAATGTATATAATCCTACTAAATGAGAAGTTTAAATGAAGAGTTAAGAGAGTGAACAATAGAAAAGGCTGGAAAGCATTGGGAGATCTGAAGCAACAGCCTCAAGGTGCTGTGAAGGTCAGCCTTGCTTTGCCAGTGCACATCAGCTCTCAGGTCCAGACATTCTGAAGAAATTGCATGACATCACTGTCGAATTAGCAACCCAAAAGAAAATAATCTGAGGGGCCCTCTGTAAGCTTTGATGTTTCCCAGGAACTGAGGAAACACGTTTACTGAATGTGCAAAGGGACTGTGCAGGAGCAGGTTCTGAATTCTTGTGCAGCACAGCACGAAGGGAAGCTGCCTTACCATTTCACCTTCAGCATCTGCTCGAAGCTCTCGGGCAGGGGATTCCCGTAGCTCTCCGGCAGAAATAGGGTGAGGATCCCGATCAGCACAGTCAGGCTTCCCATGAGGATGTAGGGTAGGAATCTGTCATAGGCACCTGGCAGAACAGAGGAGATGCCAACAGTACTTAATGTCCACAGCTGACAAACCCACATGGAAAATTTATATTCTAGATACTGCTGTAATGCAGAATTAATTTGGAATAATTAGCTGAAAACTTAATGAATATCAAAGGTGAATCCAAAACTGAGTTAGATCTGTTACCTGACAGCAAACAAAGGGACTTTTCAATCTTAAAAGTTTTAAAGCTTCAACATGTGCTCTTGGATGACAACACCTACCATTAGTTTCATGCCAACCCCCATGCTTGTGTAGTGGCTAATAGTTTGGGGTTGGTTTTTTTTTTACATTTTCAGCTCGGCTAGCCAACATCTTTGCAAGATAACAGGTCTGCTGGGATCACTGCTGGAGTCTCCAGTACCACACTATCATCAGGAACCAAATCCTCTGTTAAATAATTCAATATGAGGGAATAAAATTGCTCATAAGCAACCAGGCACTCATCAGCTGCCTGGGATTGTGTATCCTGCTGGGCTGGTGCAAAAGAAGGGAAGCGACGAATGCAGCTGAACAGGCCAGCTAAGACTAACAGGTCATTAACAGGGGAATCCTTCAATGCCTTCCTCCCTGCAAGGGGAGACAGCAGCAGCCTCCTGAGACACACATGAGGCTCTGACCTTGGTCTACTCAGAATATTATTTTGGACTCAAAGGCAACAGTCTCTGCCAGCAGCCTGAAGCTGGCACATGGGTGTTTGGGCAGGATGCAAGATCCTCAAGTCACAACAGCACAGCAATGGAGAGGTCTTTCACAAAAGGGATTAGCCAGTATTTAAGATAGAAAAAGTACCAAACTGGACTTGACAGTTTTATTTTATAGTTGGGATAGAGCAATGTGCTCTATAGTGTATGGAATGAACTAGGATTAAAGTGAGGACCCCTGGGTATGTCACACAGAGCCAAAGTTTGTGATTTGATCTCCTCTGTGTTCATGAGCTGGATGAACTGCAAGGTCCTAATTTAGCTGTAGCAAAGAGCAGCAGCCGATAAGTTTCTCCTAAAATCTCTTAAAGTTTATGATACTATTTTCATGACTGGAACAAGATCTCTTAAAGGCTGAGCCTAGGAAACCTGGGAGAAAATTCCCCCACATACAAAAAAAACCCCTTAAAAACCAAACATCTCAGGATGTGCACAGAGAGTCCCATGCAATGGATTTCCTACTGCTAGATTTCCTTACTTGCAGGATCACTTCTTGTCACATTCTCCTGGGAAACTAACTGGCATCCCAAGATGTGATTATCATCCCAGCCACTCTGTTTGCATTATTTATAAACACTGCTGTTGCCTTGGACCAGCGCAAGGAGCTCCACCTGGTTTCTGCTGTGTATGACAGTGAACTCGGACCCAAGGTGAGAGGAGGGACTCAAAAGACAACAAGTGAAGGGACTTAAAGTTGAGCCTGCACTGCAGGAGCTCAGGCTTTCCAGGCAGTTGTGTGGCACAAGACAAGAAAGGCAGGATGTCTCACCCAGGTAAACAAAGTAAGGAGCAATGATGCTGCCCAGCCTGGAAGCCGTGGAAGTGGCTCCCACTGCCATGTTTCGCACTAGGGTTGGGTACAGCTCCACGTTGTAGACATAAAGCATTGAAAAGGCAGCTGTGATGCCAAACTTCCCAAGCATCACCAGACCAACAGAGAGGACGTTGAGATCTGGAGGAGAAAAAATAAAACTAAGGTCAATAAACAACACCCTGTGCTTATTACTTATATTTCTTCTACATCCAAAAGATTTTATTGCTGTTTTGTTCCTTAAAGGTTGTGGGATTGGTGTGCTTTCTTTTAAAAAAAAAATTACACAAAGTATTAACCCATCCCTGGATGACTTTGCTTCAGACTTCCCTCTGAGCATAATGTAGATGCTCAGGTTATTTTGTACTTTCCAGATTTGGCTTGTTTCCAAGTAAAACAGCATTTTTGAAATGGAACAAAACTCTGGATTACACAGCAATAAAGCACAAGCTTATATCCACCCCTTTTTCACAAAATCCCACGGAGATTTACACACAGTGAAACCTGGATGCAGGTTTTGTTAGTCTGGATACACAGCCAGATAAATCACAGCACACTTTGGGCTCTCATTTTAGAAGCTGCTTCCCCTGGACTATATAAAGCTCAGTAACTTGACACAATAAAGGAGAATCAAGTGTGACTCAGCATATACATATGTAATAAAAAAAAAAATTAAAGCTGCAAGGGACCAGCATAAACTTGATCTCAAATTCTTAATTCGATCTTGGTTTCCAGGAATTTTGCAGAACTAACACACAGTACCATAAAATATTTTGAATATTTTACATCCTTAAGTCACGTATTGAATTTTGTACCTGCAGGAACCAGCTGAATGAAGAGGACAACACTTCCCCCTAGAAAGAAGGTGCCTGACAAGGAGTAGCGGCGCGGGAGGGAGCGGAGGAGGAGCCAGGCGATCACATAGGCGGGCACTTCAATCACAGCCGAGAGGAAACAGTTGACATAGGCATTTCCATGCCAGTCTGGGGTGCTCAGGGACAGGCCAAAGTAACCAACTGACGTGAAAAACCTGAGAAAAGCAATAAGCACAAGTTATTCCAGAAACAGCAGTCTCTGCACGCCTCCAGCGTTGCCTCAGATGTTGTTACAAATATAGGATGTCTCAAAGCATTGCCACAGGTATCGTGGCTTAGAAAAAAATCTCAGTGGAAACCCCATCCTTCTAACTCTGTCATCCCTTCCAGTGACCACATCCACAGCAGCTTGAAGAGACCTTGGATTTCTCTGTCCTTCCTGCACTACACCAAGTAAAAGGCTTTGTGGAAGTCGTTCACAAAGGCTTTTCACTGCAATGGACACAACGACACAGCGGAATAACGCTTGCAAGCTTCCCATGCCAACTACATTCCTACTTGTAGCCAACTCCAGGGACAGGATCTCCCACCCTCAGCAGTTCTGTTACAACTTAGTTAATCTTCACAAGAGAGCTGGATATTTGGGTTTCAGATCTCAACAGTGCTTCACTATGGCATGCCAAGTGTGCTAGCCAGTTCCTTTCTGCTGGGGGAAATACGGACAGAAAAGGGTCCTGGTCTCTCTGTATGGGATTACTGGGTCCTCATTCCTCGTGGCTGCCCAGGCAGTGACCAGGATCTCACTGAGATGGGCACTGTACAGAAACAGAACAAAAATGCTGGCCATGGGTCTGCTTCTTGTTATGTTACTGAGTTGCTGCCTCTACTTCAAGAAGAACATTTTTCTCCAAATAGACATTACAAAGATGGGAGCATCTTAAAAAAAAAAAAAAAGGCAATTTAAAATACACAAGTTGTTACATATAGTTTCTTAACTATTTTACATCTGAGTCGAGGCTACTGTCTCCATATTCTTGTGTATTAATGCAGTGTGGGCACAAGGATATTGAGGGCCATGGACCAGCCAGGGACCGTGTGGAGATGGTCTCCAAGGCCCAGTTTCATTATCTAAACCTGTGGCATGTGCCCTCAAATCAGAAACTGTTTTATTGCCTGGGTACTTTAGGAATACACATTTCCTTACCACAAAAGTAATGACATAATAGTAATAGTTGCAATGTTTCGGGTTCGAAATAGGTCCAGAAGGATAGCCTTCTGCTGCTGCTGAGGCTTCGAATCCTGCATCTGAAGGAAAAAGGAAAACAAAACCGAAAAAATTCCCACACACCTAAGAGCAAAACAAGCTGTGCTACCCACAATGCGGGCAGTTACGGAGCTACGACTATCGGGGATAACCAGCCAGCCCAAGGGCCAGCTCTGCCCCAGCGAGGGCAGGCTTGGGCACAGCCTGTCTCTGCACCCAGCTGTACTCGTGGCACTTCCCACTCCTGTGGTAAAAACAAAGGTAGTGCTGAGCCCACTGCACCGTGCTGGCTGATGAGACAGGAGCATCAGCTGAGCAGACAGATGAATGAAGGATCCTTAGGGGTCTCACACTGTGCTTCCAGGAGCAACCTCATGACCAAAGGCGTCTTTCTGTGCATTGTCCACTCAAGTCTCTTCTGTTCAGCCTTCACAAACGATGGGAAATAAATGCAGGGAACCACCCAGTTTTGCTGCCTGCCAGCACCCTGATGTGGATGGGAACAGATGCCAAAGGTTGATGAGGTAGCCAGGGCACATCATGGAGCATCCACCACCTCAGACCGGAGACAGAGGGTCCTGTTTAAGGCTTGAGGCTGGAATCTTCTGCGTGGCATTAGGGTGTCCTTCTGTCTGCACGCTCTGCCCTTGCCAGGGCAAAGCCAGCACTTGTGTCCAGGCTTCACCCCAGGCCCAAAGAGCAAACCACCCTGGTTCTCCCAACAGGACTACCAAGGAGATTTCCTTTCCTAGGAAGAGAGGATGGTTTCCAAGGAATGCCTTTCTAGTAACATTTGAAAAATGCTTCCAATGGAGGACTTGGAGTGCCGACATCATCCTCTGGCTTTTGTGGACACTTTGGCACACAACATTTCCATGAGGTAAAAGACAGCTGAGCTGCTGCTTGGTCTCAAAAATACTTAGGAGTGATGAAATGCTGCAACCTGAAAAAGTAATCTCCAGTTTGAAACACATCCGAGCACTGGCTGTGAAGTAAGGAAAGTGCTTTTCCGTGGTTTCTGTAGGATGAGCTTCCCCTCACTGCAACATCCCATTCAATTTACATTAAAACTCACATTTGGAAAAGAGATCTTCATGCAAAATCTAAGTGTGCCATTGAAGTGCCAGATCCTGCCGAGGGCACATGTAACATGCAGTGTCTCTGTCCTGCAGACACTGCAGAGCAGCACACAGTGCTTTGCTTTCTGCTCTGCAGGAGACAAGAGGAGGCACAAAGTGCAGCTGCCAGTATAAGCAGGCTCTGACCTACAGGTCATTGCTGGCACAGGGCTGAAAGTTGAGTTGCTGGTTTCTTTGCACAAGAACAATGTCTGTGCCTCTTCAGGATAAGCTCCAGCGAGGACAGAGCCACTAGAGGGGGAGATGAGCACACGAACCACCGTCCTGCTGCGACTGTGCTGCTCCCCAGCTCTCTGGGGAACCAGGTTTGCACGGGGCTTTCTTCTTTTAACCAGCAGATACGAAACACAAGAAAAAAACAGTTTTGAAGAAGAGCTTGATGTTCTTCACTGCCTTCGCTACCATCATGGTTTTCAAGTGCCCTTGCAGCGCTCAGGTACTTGAACTGGTCTGTGCAACCCAAGGAGTCCCTCGGGCTCCAGGCAGCCCCAGCACACGTGGGTGCTGATTCAGGGCTCCCTGCACAGCCCCCTGCAATGGGCTGCTGTTAAACTGCAAGCTGCTAACACCGCACCACGCTGAAAGGGGCACAGACGTGTTCCTCAGGTCTTCTCAGTGCCCAAAGGATGAGGCAATCTAGGTCACCCTTGCTTGGAAAACCACAACAAACCACTGCCGAGGAACACAGTTTTACTGTAAAAACACAAGTCATAAAACCTCCCTCTGTGTTCTCACTTTGATCTTGCTAACCCAGCTCTTACCACACGCCAACAGTCACTGCAGCCTCTGGGAGCTGCTGGGGCAAAGCAGTTCTCTGCTGGCATTTCCCAACAAGTCGACTGGCCAGAGGGGGAAGCGCCAGCGAGGTGAAGCACCAGGATGTATGAAACATACCTCTGCAGTGTCGAAAAGCACGGCCGGGGCTGGAATGCCATTTATTTTCGCAGCCTTTCGGATAATAACTTCTGCCTCCTTATATCTTCCTTGGGAGATCAGCCACCGAGGGGACTCAGGAATGACCCTGCAGTAAGTGTCAGAATAAAAGAGTCAGCATTTTCACAAAAGTAAGAAGTTATAAATAACATATTTGTTGTGTCTATGAGTTATGCTCTCATCTCACAGATTACTTGCAGCAGGAGACAGGCAGCAGAGAAGGATGTGGGCAATGGAATTCAAATATATGGAATGTGGTTGTTCTCATGCTAAAGTAGATGCATGCTTAGGCCTTTGCCCTCAATGGCTGTTTTGCAAGGAATAACTGATGTCCACCAGATGTCACCAGATAGACAGCAAGGATGGGGTAGCTGAGCCAGTGCTGAGCAAAAGTATTCGAAGGAAACTGCACACGATGTGGAAATGCTTTAAATATGCACAGGGTATAGTTAAAGGTTCTGTGTCATAGGAATCTTATATACAAACCTCACAATGTTCCCACAGCTCTGAGCAGGCTCTCCCAGGCAGAGAACTGGGGCAGTGTCCCCTTGCAGAGTTGATGACATTTTCTAATCAATTCCAGGCACGTGTTGAGTGAATTAACACCAAACACAGAACAGAAAATTTCACTTTTCCTTAACTAAATCCTTTGATCTTAACAGGCGCTACCTCGCTCCCTTTAGCCAGCAGCACTTTTTCCTCTCCTTGGAAAAAAGCAGGTCAGACAGTCCTTTTCTGATGAACCCTAAAGGATTGACTCAAAGCCAGGTCAATAATTTCAAACATCAGATGATTTATATCCGATCATTAACCACGAATGAGACTTTCTGTGAGATGAGCTGCCTCCACTGCTCTTCTTTCTGGGCAAGCTGAGGATCACGAGACTGTAGAAACAATGCTGTGAACCTTCTGGAGAATTTGGAAGGGAAATGAGGAAAAGAGCAACTATGGCACAGAGCAGTGGGATAGGCAGGTCACACGGCCTGTGGGAGCAGTGGGTCCACATGCTCAAATGCCAGCTAATGCCAACCTGCCTTGGCAGAACTTTGCCAGTGCACCTTGATCCCCACCTACCCCCGCATAAGCCCCTGACTGAAAGTTCCATCTGTGAAAATTCTTTGCATGCTTTACAGTGCATGCCCATAAAAAGCCTGGGGATTCCCACCCAGTACATTTCAGAGCAGGACTCTGAAGCAGTGCCTTGGGGATGGATTTTGTGTGCCTTGCAGTGCCTGCAGACTCTGAGAAGCTTCCACCCAAACCAGCCTCCCCAGGGAGCGGCTGCTTGGTGCCCAGGGAGATGCTGCTGTGCTGAAGGGGTTTGAAACTCTTCAAGTTAAATAATCAAATTGACCCTTCAACAGAATCAATCCTTACAATCTGATGACAGTAGAGGTGGAGCTGGAAACCATTTGAAAGGATTGGTTTGAAGATTAAGGTTAAAAAAAAGCTCCAACATGCAACAATCCAAAACCATCAGCAAAGACTTCTGACAAGGCTGGGACCTGCAAGAGGTCTTTTGGACTACAGAAGAGTGGCTCTAAATCACTTAACTGTTACAACCTGCTCATTACAGCTATCACCTTTTCAAGGTAACAGGAAAAAAGGTGTCCCCACGATAATATGAAAGGAAGGAACTCCTCTTGTTGTAAATTATCCTTATTTTAAGAGTGTGAGTGATACCTTGCCTTTCTTTTCCTATTTTCAAACACCTATCTCTTCAGAAAACTGCAGATGACCAGGGCAGCAACAGAACAAGGCTCTGTGCCCTCCTTCAATGCCTCTGTCCAGCTGAAGAGAGCAGGGCTTCAAGCACACAGCCAGCACCAGCGACTTACAACTGGCAAGAACAACCCAAAAAAGAAATCCCCCCTCAAAGCAAAGCCCCCTCAGGGCAAACAGACAAAAAATAGCCAGCCCTCCCAACACCCCGGTGTTCCCCAGCACCAGCACGGAGAGCAGGAGGCGGGAGGGGGGCCGGGGAGCGTGGGCACTCACCACCAGAGCGGGATGCAGAACAGCCCCGGGACAGTGAGCGCCAGCAGCAGCATCCGCCAGTCTCTGATGAAGTAAGCAAACAGGGGCAGCAACATGTAGCCAATTGCAAAAAATATGCAAACTCCTAATGTAGAGAATAGAATACGAACTGATTTGCCAAGAATTTCTGTGCCTGTTTAAAACAAGGGAGGTTGGGTTAGCATTTTAACTCTTTCTTTTCAAGCATGACTAAATACTTTACTGCATTTATGGAAAAAAAAATATGCTAGACAATCTTAGAAAAGAGCAGCACAGCACGGACCCACCCCGTACAGAAAAGCTGCTGGGAGTGTTGGGGACCTTCAGATAAAGAAGCTACTTCTGTTTGCTTTGATTAATGCATTGGCAGAGACAGATAAGGACAGGCAAGGGGGATGACCAACAGACTTCCAGGAGCCTTTCTGACATGCTTGGCTAGGATATATATAGCCTGCTCCCCCAGGACATGGCCTGCTCTCCCACCTAACCCACTGGGATTTAAGATGCAATTCACTGCTGGGCACTTCTGGAGGAGCAGAGGTCTGTGGATGGCAGACTGACATGGAGTGGAAGGATGCGAATTTACAGTGAGGGGAGGTGGGAACAAATTTCACATCTATTTTTTGGAACAGAGGGAAGGTTGGAGTGTTGAATCAGCACATCACAGGCTGAAGGACACAACCAGGGAAGACGCCATCTACTGTTCCAGCAGCCAGGCAGCAGTCACTGAAAGCATCCTACAACCACTGCTCCACACGGCAACCTGAGATCTAGTTATAAAAACAGGCTGTTCGAAGGCTTCAAAAGCACCTACATTCTTTTACAATAAAACACCTAGTCACTGCTTAGTAAAATCCACTGATGCCCTCAGGTCCAGCTCGCTTCTGTTGCTAAACACTGAAGATTGCCTTGAACGTCTTCTCCAAAGAGGAAGGAAATGAATGTTTATTTAGAATCTTCCCGTTCTCTTTCTCTAAACCTATAGAAGTATAGGCTTGAAGGATTCAAGAGCAAAAAAAGTCATATTGGACTAAAGTAGAAATTGTACCAGTGAAGATTTATCACTGTCTAACTAAATGATGCAGGTTCAGAGGGCTAAAAAAGTAACAGTACATTAAGCAAGCATTTAATCTAATGCAGACACATTCATACCCAGTATGAAGGCCACCACGTAGTTTGAGATCTGTCCCATCCCCACTATAAGAAAGAGCACTGTGAACATCTCCCAGCTGGTGGAGAAGATCTGCAGGAAGCTGAAGACAGTCTGCACAGCCATCGTCAAAAAAAGGATGTTCTTCCTGCCAAACCTTTGGTAAAAGATAAAGATTATTACTGAAACAGCATGTATTTATGGAAGGCACAAGGGAGCACAAATATCCAACTTCAAGTTATGCAGCTTATCACAGCCTGAAGTTTTGTTCATCTTAAAGAATTTTATTATTTTCATATGTGCTAAAAAATATTAAAATATCCAAGACTCAGGAAACAGACCAAGAAGAAAAATTAGGAGCAGAAACTTCAGGGAGCCACTAGACAGAGCCTAAGTAGACTAGGCACCAGTACAATAGGGAGACACACACAGACTGCCACACAAAAGCTAGGAAATGTCACATTACTGACAAAGATCCCACAACAATCCCAGGAGCAGCTCATGCAGGAGTGTGTCTGGGCTCTCGGGGAGGCTGCCTGGCCACGCTGCACTGGGGCACACACTCCCTCAGATGCTCCCAGTGGGCACATGGCACCAGTGGGATTTAGTGATTATCTCATCTCCCTTTCAAACAGTAACACCAACTGACTTCTGCACTGGGGCAGGAGTCAGGAGATCAAATTCGGATCACATGGAATTTAATGCTGGAGGCTTTAGGATTAAGTCTCCCAGCGAGTTTTGAAACCCCTCTGCTAAGAGGCCACTGCTGCCTTACGACATTCTGCTTCCCAGCAGAGCCAGGGCAGGAGGAGACATCCCACTGTCCTGGTGTGGGCACAGGACTGAGGGCTATATGGAGAGGGGAGCAGAGACTTGCAGAGGGAGTGCATATTCTGCATTCGACATTTGTAAGGTCAACACTGCTGAGATAATTATCAAAGGCCTGTAATGATTTTTTGATACTTTACATCTGCTTAGTGAGGTGCTGTGACAATTGCTATCCATTTACAGGTTATCTGTTTTTTCCTTCCTCTCAAATGTGCTTACTCTGTTTCCAGCCAACCAGCTCTCCTGTGTGGAGCTTCCATTCAAAGGGCAAGTTTCTATCCTGCAGCCCTAACAAGCGATTGCCAGTTAATGTGTGACAAAGAACATCATCTTTTAAACTACTAGAAATGCCAGATAAAGAAACAGTTGTGCCTGTGGAGTGAAACCCACCACACCAATCTGCAAAGCAGCCACGTGGGCTCCTGGAGGCTCCCGAAGTGCCCAAGAGACAGAAATCCTACACCTGGGGTAGATCAAGGGATTTTTGAAGGAGCCAGGCCAGTGACTTCATTTTGACCAAAACTCAGAGAACTGCACATTTAACTCCTTTACACCTCTTGCAAACAAACGCCCCGGCTTGCCCTGCTCTGCCCACGGCTTTACCTGTCCGAGAGCTGCCCCGAGACGAAGGAGCCGATGAGGACGCCCACGAAGAACAGGGAGGTGGTCAGGGGGGCTTTCCAGTCGTTGTCACACACCAGGTTCCACTGCAAGAGAAGGGCCTGACTCAGACACAGCCACAGTGCTGGCCTGAGCCTTGTCTGACACAGGGGCTGGAGACACACACACTTCCATGCAATTTAATTCCACATTTCCACCCATCGCTGGCACCAGTGCTGTTTGCTCAGTCAAGGTCGCTGTTGGAATGCCCTGCTTAAATCAGAGGGGGAAAAAAGGGAAAGTGGTTCCCTCCCCAGGCATCTCCACAAGGCCAAAACACCAGCAGCCCTCTGACAGGACCCCATCACTGCCGAGGGAGGGGAGCAGCAGCAATGCCAACCCCGAGGGGAGCTGGAGTGTGCAGCTCAGCGTCTGCCCTGGCCCCGTTTCCAGCACAATCCCCCCATCACATGCCCACCAGACCCCTGGACCTGATCTGGCTCCCCATGGCCTGAAATGCTCCCACCAGTGATGCAGATCCATGGAGAAGGGTGAAGAATTGTCGTGGTTAGGGACAGTTTCCAGTTACCTGATCTCTGCCAGCACAAAACCTGCTGCATTTCAGTAACTTCTGGGATTGACAAAACATATGCAAGAAGATGCACAGAATGAAGTCTCTTTCTGCACTGACATGTTACCAAATTCTGTTCCATCCCCCGACCTGCACCACTGACTTGCTGCCCCATCACTCAGCCTCATGACTGGAGTTGGCTGGGGCTGGGGACTTAGGACAGGAGCCAACATGGAAACTTCCACCTAAAGCTATTCATAATCCCAGAAAAGGTTTAAAAAAAATAAAAATGGCATCGTAAGTCTCTGTCCATCGAAGTTACAGGTGAGCATGTCTCTGCCAGGCTTGTTCCCATCCTGGTGACTAATCTCCTGGTTAAGGCATGCCTGCCAGGAACACTTAGGGAGAGGCTTCAAACATGTCAGTCTCAGATCAGATAATGCTACCACAATGGTAATCTAATTAGATCACAGATCAAAGTATGGCATAATTTTAATAATTAGCCACGCTATCAGAGAGTGGGGCCATCGCCCACACCAGTGCTTATCCTTTGGTTGGAGGGGCCAAGCCCAGGCAAAGGCAGGGTGAGGGAGCAGGCACCTGCCCTGAGGGCTGCTCTGGCTCCTCACTCAGCTGAAGGCAATAAGGAGCAACTCCAGTGTTTCAGAGACACCCAGATGCCATCTGATGGCACCACGAGTTCCTCCAAACCCAAACCACCCGTGCCTGGCTGGCTGAGCTTTGCTGCTGCCGCAGAACAGGCAGGGAAACCCCAAAGCAAGGGGGGTGTGGTGTGGTTTGGTGCAGTTTGCTTTGGACTGTAACTCAGGAAAGGGATGCAATCAATGCCTGTTTTCAGGCAGATGGATAGACAGAGACACACTGCCAGTGGTGGGGAGCCAGGTACCTCTGCCCTTTGCCCAGCCTGCAGAGTAACACCGGCTACAAGAGAGAAAAGTTAATTGAGTTTAAAAACACAGCCCATGCCTCCTCCAGAGGAACACACACACGTCTGCAGTGCAGGAACAGGGAGAGTTGTGGACTGATACGTGCCTCCAAGACTTAAATTTGATTAATAACAAAAAGAACACTATGGCAGAAGTTGCTGTAAGGTGTCTTCTCATCCCTGCTGGGAAAGGAGACGAGATGAGGTGTGGCCCACCCAGGCACACACCTGTGTCTGTCTTGGCTGTGTTTGATAAGGTGGCTGTGAACATGTGGGTCAGTGGGGCTCTGGTACATTCAAGGATGCTAGTTGTGAAAAACAGATGCAGGGCTCTGCTTTGCCTGTCAAAGAAACCAGAAACTTCCATAAAGAAGCTTGGTGGAAGTCAAATCCTGTATTTAAAACAAAACAAAATTCAGTTACAGGAAACACAGCTTTAAAAGCAGACTGCAGAGGTGTTTCACCACATCCTGCTGCATCTCCCTTTCTCTGTTCTGGGAAAGCTGGTGACGTGACAGAATTTGCATCTGATACAGACTATTGTTAATTAGGTGGACATTGAGCATCCCAGTCTGGGGCTACCAGCACAGCACCTGCCCCTGGACCTTCAGACTTGGGTTGCTCGAGGTTAAGGATCAGTGTTTTTAAAATGCCTCCATGTGCCAAAGGCGCTTTGGCTGCAAATTAAGCCCAGCTAAATAATAACTTGCTCATAAAACTGCATTGCCTCCTTGGTGCCAAATGCCTCCTACCTAGGTGTTCACTGTACCTTTTCCCATGATATACTGCACAGCCAGCAAAAATTCACTGTACAGGGTCAAGTCTTTCAGATCTGGGGGATGTGATAAAGAGCACACGGCAGCTGGCTGTCAGGAAAGAGGTTCATGTCTACAGGAAATCACTGCATTTGACCAGAAAACACACAAACACATCAAATCCATCTGATTATGAGTATGCCTGAAGCTGCCGAGTGAACTAACCCCACCAGCTATTTCAGCTCCAATACCACACACAGCACAGGGAGCTCTGCAATACAGCCCTACTCCCCAGGTACACCCCACCTCCCAAATGCCACCTCCATCCCCACAGACAGTCCTTATGACTGAGGTTGTGCCCTGGCACTGCACATCAAGCACATGTCGATATACTGAGGTTTCACTCATACTTCAATGCACAGGGAAAAGTGAAATCTAACTTATTTGACCTCTTCCTCAGAGGCTGCATCCATGACAGCCAAGCACAGCTTGAGCACAGGAGCTATAGCCCAGCCACAGCTGACCTATCTACAGCTACAACTTCCAAACGGTCTCTACTGGACTAATTATTCATTAACCAGAAAATCAGTAATTCTGCAATGTCCCTAAGCATACTGGAGAGCAAAGTTCATGTAAGATTCCAAACAAGGGCTATAAATGCAGGAATAGGAAGAGGAACTGCTCAAGAACATCGTTATGACATCACTTTATTCACATGAAATCCCTCCAACCCTTTCCCACAGCAGCTGTTTGGACAAACTTTCCAAAAAACTGAAACTGGAGAAGGTGTCCTGACTGCCTGAAGCAACCCAGCCACCTACATTCTCAATCAGAAATCACTTATTAACCATCCTGAGTACCAGCCCATTCACATCAGAGGAGAAACCACCAGTGGAGCCTTGTGTAATTGGCCAGGACTGTAAACCAGGGAAAATCTGAACTTGTCTGCCAGAGTAAATCTTCAGATGAATAACTGAAGAAGTATTAATTATTCACAGATGGCCCCATCCTGCTCCCTGGGTCCAGCAATGAGACCAAGTGAGACCAGTGCACAAGTGACAAGCACAGGCACCTTCTGCCCAAGCACAGGGTGTGTTCCCAGGGCTGGGCAGGGCTGCTCTCCACTGATGGAAAAATCCATAAGGGAACAAAAAGACCTTCACATGCCTTCAAACCACGGCAGTTCCTATCCAGCCTCTCGCCTCTGCCAGTTCCAAAAGCTTCTGGTTTCTGCCTTTGCTGACAATTGGTGCCAGGGCTGGGACAGGGACAGAGCAGGGTGACACAGGTGACAGGTGAGTAGCCCCAGTGAAGCCCCTGACTCTCACCGTGCCCCTCTCAGTGGTGTCTGGGGTACAGGCCATGCCCCAGGGTGCTGAGCAGCTCAGCATGTCCCCAGGGAGCAGTGCTGGTTGACAGCCTGGCTCAAGGGAACTAACTGGATGCTAATGCCCAGCTCTGGAGAGAAAAACTGGCGCTAGTCCTTGACCTCTAATTAATGTCAGCTCTGAGCATTGTTAGCTGGAAGTAAAACAGAAGTAGGTTAAGGTCCAGAAAAGAACACCAATGGAGCGGGCCGTGAGCCTGCCAAGGGGAAAAGGAAACCTTGCAGCCCCTTCCACTCAGCTGTGGGATCACACTTGACCCCACAGTGACCCACAGTTCCACCTGCTCATCATTACACTTACAGCCTCTTTCACATCACCCTGGCCCAACGACCACCTTTTTCACCTGTGCTGTGAACTTTCACTTTTCCCCATCATCTCCCTTTTAAGACCAAGCAGATGAGTCTGGGATTCTCTGTTCCCAGGGTTTCACATGTCCACACACACCAAGTAACACAGATGCTGAGCTGGCATCTCCCAGTTCCCTTCAAGCAGGCATTAATAACAGATTTAATGCAACTGCATGAATCAAATTAAATCTCTAGCACTTAATCCTGTGCCATCAAGTTCTGCTCCTCAACCGAGTTCTTGAACTGAAGCTGTTTCTTCACCGAGTTCTCCTGATGGCATGTCCTGGCTTGTCTTTCCTAATACAGAAAAAAAATGCTGGGTACAAAAATAAGCATCTCAAATTTAACTGAACTGCCTCTTTTCAGCATTTCATCAGTGCTTGTTTTCCTTGTTTTGAAACCAAATTCTTTATTTTTTCCAAATGTCCATGACAATTTTGAAACAAAACAAGTATCCTTTTCCATCTGGCTTACAGATGGGAACCTGGCACTTGGTTTCCATCTCTGGATGTGCTATTGCCTCCCTGGCATGCCCCAGACCCTGTGGCAAACCCCACTGCTGCATCCCATCTGAATCCCGCACGGAACGCTCTTGTTTGGCATCTGCCAACACAAGTTATTTACTGTTCATTAAGAAGGAATCACATTTCTCCTCCTTTTCCTTCATTTACTGCCTCTCTCAGAGCAAGCACTAACTCCAAACCAGGGATTATGAGCTCACAGACACCCCTGAATAAACTGGCCTCCCTCTGGCAGTGAGTGTGGCACTGCCTGTGCCAGCGGTGGCGACCAGGCACCCACCTCGCAGCTGTGCCAGCCCATGGGACAGTGTCTGGGCAGTGTGTGCAGTGCCTGGGCAGCAGCCAGGCTGTGATAAAGTTCACCCATGGCCAGGAGTAGGGTGAGCTTTCCCTACACCCCCACCTTGATTTGGTGTTGTGAGGGATCCCCAGCAACTGAGCATGACTGGCGGCACAGTGGAAGAGGTGTCATGTGTGCCAGGGTCTCTGCTTTGGGCAGCAAAGGAGGCTGGCATCACCTGCCCACATCCTGCCCTCCTGGCACCTGGCTGAGCCCACCTCTGCCCACCCCCAGCACAGACCCTCCCCCCGTGCCCCCAGGGCACAGACGCCTCGCCTCCATCAGGACCCTTCCCGGCTGTGTCACCGTGCAATGTTTCTTGGTGGCAGATGTTGCTGAGTCACAGGACTCATGAGGACGGTCACACACCCACTCCCTGTCACGCACCCGAGGGTGAGCCACCAGTGTGTGATCAGAGCAGCCCTTGGCTACCTGGGCACCCTGCTCGGCCAAAGGACTATGGAACCTGCCAGCTGCCAAGTCCAAGCACTGCCTGGCGTCAGGGTGAGCCCGTTATTCCTTGGAACCCCTTACACAACGTAGAAGAGCAACTCTAGGGGAATCCTCTTCCTCCTCTAACAGAGCTCCACGCTCCCTGCCAGCACCGGCAGAGACGGAACAGCGCGTCCCGGCCGCCACACCGCCCAAACAAGCGCTGGTGTGACCTGTCACCGCTGACGCTCCCACAAGGCACCCTGTACAAATGATGCCACTGCAGAGCCTTACAAACCGAGGCACAGCCTGGCTGCGGCCGGCTCAGGCTCCTGCAGGAGCGACCAGGGCACCTGCCCGCACCAACCCACCTGTCCCAGCGCCGGCCGAACCCACGGGCCGGCTGGGAGGGCACAGGGTGCGGGGCCGGCGGGAGCGCACCCTGCTCCTGCCCCAGCCAGGCTGGTCGTGTCTCTACCGGGACATGCCCTCGTCCCCATCCAACGCTGCGCTGAGAACAATTGCATCCCACAGAAAGTTTACCGGGATGGTCAGCGTGTGGCAGAAGGAAACTATCGGGCTTCTATTTTCAGCCTCTGCCTCCCCCTTCACAGGAACCTCTCTCCGAGCAAAACAAACTGGAAAACAGCAGCGATGGCGAGGGCGGGCAGCTCCTCCGGCAACCTTCACCGCGGGCATCCCCGCCGCTCCCCGCAGCATCGTGCCCTCCCGGACCCTTTCGCACCGGCGCTTCACCCGCTGGTTCCTGCCCTCCGTTCACCCTCCCCAAGGCAGGAGAACCCCCGCCGGGGCCGGGCACAGCCCGGGCGAGGAGCGCCCCAGCCCCGCACCTCGGTGACGATGGTGGAGCGGTACACATCCCGGCTGTACTCCCAGCCGTCCAGGCACGGCTCCTGCTCCAGCGCCTCGAGCCGCACGTCGGAGCCGGGCCGCAGCCCCAGCGCAGACAGGTTGGCGAGCGCGGCCAGGCGGTATCGGCGGCAGCGGCTCGGCACGGCCCGCCCGGCCCGCGGCTCCAGCGGGATGCTGGCGTTGCGCCACTCGGCGCTCAGGTTGGCCCCGCGGGGCACGGCGCACCGGTGCTCGGGGGTGCCGGCCAGGAACACGGCCGACATCCCGTTGAAGCCGTTCGGGATGATGCTGGCGCTGAGCAGGAAGAAGACGAGGCGCTGGAAGCGGCCCCACTCGCCCAGGAAGGCGGTGGCCCCGTCGTAGTCGCGCATGGCGAGCGCGGAGCTGCGGGCGGCGCTGCCCGCGGGCCGGGGAGGAGCGGGCGGGGCAGGGCCGAGCCGGGGCAGGGCCGAGCCGGGGCAGGGCCAGCCCCGGGGAGGGATCTGCGGGCAGGGCTGGGGGGGCCGGGCCCGGCGCTCCGCCCGGGGGAGAGGGGGAATGGGGATGGGGATGGTGGGAGGGGGATGGGATGGGATGGGGATGGGGATGGGGAGGGGGATGGGATGGGGATGGGAGGGGATGGGGAGGGGGATGGGGATGGGGAGG
>JAWWEE010000025.1:7320933-7438879 GCA_035221455.1 Xenops minutus
CGGCCCCCCCCGGGGCGGCGCTCCCGGCCGGGCCGGGCGGAGGGGCCGGGGGTCGGTCCGGCCCCGCCTCTCGCGGCATCCCCGGAGCCCCCCCGGCCACGCGTGGGCACCGGCTCCGGAGCGCTGGGAGGCGGTCCCCGGTTTTTTCCATTCCACGCGTTGATTTCCCCGGGCACCGCGGGCCGGGCGGTGCCGCTGCCGGCGGGACGGGGCGGCTGCCCCGGGGGGACATCGGTGCCCGCCGCCCCCTGCCCTCCCCGAGCCCCGAGTGCAGCCCCTTCGGGGACCCAGCCCTGCTCTCCGCTGCGGGGCTGCGCCAAGATGGAGATACAGCATCGTAGCAGCCCCGAGCGCGCTGGGCACAGCCGGGGATCGCGGGAGCTTTAATGGGCAGGGAACTGCAACAGCGACCCATCAGATGGGAGCTGCGGGGGCTGCCGGGGCCTCTCCCCCTGGAGCACCCCCAAAACGTAAGAGGCAGCGGGGATGTGAGCCCTCCTACACACTGGCACAGAGGAAAACAAGGATCACAAAGCTTTAGGATTGAAACGTGCTCACAGCCCCTGCAATCCCGTCCCTAGCTGCATCCCAGTGCTTTTCCCCAGCAGTGTTTGCTCTCAGCAGCAGACAAGGTCAGCCGTGGCTGCTCAAGGAGCCTGGAGCAGCTCTGGCCTCGGGAGAGGTGCTTTTTATATTCCCGGCTCCTGTGCATTAACTGTTCTTGCTCTGCACATGAGTCGGCTTTGCCCGCAGTCAGATACATGGATAGCTGGCAAAGCCATTTCAGAAATCTAAGCAATGCTGTCACCTTCTGAAATAACTCAGGGGACACCTAGAAACCCGGCAATGTCTCAAACAAGCACAGCACTTGCCCTGCTTGGACAATACACTCCCTGGAGGTGGGAGCAGGGTGCCCGTGAGGGGCCATGCCCAGCCAAGGGTGCCCATCCTGGCAGTGGGCACGGGCAGGTTGGGAAGCAGGGAAGCATCTCTCCAGCAGAGATGATCAGAGGGTGACGTGGGTGTGTGGGAAGGAGGCACAGGGAGGAAGCAATGGCTCAGCAGTGCCCGGGGAGGAGAAGCAGATGGCAACATTTATCTGTCCAGGCAGCAATCCACTGCTTCTTGGGCTATGGAGTGAAGAGTCCATGGCATGGGAAGATTCAGATCCCTCCTTTTTGGAGAGAGGCTGGAGATGACATCTCTGGCCCAGGTCTGAGCCAGCACACAGCCAAAGCTGCCCCCAGTGATAAGAGCAGGGCGGGGGCCAGTTGGGGCAGATCAGGGGCTTGCAGGCAGCAGCAGGACTCCACCTGCCCTGTCCTGGGGCTGTGCAAGAGCCATGGTAAAGACAGGATACGCATGCCTGCTCCCATGGGGAAATAAGGGATGGGAGTGCATTGTTGTGAGCATTAATGTTAATGCAATCTTAGTAATTAGTCAGTCAATAGTAATTTTTTTACAGAGGACTGATTTGCAGCGCTCAGAAATAACTGTGGTTAGGATGCAAATTTAGCACATCAAAAGTAAGTGGTAGACACATATGATGTGCCCAGGTTTATCTGGTTTGCAGATGAATCCTTAATGTATTCTAAATTTCACATGTTCAACATGAAATCACCACAGGGTTTTATCTTTTACTGTGAATCTACATAAATTAGCAGTTACAGAAAGCTCATATGTTCTGACCAGCTCTGCCACAGCACCATGAGCTCCTGCTGCAACCACAATAGCCCAGAGCTTTTGCTGGGTGCTCCCAAGTACAAACCCCACTTGTGATCCAACATCAGGGCTGCTTTAATCCAAGCACAGAGATTATGAAAAACACATGGAAATAGTAACCAGTGAATGGCTTGGACAGTTGTGGAGCAAATTCAGTGTAAAGGAAGGACCAGTGCTAGTTCTTCCAACTGATCCTTCTGAAAGAGGATGGTACACATGTCCAGAGAAGGGCAGTGGGGCTGGGGAAGGGACTGGGGAACAAGACTGATTAGAGGCAGCTGAGGGAGAATGGGAGCTCAGCCTGGAGAAAAGGAGGCTCAAGGGGGACCTTCTTATTCTCTATAAATCCCTGAAAGGAAGTGGTAGTGAGGTGAGGATCAGACTTTTCCCAAGGAGCAAGCGATAGGACAAGAGGAAACTGCCTCAAGTTGCACCAGGAGAGATTTAGATTGGATATTAGGGAAAATCTTCACAGAAAGGATTATTAAGTTACTGGCACAGGCAGTGGTAGTCACCATCCCTGGAGGGATTTAACAGACATATAGGTGTGGCACCTGGGGACATGGTTTAGTGGTGGGCTTGGTAGCGCTGGGGTTTTTTTTCACCAAAACTATTCTATGATTACACCACAGCCTTATAAAACACATTTTCAGCTGTTAGATAAAGAGCAGTGTGCGGGAAATGAGGTCAAGGAGATTCCTGTAAAGTGAAATCAGATGCCAAGGAGCCCTGGCCTTACCGTCCTGCTGCCCGCCCTGGAGCTGGTGGTCCTGTCCATCAGGACATCCCACTGGACCAATAGCATCTGGGAAAAAATCATCTTTGGCAGCCTTTGCAAAGGCTCTTGACTCATCTCAGCCTTGCTGCTCTCTCAGCAGTGTAGTGTTAAGTACCCCCGGGGCAGCACTGAGGGCTGCCTGGTGCAAGGCTCACTTGAATCCGATTTACGGGACTTGGAGCTCTAAAGAGCATTGTGGCCATCACTTCCCAGTTCCTGGCAGTAGTGCATGAACCCTTCTCCTCCTAAGCACAGCCAGGCAGACAAGCACTCACAGTCTGATTATTTTTTATCTTATTTGTGGTAGAAATCCTATAAGAGAGATGGAGCAAGAGTGCCTGACTCTAGCACCCGTGTGAGAATTTGGAATAAACCATCCCAAAGCACACCTACTCAGGTGGAGTCAGCTTTCCCCAGGCTATCCACCACTCACTAAGGACTTAAGTAATTTTCTCTGGTACAGTGACACTCCAGCCAGGGAAGAGACAGTGCTTTGGCCCTGGCAGGGACCAGCACACATTCACACTGCAGCTGAGTGGCAGGAGGAGGTGCACCGAGGCACCCCTGTCCTGGGGCAGCACCCGTGTGCTGCTTGCCTGGCCCCCCAGCTTTTGGGTCAGGGATGCATCAGCTCAACAAGGAATGGCCCGCGGTATTGCCAGAGGTGACACGGGATCAAATCCATCACCGCGGTGTAAAACCACCTCCTCCCCCGGAGCGATCTTCGCCAGAGGTTTCCCGAAGTGCCCTCCGGGAGGATTTGGCTGTTTTCACCGGGGGATCGCCCCACCACGCCGGGACTCCTCTCGGCGCCGGCTCCCCTTCCATCCTGCCGCACCCGCTGGATATTCCGGTTTCCATCACTAGATGGTGCGGGAGACAGCGCAGCGCCCGGCCGGAGCTCTATGTGTCTGCCCCATGGCCCTGCGCCCTCTCTGCTCCTCATCTGCCCCCCACATCCTCTATAACCCCCTGCACCCCAGGCACAACCATTTACCACCCTCTCCGCTACACATCCCATACATTCCTCTGCACATCACAGCCCCGACGTGCTCCTTCGCACTCCCTGCACTCCCCCTGATGTTTGGAAACGCCTGGGACCTGCTGCCTGGGAAGCTGGGTCTCCATCCCAGGGACAGCCTGGGAGGGTGGCCGGTGCTACCTGGGGACAGGAGGAGGATGGGGGTGCCTTCTCAGGCAGCTTTTCCAGTGATGGGGCTCAGTGTCCCACCGAGGAGCCCCAGCCCTGCCATCCCGTGGTCCCACAGTGCCAGCAGCTTGCATCTCCTCTGGGTCCAGCAGCTTAGGGAGGACATCCTTGTCACTGGCATCCTGGAATCTCTCAGGTTTGGGAGTGAAGAACTGAGGTGTTTTTCAGAAAACAGTTATTAATAAAGCCCAAAGCCTGAACTGGGCTTGGACAGCAGCTTTGCACAGTAAAGCACAACCCTGTGCACATCAGCTGCCCAGAAAACAGTGCTGGCCGCTGCCCGGGCCCTCCCTGCAGAAGGAACTGCTTTAGGACTACCTAAAAATTCAAAGTATTTAAGTGTCCTGGTGGAGAAGCTGCTCCCAGGCTGGAAGAGCTCTGAGGGTGTTTCCTGGGGGAAAATAGAGAGGCAGAACAACTTGCAGATAAGTTTTTTTAGAGTTAGAAGCAGTTTTCTGGGTTTTACTATATATGTGGGGAATTTTTTTCCCCTGGAGAAATTAAAATAGTCTCTTTCACACATGAGAAAGGGAGCAGAGGGTACTCCTCCAAAAAGCCTCTTTCCCTCTAACCCCCTCTCTATGGCATAAGGACTTTTATCCTCAGAGAAATGGGCCAGCTGAGATGTTTTAGAGTCCCTGGGGCAGCCAGCCAGTAACAAAAGCAAAGTTAAACAACTCCAAACAAAAGCAGCAGCAGAATGGGGGTGTGGTGGTGGAAATAATGCCTGGCTAAGTAGGAAACTTTAATGATGATACATGGAAAAAGTTAAACAATTAGAACTTGAATCAGACTGGCTGCGATCCCACTTCATTTAGTAATAAATGCTGTGCTTCATCACAGAGCTCACACCTCTTTTTTTCCAAAGCAGGGAGGAGGCTCATGGTGTTGGGCTGGTCAGAGTGTCTGTGTGGGCAGCAGGAGGTCTGGGGGACCCCCAGGACTGCCCAGGCCCACCGTGTCCCCTCCGTCTTTTACCTGGGATCACCCCATGGGGCTGAATCCACCCTCCCAGCAATGCCCAGGGCAGAGGGGCCGGGGATGGCAGAGACTAACCCACAGAAACACACCCAACATATGTGTGCATTCAAGGGGGAATAGAAAACCCACTAATTGGAGAGTCATAAGCATGTTAATTATTTGAATATGTGCACTAATTAGACTTGGAGTTACACAGACCCACACTATGGAAATCTTTCCTGCCACATGCAGGTCTTCAGAGGCTTTGTCTTTTAAATATTTTAGGCACATACAAGCAACAGTTTCCATATGTGAACACTTGCCAAATAAAACCTTTTAGATTAATATCTATTGGAGGCACTTACCACACATCCCTTCTGACTTTCCCACACACCAGTGAATCAAATCCCAATGAACTATTAAAGCCAGACCCATGGAGACTGAGCTACAGAAGCAAACATCCCTCTGACATGGCTGCTAATCCCAGCCTGCCCCTGCCTCCCAATCCCCCCTGCTCCCACCACCCATGGGGCTTCTGTGCTCCAGGGGTCAGAAATAACCTCTCCTTGGAAGGAAGGCCTGGATCACTCCAGCAGTGACAGGGCAGTGACACTCTCAGCCCCACAGAGCTGTGGATCCCACTCTGGTGACAGCCTGGGCCATCAGGTAGGAGAAGGTTCCCTTGGAGTGTCACTGTGACTGGTTAAACATGGCCAAAACCCCAGTTCATTGGCCTTGTGCAGGGCAGATGTAGTAAAGCTCTGGACACCACAGGATGAGCTGGGTCACACGGGTGGAGAGGAGCCAGGCTCCTGTGGGAGATCATGGAACAGGCAGAGACACAGTGGCCCTTCCCATCTCTGTGCCCAGTAGGTCCCAGGGTCCCAGGAAGGTCTCATGAGTTGAAAACAACTAACTCCCCACCAAAAGACAGGCCAAACTTCAGGGCAGTTCTCTGTCTCCAAGAGGCTTTTTGAAGTTTATCCCGTGTCCTCCTCACCTGGATGCCAAGAGACCCCCACATGTACGAGTCCTGCCCCAGGACAGACCCACCAGGGGCCAGGCAAAGGGCAAGCTAAGTGATGTGAGACATAAACCCAACAATACAGTTTTATTTTGTATTTCATACAAAATGCACCCTCCCCATGTTTTACAGAGTTAAACAGCATTACCTGGTGACACAAAAGGTGACACTTGCTTGTGGCAGGTCCTGCAAACTCCACAACAGGAATGAGGTGCCCTGGGATGGGGTTGTACGAGCCAGCTGCAGCTCCAAGGACAACCTAAGGAGCTCCAAGCAGAGTCCTGCAAACCCAAGCAGCGATGCTTCCCACCTGATTAGCACTAGTTTTCTCCTCATTTGAACTTGTCCCAAGTATTCCCTTCAGAGGGTCCAACTGACCAAGCAAGGCCATACAAGTACAAGAAAAACAAGGCTCAGCATTGTGACAAATTTTCATGTACTTTAGTAATCAAAAACTCCTGATGGCAGAAGGAGGGGGAGGTGGATGTCCTGCAGGCAGCAGGAATGCACAGCACCAGCATCCCCGTGGTACCCAGCTGGAGGGAGCCCAGGGCAGGAACTGCTGCAGCCCCTCCAAGGCACTGCATGAATAAGGTCTAGATGTAGCCCAGGAACACCCTAAAATCCCTTCTAGGGAGCAGAACCTGTAGGAAGAAATTGCCTACCCAGCCCCAACCAGGATCATGCTCCCAACCCTCCTCCAGTCCCAATTTTCCCTGTTATGGAGAGCCAGAAGGGGTGCTTTGCCCATCATCCCATTTTTTATTTTCCTTTTCCATGGAAGGAAAGAAAGTACAGATTTCTTTTTCTTCCCCACATCCTCCCTCTCTCAAAGTGAAGAGAAAGAGGAGGGAGGCTATTGCAAAGCAGAAGTAACCTCATACACACAGCTCCAATCACCACCTGTGGCAGCACCCAGCAGCTGGGCAACTGAACTCTCTCTCCTCCAAGCACTAACATGAAAAAACCCACGTCTCTAAAAAGCAACATCTCAGTATCCGCAAAATCTTTCCCCCATCAAATAAGTGGATGATGGACTTGACTGAAAACACAGCCTTGGGATGTGGGTATAAATCCAGTCCTGCTGCCTTGGGACTCACCCCAGCTCCAGGTACTCCCTAAGTGCCTGGAGGCATTTATTCACTCTCTCTGTGCTGGGAGGTAGACCCAGACAACAGCAGTCTGAGGATTTAGAAATAAATGACTACAAAAATCTAGCAACAAGTGGGGAAGAGTCAGAAGGACCAAAGCAGAGGCAGCCATGGGCAGCAGTGTAGGAGGTGGGGATAACCAAAGGGGGCTCCAGGCTATTTCAGTGTCCTTGGGTGATTGGATGACAGAACAACTGAATTAGGAGTGGAAGAATGAATAAAAAAGCCTCCTCATGCTCAAGTGCGGAGATCTCTTGGGGAACTCAGTCAGCCTCAAACTGCAGTGCCCTGATCCATAAAATTTCACTACAATTACTGCTTCAAGGGGCCACCCTTCTTTAGCACATCTGCTGGGACTGGGCTGAGCAGGGGACCCACTGATACCACGTCCTGACTCCCAGGGAGTCAGTTTTTAATCCCTGGGGCAGCCACAGCGTGGGAGATTAACATCAGGATATAGGAGTCAGCTTCTTTTGTTAAAGTGCCTTCTTTTCTTTGAGCTATTAAAACATCTTCCTTGCCTTTTAAGTACAGGGAGGGCACAACAACAACAAAAAAAAGAATACTGGTTTTATATGAAACAGAGTAGAGAATTAATCAATATTTACACAGATCTTGGATAAGGTTATGGCACAGACTAATAAACCAACACAGCAACCCAAAAAGCAGAGTGTCAAAAAGAAGGGAAAAACCTGTTGTTATGCTTTCAACACCATCCCCCGGAGATCCCAAGTGTGAACGGTTTTATCTAGGCAAAGGCAGTGTAACTCGGGCTTTGGTGGTCGGGGGTGATTGGAGCCGGCGCTCGCGGCCGCAGGACGTGGGTGGGCGACCAGCCTGACCTCTCCAGAGCACAGCCCAGGCTTAGACAAGTTCAACCTTGGCGTTGGGATAAACAGCCACCACGTCATATCCCTCGGGGGGCTTAACCCTCTCCTTGGCGTGTGTCTCGCAGTACAGCTGCTCCTCGATGAAGAAATACCCTCTCTGCTTCAGGTTGAGGCCACAGTCGTCGCACATGAAGCACTCGGGGTGGTAGAGCTTGTCCCGAGCTTTGACGATGGTGCCCCTGGGAGGGACGGGGAGAGCTCCAGTGAGGTGGAGAACAAACAAGCACAAACAGCTTGTCCTGCTGCCTCGAGTCAATCGGCATGCAGGGACATGTGGGGCTGTAATCGTGGGTTCCCAGCCCAACATCTCAGCCCACCCAGAGCTGCCACCCTGCTCCAGGTGTGGCTTCCAGGAAGGGATGCTGCACACACTTCAGCACTGCTCCACAGCTTGGTGCAAAGCAGAGCCTTAAATATCTCCACTGAGCCTGGGCCTGAATGCCAGGAGCCAGCTGTGCACACAGCCTGTGGAGCAGAGACCCTCGGCTCACAGCACCAGCAAGAACACACTGACAGCCATTCGCCCAGCCCACACTCAGCCAGCAAGTCTGGCACGAGCAGGACATAAATTACAACAGAAAGTAAGTTATAATATATCATAAATTACAACAACACAAAGCTGAAAAACACCTATGTTGCCTGAAATCAGACCCAATATCCAATGTGTCAGAGTAACTCTTCAACAAACAAACAAAACTAACCCACAGCCCTCTTCTACTTGACCCTCAAGGCGTCCCTCCCCCTGTAAGGCTGCGAAGTGCCAGCACCACAGTGCTATTCATAGTCCCCGGGCAGCTACTATGATAAGCTGGGCAGAAACCATCCCATCAATCACCCCTGTTTTGCTGTGAGATTCCCTTAAAAGGGACAATCCAAACTGTATTCTTCAATTCCAAGTTTATATAAGGTTAGAAAAAACAAAACCAGAAAGGGACTCAAGGTATTCTGCTATAAATTCTCACCCGTGTGTGCCTGGCAGACCCAACCCAGCCGTGTCCCCACCACCCTGGGGGCTCTGGGCACTTACACGATGCCATTGCCACAGCGGGTGCACTCGGGGAGCATCTGCAGCCCGGACATGGCACCGCCCAGCTTCGGCACCGGCGGCTTCAGGGGGCGCGGGTTGCTCAGCCTGTCGAGCTTTTCACCTGCCAAGAGTTATAAACAGGCACAGATTGAAAACTCGACCTCTCAGGGCTTTGCTTTGGATCTTTTTCTTCAGGAGTCAGATGAGTCTCTGCCTGTCACACAACAGAACCTGCAACTGGCCTTGGAAGTTCTGGGTGAGCACCAACTCAGTACATGGGCCTTGTCAAGAGGCAAAGCAGCTGCAATCTAGAGACATGAGGTGAATTTGGCTGTGATACTATTCAGTGAATTAAGAAAGATAAATAGCAAAGAGCTCAAAAAAGCTCCAGAAAGAAGAGGTTCCATCACACCAACATTTCAGGTGCACTTGGTAGATCCAGCATCAGTCAAGGAGACAGAGAGGAAAACTTTTTGGAGAATGAGGCAAATTAAACAAAACAATAATAGAAGCACATGCATTTTTCTTCCTAGAGCACTCATTTAAGCTCAAATTATCTAAACCAAAATATTGTGATAGAAGATAAGGTCTTCTGGGGCACCAAGCCTCCTTTCATAGAAAGGTCCAATGACAGGAAAGGAAGCAATGAAGATTTTGTGCATATAAACAATATCACAGCAGAGTTTCCAGTGCTGCAGCCCCCTCCCCACACACCACCTGCTATCTGCCCTCGTATTTTGGACAGCACCGACGCACTTGTTCCAGTGGAAGTGCCTCCCATGGCTCCAGAAGCATCTCTGCCTTTCCTAAAGGGAATTTTTAGTACCTGAACCCAGTGCATCATCACTGCTGGGTGCCCACTGACCCTGTGCAGGTTCACATGGTGCTTTTGAAGGACAGTGCTTCCTTCCACGGAGAGAGCCCTGCTCCCCCTTCCAGCATGTCTCAGGAGGAGTGCCTGTCCATGGCCCAGCTGGGAAGGAGGGCACACACCTGACTCATCCCTGGGGTGCACAGCCACCCTCACACCACAGACCCCTCTCCAGCCATGGCTCTGATCCAGAGGCCAACGCTGCCAGCAGTTCCAGCCAAGAGAGTAAAACCAAAAAGGACCCATTTCCCATCAAACCCACTAGCCCGAGATGTAGCAGTGCCTGGTGATGCCAAGAGCCTCAGTACGTGTCAGTGCCTGCCCAGGAGCAGAACCCTCCACCCCAGGGTTCCCCCGTGCTTGGCTGGCTCCAGCCAAGACCCTTGTCAAGCCCTTCCGCTGCCTTGCTGGGAATAAACTGAAACAACTGCTCAAGCTCTGGCTTCCCCCAGCAGGAGACAAGGCGTGCTTGGACCAGACATGCTCATCTGCCAACATTTAACAGTCAAGCTGTCACTGTCTCTCATACTGAGCGCTTGGATAAGCTGCTTAAAAAAGGAGAGAAGGGGGCGGAAAGAGAAGGATTTCACAGCAAAATGAACCCTGCAGAGAGGGCTGCTTCCCGTCTTCCCAAACGATGGATTGTTACCTTCTATTCACCAGCCCTCGGTCTCACTGTGATTTATGGTCCTCAGCAAGGCAGGGAGATGGTTTAATTCCACAACCTCAACCATTGCTGTCCCCGTCATGGCTGCAGTGTTTGTCCTTCCTGGGCCACGGGCACCTGCAGAGCCAAGTGCTGCCATCCCTGCAGCTCCACCTCAGCACACAGCATTGCTCCCTAAGGGTGTGGGATGGGGCTGCAATGCTTCCAGTAGAAACACATTCCATATAAAACAGGTTGTTTTCCAAGACACTCAGCTCCTCAGGAGAGGAGAGCTTGACTTTAAAAGGACAACCCAGAGCAGGCTCAGGGCAAAAAGGATAATTTTAGGCTTAAGGAAAAAGGAGCCAGGGTGGCAGCCTGTAAAGCAACTCAGCCAGGAACACTCATGGGGCTTGAAAAGGTGCTGGAACATCACAGAACTTGATGCCAGCAGAGATGCTTTTCACTTAATTTCTCATCCCTTATGAAATAAACAGCATTGGAATGACCAAGGCATGAGGGAGGCTGTGCCTTCAGGCAGTCACGCATCCCCTCCACACAGCTGAGGGAGAGGGAGGGTGGTAGAGCCCCAGGAGGTGACAGTGACTGCTCCAGCCTGTCCCAGGCTGGCTGGTACCCACCAGCAGCTGCTCAGGCTCCAAGTGAACACACAGTGCTGCACTGGTGATGGGCTGTGCCAAGGGACTGCTGCGATGAGCAGACATCCAGGACTGGCTGGGACAGTCCCAGGATGTGGGGACTGTCCTGGCACCTCTTTATACCCCCTTCCGCAGCCTTTTCTTTCTCCCTTCCTCCCAGCAGTGGGTTTCTGCCAGCCCAGGGCTGCAGGATGTAGGGGGAGGCAGGAGCAAACCAGTAAAGCTTCAATTTTATTCCCTTTCCTTGGCACAAAGAAGGGAGGAAGGCAGCAGCATTACTAATTGGGATTAACACAGTCACTTCCCATTTGCTTCTTCCTAATGAGGAGACCTGGGGGAGCAGCTCTCTTATCCTTGCTCATGGTGAAAGACTTGAAGGTCCAACTGGAGACTGTGTTTAACATCAGTTTTCCTGCCAGTCCAGGGGCTGTAAAATGTAAGGATACACCCAGTGCTTCTGAGGCTGATCCCATCTCATGCCTTGTAGCTATGCCTCAGTCCCACTGAGAAAACCAGTACTGGTGGAAACCCACGATGCTCAGAATTATCTGCAACTGTGCTTCTTGTGGAGCAAGAACCAACACCCCTCTAGTCAAAGAACAGACTTCTCTTGCACTTTATACACACAGGAACCAGAGTGCAAAAGCCCAACTCACTACCTCTCGCAGCTTCCTAATGAGATTTGCAGCAGTTGGTATTTTCCCATAAAATCTAAGTTCCTGGATTCACATGATCAGAGTATGAGGCTCTTGGAAGGAAGCAGAAAGAAGAGTCTTGCCCTAATGATCGTAAAGCAAAGCCTGAAAGCTTGAACATAAAAGCCCCAATGGATTTAAGGTTGAAAGGCAAATAAAAAGAAACTGAAATGTATCGTTTGGGGATCTTATTGTTTAATGTGTTAACGACATGGGCAGGAAGCTGTGACAGACGTGAAAAGTGAGCCAAGAGCTCCTGATCCCTATCCCTGCCTTGCTGAGGACCATCCCAAGTCCTTATGCAAATGCCATTTACTTAACCAGACCAGGTTCTCTGACAGTGATCTTACACAACTGCTTAAGGCCATTACATTTCATAAACTGTCTCAGAAAAACAGCTGCCACACTGGTTGCAAATGCAGCTTTCACACGGTGCTCAAGTCAGCCATAGCATTTGGTAAGCCTGAGTATGTGAAACCCTGATTTGAAAGATGCCACCCCAGTGGTCCCCCTCACTGGGCACGTGGGTGCCAACCTCCTTACCATTCTCGCCAGCCTCCAACATGCCCTGTAAGTACCGGAAGGATCCAGACTGCTTTGGCTCTGAAATGGGCTTTTCATAATCCTGAAGCATCTTGTAGACATCTGACTCCACATCAATCCCATTTCTGTTCCGTGGCAGAGACTTCACGGGGTCAATGCTGTTTTAAAGCAAAGAAAGAAAGAAAGAAAGGCTCAAGTCAAACAGAAACAGCTACTGTCAGCTCATCAGGGAGGTACTGAAATCACATTCCCACAGATTCAATTAAGCACCTCTGTTCCCATGTGTTTCCCTGCCTGGAGGGCACATACGTCTGGCCCAGGAACAGCCACTGAACCAGGGAGGTTAAACTTGTTCCCTGTTGGGCTCCAATTGAGCAACACAGCATGGGCTGGCCCAGTTACCAGATGCCTTCAGGAAAGAGGGCAGCTGCTTGCAAGCACTATAAACTGCTCTGCCACCCATGGAATTTATTGAAAAAATGGGTAAAACACTCATTTCATTAACTATGTAAGGCCAGGGCATTTGGAGAACACGTGCTAGGCACATCAGCAAACCCCCTCACCACCCAGAAATGTCTCTTCTGAAGTTGGTGTTTCTGTAGGTGCATCACAAGACCGATTTGCCAGACAGCTTAACTGAGAAAAGCACCCCAACCAGTGCAGGGGGACACAGGAATTGCCCCGTAACCCCCTCTGACCTTCAGCATCTCAACTTGAAGCTGCTCCTGGGCTGTATGTGGCATAGTTGGGATACATGGACAACAAATAGCAATTTAAACCATTATTACAGTTCATTCAATATATGAAATGGACCAAAATATGAAAAGCACAGTTTGAATACAAAGTATTTCAGGTACATGTTAAATGTCCTGCTGAAAAGAGCTGAATCCAAGTGCTGTTGTGCTCCAGAGCTCCCAGAGCACAGCACAGCTCCAGGGGAAGTGGCTTCTTTTCCTTCTGACAGACGAGGTCATCAAGGTCATTATAAAACCAATAAAAATAGCAAGAGCCCTGAACTCCATCAGCTTCACATATTTTAGCCATCATGTGGCTCATTTTCTCCATTTACCTCAGCTTAAACAAATAAACAAAAGAAATAACATTCACTTTCAAAAAAAACAAAGAGGGGAAAAAAAGCCTAACAAAAGTCACTTTCAAAGCAAGGCCAGAGCTCCGTTTTCTGGTAGTGCCTCCTGAGCAGTCCTGGTCCCTGGGGGGGCTGAGCTGTGGATCCATCCCTGTGAGACCCAGCCAGCCCAGACCCTTCCCGTGCTCCGAGTGTCTGTCTGCCCTGCCAGAGCCCTCTGCTGCCCCAGGTCACACACTGTCAGAGCAGGACAGCTTTTGGCCAGCCCAGCCTCAGCAAGCACCTCTGCAAAGAGAATATAGTCCTGCCCCAATTCTCCTCAAAGACCCAAGTGAACCTCCAGGCTTTTGGCTCACACGCAGATAACACCAGATTTTGTTCTCCATGTCTTTTTGTGCAGTTCTTCTCTTTCCAGCTTCATTAACTTTCCTGGAGCAGTGCAGGGAATAAGCTGGCTCACAAAGTCACTGAAATACGGATTTGTACAGACACAGAGTTCCCAAGCTGAAAAGCAACTCTTTTTGCTCTTTGTATGTGATACAGACATTACTTTCTTGCAGGATATTTTGCCAGTCTGGAGGAACATAAATCAGTGGCCATGTAAGCCATGCAAAAGCATCCCAGCCCACAACCTGGCCTGTCTCAAAGTCTGAGTTATCCACCCAAACCACTCTTGGCTATACAAAAGCCTTTTCTTTCCTAGGAACATTATTTATTTCCCAAGCTCCCGGACAGCTGCACTGAGCAGATCTTACATTTCTAAACATCCCAGTTACTGGGGTTCATTTTTCTGGTGGATACCTTCAGCTCCCAGGGCGTGTTTGCTCCTGGACCTGCAGCAGGGTGATCCCTACTCCTAGGAGGGCAGAACCCTCCATCCTGCCCTGGATATACACTTGGAAAAACCAGTGTATTTGTGTCTGTGACACTCATAGAATCACAGAATTGTTCATGTTGGAAAAGCCCAAGATCCCCAAGACCACCTGCTAATGCCAGCACTCCCGAGCCCACCAACAAATGCCACGTTCACATGTCTGTTAAATCCCTCCAGGGGTGGTGACCCCACCACTGCCCTGAACAGCCTGTGCCAGGGCTGGACAACCCACCTACCCCTGAGTAACAAAGCAGGAGCCCAGCCCAGCATCGTGGTGGACTTGGCAATGTTAGGTCAATGGTTGGACTCTCTGATCTTGGAGGTCTTTCCAACACAGATGATTCTAAGGTTCCCTGGTTTCTGGAGCTCCAGGAGTACCACAGACTCTGTGCACCCCCGCTGAGCCCAAGCCTGCAGGAACAGCAGAGGAGCCCTGCTCTGGTCCTACCTGTGGGCAGGAGAGATGTGGAGCCCACTCAGCTGGCCTGGAAGCGCCGACTCAGAGCCACTGTTTGCATAGAGCCGGGGTGGCTGGTGATGCTGCATGTTCAGCACCTGCTTGGTGTCCATGGGGCTGCTCCCAGCCCCCTGGGGCATCGACCTCCTGCTCTGGGTAGGGCCATTGTCCTGGAAGAGAAGCAGAAACACCTGAGATTTACAGTGTGTAATGTACACAGAGAGGCTCTGGTGGGTCATGCAGTTTGCAGTAATAACATTTTACGTGTGCTGTGGAAAACAGGGATGTGCAGCAGGAAAAGGTAAACTCAGGCTGACCTGCAGTTAAATCATGCTGAATCTACATAGCTCCCTTTGGTCCCTGACCAAATGAATTTGCTGTTTCTCCACGGTGAGCCATTGCCAAATATCCTGCATTTGTTCTTCTGTAAAAGCATATTTAATATTTCCTCAAAAGAAAGATGGTGAGTCTGCTTCTCATTTCACATTCCATCACTGCAAGGGCACTTGCTGTGCTCCCAACTTCAGGGCTATCACTCCTATTTCCATCAGCAAAACAGGAAAAGCCCAAACTCAGCAGCTCCACAGGCAGGTTGGGCAACACCTGAAGCCAAGGGATCAGCCCTGGGATTTTCACTTGCAGCCCCCCTCGCCCACAAAGATTCATGTTCATTTTGGTAGGTTTTCTCCCCAGATAAGATCAGTCATTTATAGCATGAGAAACACATCAGTCAAGGATTTAGCTGAGTATTCACATTTCCATTTGCTTTTTGAGTCCCAAAGTAAACTATGGAAATCTTTTTTATATTACCTCCAATTGGGAACTCAGGTGCCATTAAAACAAAAATTTTCCATATTATTTTACCCACGTAAAACATTACCTATGTGTTATTCCACATATATGGAATTCCACCATAAACCCAGCAGTACCTACTGCTAATATCACCATGAGGCACCTGAGCCAGGCTTTACCTGCAAAGACTCAGTCTGGGCAGATAAGCTAATTGCAGCAATTGGGAAAAGCAGCAGAAAGCTGGACACACGTTGGCTGCTATTTGCAGCCATGTGAGTCAGAAACATGCCCGTACCAATGGAAGACACAGATGCTGTGCAAGAGCCTGGAATCTGTTTAATCTGGTTTAATCTGTTCCAGGGCAGATCCCCAGCCGAGCTGCCTTGCACCAGCTTTTCAGTAGACTGAAACTGATGAAAAACCAAGCAGGAAAAGAAAACACCATCCCGTGAACAAATAACAAAGTGCATATTGTGGGGCTCTGATACAAAGCTTACTTTTTACTAAAATAATCCAATAAATACTAATTGGAAACAAATGTCTATCACTGGTGCATAGGGGAACACACTGGTGCTCCCAAACCTTGTAAAAATGAGCAGCTAACAGAAATAAAAACCAGATCCTGCTAGAAAAAGATCCTTAAAGTCCAATTCTTCAGTTCTTCCTAAGGCAAAACTCCCAATGATAAATCCAAGCTTAATTAAGAACTGCAAGATGGAGCCTTTGAGGGTTTTTTTCTACCATCACCTGAAAACCTGCAGCCTCCAGCTCCCGGCACTTCCCCTGCCTCAGAAGCTGCCTGGAGCCCTCTTGGCACAGCTCCCTCCACACTGCATGCACACACACGTGGGGAAAACTGCTTCCAACATAATAACTTCAAATTGTCTATTAAAAAAAGGAATTTTGCTGCCAGGAATAATATAATTTTAACTGTTCCCCAATTTATGTTCTTTAAAAAAATATATATAAGCAGGCTATGGGTCTCCAATTCCCAGATTTACATTATTATTTCAAGGGAAATAAAGAAAACGCTCTCAACCATGACACAGAGAGGAAGAGAAGGATCATAAACATTTTGGGGGAAAAATAACAGCCCACGTGGCTGGCAGCATTGACAGCTATGGAGTGATGCTTTCAGAAAGCCATTATCCTTAATTATCTGTGCCTTGGGGCTTGGATTCCCACTCGGCCCATGGTGGCTGGAGGAGAGGGCAGGGTCCTCTCCTCTCCTCTGACCTCATGGGCTCCCCCACACTGGGGCCATCCAGACCCTTGGCTGGGAAGCACCTGACTGGCAGCTGTTTCTGGACTGGAAACCCCTCCATCAAAGGGCCTACAGACCCTCATCTCCATGGACTTGCTTTAATCCAAGGTAGTTTGTAAAGCGTCTCCCCTTCGTCCCTGTTAAGCTCAGCAATTTGTACATCAAGACTGAATGTTGCTGTAAAGCTAAAACTTATTGCTTGAGCACTCTCCAAAAGGCATGGAAGCCTGGTGATGGAAATGGGGAACCAGAGCCCTTCCTGCACTGCTGAGCTGCTCAGTGGCCCCACTTGCCACCAGCTCCCTGTGCCTGTGGGAGGAGGATGCTCGTGGTGGTGGCAGCTCATCTTTACTCTGCTCAGCTGTGGTATAAAGCCAGCAGCACCCACAGGGATCAACAGGCTCCTCCTGATGGGCAATGGAGCACCCTCATACCCACCAGACCAAGACCCTGGACATGAAGCTCCTCAGGTGAAGTCCCTCAGCCTTTCCCACCGAACTGTGCATGCTTTGGAGAGCTGAGCTTTGTGTCAGGGCAGCTGCTGGTGCTGGGGGATGCACTGAGCCCTCCAGGAGCACCCCGGGCTGTGCCTTCCTTTGTTGCTGTTTCTCTGCTACACAATTTTCCTGCACAAAGGGCTGTTCCCAGGCCAGAGCTCAGCCTCCTCTTCCTCAAAGGCTGAGAGCTCTGCAAGGCTTTGCCTTGTGCAAACACTTGCACGTTCATCCTCGGAAACCCAAAACCAGATGGTTTCTTTCCAGTTCTCAAATTCAAGATCAGTTCAAAATTTTCCCCCTTCAGGACCTAATTTGCTTTTCTTTATTGGCTTTTCTTCCTGCATTTTATGGCCTTTTTTAAACTAAGAGAGGTTGCAAACCCTTCCTGAGAGCTGGCCTGTGGAGTTTCACCAAGGAGAACTCTTTTAGCCTACAAACAGAAACTCCCAATTTGTTTTCTCAAGCATGCCTCTTGTTTGTTTGTTTTTATTTTGGACATTTTGCAAGATGTTCTATTTGTCCTTCCATTCTTTTTCAACTGCAAGTCTTTAGCTCTAGAGACCACAGGTTCTAAACAGAGCTTTAGAGAACACCAGACTTCATGTTCTAATCCAAAGCATTTAAAAGTTCATTCACTTCAGCGTGTTATGAATTAGACTCCTAAAAGAGCAACAGTACAAACAAGGTAATAAATCTCCTTGTCCCAGACTACCAGACAGAGATTAAAACTGAGGACTGCTAATTTGAGAGGCCAGCATTGTCTCCTACAACCCCCTTACAAGCCCCAAACCGTGGCAGGATTTGGAAGGGCTTTGAGCAATGATAGTTTTGCTGCATCTAATAAACGTTCCTTGGGAGCAGACCTACCATCTGCAGAGCCAAAAACACCTCCAAAATTGCACCTCCAAGCCCCAGATCCACCCTCCACCTGCCCATTTGTGTGGTGGTGGGGGGGAGATCTGCCCAGACAGGACCAGCAGCAGCTCTGTCCCTGCGATGTGGGTGCAGGGATTGCCTGCAACATGTTTGTCTTCCTAATCCCAGGGGTGTCAGTGCTGTTCTCCGTTAGAAACACATGCCACAGCAGACTCAAACAGAGCTGAAGGCCATTAATGCTTGGCTCAGCCAAGAGCAGTTTTCTGTTTGATGTTCCTCAGATCCACCCTCTTCCCAAAACCAGACCATGATCGGTTGGTGTCAGCTACACAGTGGCTGCCAAACGCTGAACTAGAGACACAAGTGTTGCTATTTGTGCACCAGGAGGTCAAAGCATCCCTCAGCCATGGAGTCACCTGGAAGAGGTGCCTCTTGTGACCACGCGTGGTGACCTGTGTCCATCACCCAGCAACAGCAGTGCTCCAGTGCTCCTGCTCCTCACCAGCATTTGGCATCTTTCTCCCTTGCTCCAAGCCTGGGTAATTGAGTCCAAATTGATTCGGACCTCTCCTGGCAGAGGGGTTTTTGTAGATGCAATTTTACTGCCTTCATTATTGCAAGTCCTCTTTCATGCAAATGAGACAAGCAATTAATCCTGAAGACACATCCCAGTACATCCTGACACCCTCAAGCTGAAACTCAGCCTCTGCACAGAAAACTACAATCCTCTCCCCCCCAGCTTTTCAACAGCTTTATCTCTGATAAACTGGTTCAAAAGTCCCAGAAATGGAAATCCTATTATTCCCCCACAGAGGATGTGTACAGGACAGACAGCATGGGTTTCATTTCAATGCAAATAACAGATTTACACTGTGGCTGATGGAGCAGGATCGATTCTCCAGCAAAAGCCTCAAAAGAAGTCCCACGGGGAACCCTTATGTTCAAGGCTGCCCCAAAGCCGGGGGAAAAGGATAAATTTTTAAAGCTGGAGGAAAAGGACAATTTTTAAAAGCTACTCATTTTAATGTTTTTTCCCCATAAGCACAGTTTAGATGTCCTGTGTATATGCTGCTCTTGCAGACTAAGCAGGCTTCAATTGAACTTCTAAAAGCTCTAGTAAGTACAATCCCATTATTTAGCTCAGCTCAGATTAAAAGATAAAAAAAAAAGTCAGGTATAGTTTGCTGGGGCTGGATAAACAGAGCGTGTGGGTTATTTTATGAGACAGATTTCAACTATTCTGCCAAGCTCCCCTTTCAGCATATACCACAGTCTGAAAGGAAAGTCTGAAGGAAAACTTCATCCATCACATCCCTCTCACTACACTCCTTTCACAGTCATCAGCTAAACACCAAATTCATTTTTCAGATCTCTCTAAGTGAGAGAACAAACCCTTAAAATCAGAAAACGACTGAAGCTGGAGCCTGGTGAGCGCCAGCCCGCCCCAGGACAGGCTGTACTGCACAAGGGCATGTAGTGACAGGACAAGGGGAATGGCTTCATGCTGACAGAGGGCAGGGTTACACTGGGTATGAGGAAGAGTTTCTTCCCTGGGAGGGTGGGCAGGCCCTGGCACAGGGTGCCCAGAGCAGCTGTGGCTGTCCCAGCCCTGGAAGTGTCCAAGGTCAGGTTGGACAGGGCTTGCAGCAACCTGGGACAGTGGAAGGTGTCCCTGCCCATGGCAGGGGGTGGCACTGGATGCTCTTTAAGGTCCCTCCCAATCCAAACCAGTCTGCAGCACAAGACCAGCACACGCATCTGACCCAGGCACCACCTCTCACAACCAAAGAGCAGTAACATTTCTCCACTTGGAGCAGCCACATTGCTGGTCACCAGCACCTGGGGGCTGCCAACTCCCACAGCTCCAGGAACAGCTTCACCTTCTGGAAGAAGCCACAGCCCTCGTGCAAATTAAAGAGCTCAGGAGGGACTTGAGCTGCAATGTCATAACTTTATCCCTTAAGCTACCTGGCTCCTCAGTGGTCTCTTAAAAACCCACAGCAATGAAAAAGAGTTACCCAAGACCGTCAGGATTGAAATGTGTTTCCATTTATCTCGCCTGCTGCAGTGCAGAGGGCACGTTTCTAACATCAAGGGTACGAGGAGTGTTTGACCAGGAGACAGAGAAGAGCTTTGTACAAATGTCTCAGTAGAAAAGCCTCAAAATTTCTTCCTTTCTCTGGCAGCAGCAGCAAGCTCCTGCCAGGGACTACCTCTCTAGAGCTAAGCTCAACAACAGTCTGGAGAGAACTTTCCCTCTGTTCCCAGTGTTCAGGGTCACCGTCCAAGCCTGGGACCAGCAAGGCATTGCTCAGTGCAGGTGTTGGGCTGATGCTCCTGCCAGGGCTCAGCCTCAAGCTGCCCTGCCATGCACGGGCTGCTGCTGGATCAGCCTCCCCACTGACAGAAAACATCCCGTACAGATGGAAAACCCCCAAACCATCACAGTAAATAACCATCCCCCCTCCTGCCCACTCCCCTCCTCCCAGGGAAGATGCTGCTCTTCTCATTTCGGTCCATGCTTTCACTCAATCACTTTTCTCACCATCTGGTGTTTGGCTTAAAGGACAAACCTGGTGAGCTTAACACTAACAGACTACGTCCTGATTTCAGCCTTTCCGGCTTGCTGTCTCTATCTTCTCTCCCAGTTGGGGAATTGTTGCATTTTCAGGTATTATCCTACCACACTTTCTGATTTCCTTTCCATAACCACTACCAGCAGGTAATTGAAACTAAAAGCATCACTGGCAACAAGCTACAGAGGTATGATATTTTTAAAAACAAAAGGTGCCTACTTCATCAATGTAGCTTACCTGAACATCTCCTTCTGTAAAAGCCAAAGGAAGGTACATAAGAAAACACAGCAAAAGGAGCAGGATAATATATTTCTTTTCCTCAGTTTGAAATGCCCCAACATTTTGTTTTCACACATTAACAAAAATGAAAAATTCAGCTAGATTCAAAAACATGTCTCAGGCTTTCCCAGCCCTCTGTGGGAGCAGCTGCATCCTGAGGGATCCTGAGGAGCAGCCCTCCAGCATCCCCCCTTGCACCACTGGGGATGGCTCTCTCCATGTGCTCTCACCCCAGCAGGTAACACAAGTGAACTCCAAGAGCCATTAATTCCTCTTAAGGGAGAAACAAGGGAAAATGAAATGGGATAAGTTGTTTTTCCTGATGGATAAGAACAGAAACACTGAGCTACACCTGTGCTTTGAAACACTCAGCACTTCTGAGTACACAAGCAGCAGTTTCCTTACCTGTGTTAAGACTCATCACTGAAACTGATGTTATCAAGTAAAATAACACAGCATGTCTGTGTTAGCACTTTATCCAACACCATTTGTTTTGTCCTAAACCAACCCCCATTGTCATCATTTCAGTATCTCTCTAACATACCTTCAACTAAAAAAAAAAAAAAGCTATTCAAGTTACCTGGACAGAAGAAAACACCATTTTGAAATTTCCATTCCCATTTTCTCCCCCTTTATCCTAAGATTGGTTTTACCTCTTATATACCAGGATTACCAGATCTCACTTAAAGATGCTGATTTATATAGGAGATACATAGAGAATTTCACATACAAGGTTACAATAGCTCAGGATGTTACAGTGATACTGAGAAAACTCTTTGCTTTCAAATGATTCAATATTATATCACAGGAAAAAATAAACACAGTTGCATTGTGTATAACCTCTTCACCCAGTAAATTAGATCAGTGTTTTTGGTGGTGTGTTAAACCCCTGATTTTCGTGTGTGAAACGTTGCCTGAGCACCCACAGCTCGTGGCTTATGCACCCACAGCGGCCGTCAGGATTCAGCATGTTTCTGCTATTAAATCAGTATTAAATCAGTCCTCAAACAACGAGCTGGGAGTTCCCATGCTCGTGCCAGGGCATTAGCTCATCCTTTGTTTTCCCCAAAGCACGAGGCAAACATTTTCCCTCCTTCTGCCAGGAGAGCGGTTGGTGCCCAGTTGGGGCTGGGACTGGGGGTCCCAGAGAGAGCTTTCCCAGGAGCAGCCACGGCCAGCCCACCCTGTGACCAGGGAGGAAGGAAGGTCAGTCGCCTTGAGAAAGGAAATTCCACCTCTCCAGTGAAGAGGCTTTAACCCCCAGTTCACAGAAATCAGCACAGCCCATGCCAGGCTTTTGCAAAGAAGTGCGTGGAACTTTCCTGCACAGCAGCAACCCATGGAGAACTTAGAGCAAATACTCCACTCCATTAATTTAACTTAAACTAACTCCATTACTCAGTTAATTAAATGAGGAGAAAGTCACCCTCAGTAAAACAAAGTAATGATAATCTACCGAGACTACAGAATAAATATGAGCATATTTAAGACATTTTTAAAGCGGTTAAAATCAGTGCCAAGGGACAAACTAGCACCAAACTGCCCTCCCTGCTCCCCTGCAGGACACCACTGCTGTCCCCACATGTCCAGAGCTGGGATACCAGAGGCTCAGACTCCTCTGAAGACCACATGTGATTTTATTTATTTAATTAGCAGCAATATGATCAGCAGGGCAGCAGACTGATAGTACATGTGAGGCCAGGGCTGATCTGAGAAGCTCACAGGGATGGCACTGCAGAGCCCAGGCTGGGTCCTGAGTCCTGCAGCCACACATACCTGAGCCCATCCAAGAGCAGACAGCAAGGCCAGGTGTGTTCACGTTGCCACTGGCCTGGCTCACACACAGCTTGGGTTTCCTGCACTGCCTGCATCAGGCTGCTCAAAGAGCTTCAGCAGATGCCAGTT
Source organism: Xenops minutus (assembly GCA_035221455.1). Lineage (NCBI taxonomy): Eukaryota > Metazoa > Chordata > Aves > Passeriformes > Furnariidae > Xenops > Xenops minutus. The sequence goes on from JAWWEE010000025.1 coordinate 7,343,717, forward strand.
TGTCCCAGTTCCTCCTCTCCACCCCATCCTGGCTGGCATTTTCACATGGCAAGTTTCACATTTCCACATTGCTCAGTCAGGGCAAACTTACACAGATCTCCATGGACTAAGACTTTGGTGTCAAGCACAGAATAACATTATAGGGAAAACTGCCTTCTCATTCTTCCTGTGCAACTCCCCTGACACTACAGAGACACCAGCTCTTCTCACCTGCCCAGAGCTCACCCCGAGTTGGATGGTCAGGCTGGGGAAGGTGCTGCTCAGGACACAACACAAGAGAGGACAAGGCAAGGGGCACCAGGAGCCTTTATCCCTCCCCTGGGAATGACAGGGGGTAGCACTGGGATGCCATTCCCAGCTGAGTGCCTGCAGGAAGGGCCTCTCCCTGTCTGCACTGCCAGAGGAAACCCAGCCTTTCACCCCACATGGCTTATTGCACCCCAGCGTCCAGGTTTGGGAGGACTCACATCCTATTCCAGCTCCGGCTACGTGCTGCCAATTTAATTTCTGCTGCAATTATTCTCCCATCCAGACACTTGATCTACTGTCAATTAGCACTGACAGTCCCCACAGCCCAAGGCCCATGTTTTCCAGCCCCCCTGGGCCAGAAAGCTGCCAATTCTGGCAGTTTGGGAAACGGTCAAGAAAACAAACATCCTCTCCTTTTATTAGCACCACATGGCAGTATTTTGACTAGCAAGCTCACACTACAGGAAGCCAAAAACAGTGGGATCTCCAGAAACTTATGGATGGGCGCTCCCACTCCCTCTGTCTGCCAGGGAGGAGTGGCTGGGCCAGTGCCCCCAGCGACACCAATACCATGCAAAGTGAGCCTGGGGATCCCAGCACATCAGCAGTGATGCCATGTCTGCCTGGGGGGAATGCTGACTGCAGAGCTCTGAGCTGCCCCAGCACCCCAAGGTCCCACCTCCACCACCTCCAGGTCCAACAGACATGCATTCCTTCTTTAGGATGCAAGTCTGAGCATCACTGCATTTGTGGCCTCCTCTGTAGATCCTTGCTGTTAAGGACAGACTTGTCCAGTGAAACCAAGTGATAATCAAAGTCTGCTTTTTAAAAAAATATTATTTCCCAAAGATGACTCACTCATCCTGCTCAGTGTTGTTTCTGCTAATTGTGAACAAGCAGCTCTCCGTTTCCAGCTTCTTCAGTTGTGGGGGCAGCTATTCCCTGCAGTCACAGCATTAATCAAAGCTTTAATAAGGAGGATTGATTACATTCTTGGTCTTTGAGTACCGATTTTCCACAAAGCTCAACTGAGAAACCACAACACATTTAGAAAAAGAGGAGAGCAGAGCTCACAGCTGCTCCATACCTTCCAAGCTCTCTTGCACAGAAGATAATTGCAAGTCTCACTGCCTTCAAGACAAATATTACACCTAAATAAGCCAAATTGTAATAATAAAAATACAACCTTCTTACAAATCACCCAGACTGAGGCATTCTGCTTATGTCACATGTTTTAGGGCTTTCAGCAAGAATTACTGCAGTCACAAGTCAAAAGACTTCCAAGACATCTTTGCCCAGCATGATGTAAAAGTTGATAGAGTAAAACCTGGAGGAAGGAAGGACATGTGGTCCACATTACTGCAAAGGCCACTTTGGGTAAAACTCTCAAAACCCTCTTCAAGGACAACCCCAAACTTCTTTTAGTGATTTGAGAGCAGAATTCCAGCAGACTTTTCCCCCCGCTTTTCAAAGCAGATTGCTTTTTTCCAGATGTGAGGAAGTGCACCTAAAGGTTGCACATTTTGAGCCAAGTTATTACTTTACAATGAGATTTTTCTTTCTCACAATCTGGTAAGTGCCTTTGCTAGAGGGGCTGAATGAACACAGCATGGGACAGCCCTGGCTCACCTGGCATTGCTTCACAGCCATGGAGCAATGAGCTCCATGACAATAGGGATGGGATGCCTATGACAAGGGCTGGCCCTCTTGGGTGCTGCTGGTCACCCCCAGCATCACACAGGTCAGAGGACAGCAGAGCACAGCTCTGACATGTGTCCTGAGCTGTCAGCATGAGCCAGCTGGAGGCACAGCTGGCTTGGGGAGGGAGAAAAGCCAACCAGTGAATCTTGGGTGCAACCACAGCAATGTGTGCATGGAGCCTCCCTCACCTCCTCTCTTGGAAACCCAAAAAGCCATTAAGCAAGACTGTGTAGGGATACAGGCACTGAAAAAGAAGGCAAGAGCAGGATCCTGCTCCCTGTAGCTGTGTACCCTTGTTCACACACCTCTCACAGTGCCCTAGCACAAACACATCTACTTTACCCACCTACTCCCCAGATTTACATGTTTTCAGTGTAGGTCTGAATTTATGATAATCCATCCCTACCCCCTCATTATATTCTATATAACTGTCTAATTTTTAAAAAGATCCATATGTAACATATATTAATAGTCAGCTTCAAATCCAATCTGCATTAAACCTCAGAAATGTTGTATCTGGCAGTGGAACTGCTGCACATTTGTTCCTCATTTAATATTATTCATAGGGTTTGGGCACATTAAAGTCTATTAAGAAAAAATATCTGTCAGAAAAGATGGCTGTAATTGATGAATGAAGCAAACATGGCCAGAACCCAAAGCCCAGGCTCACAGATCACCCTGTGCTGTCACTCAGGGCAGGAAAGACAAACAGGCCCACGTGTTGCTTGTGTGCAGTACCAGGGCAGGTTTGCTGGGGCTGCAGTGGTGCTGTGCCTCTGCCCACTGCCCCTGGGCAGGAGTGCAGCATAGATGCACATTCCTCATGGCTGGAAAGGCCAACAGACTCAATGGCCTCAGACTCCAGTCCACTTTTCATGGGGTTTGAAGGATCTCACCCCCATCTCATCTCCTGGTGTGGTCTCTGCTACCAGTGCTCTCCCCCCACTCCTCACTGAAGGAGACACTGCTCCTTGTAGCATCATCCCCCCTCTGCCACCCCTGCAGCTCTTGTATTGCTTCTGGACTGAGCCAAGGGAGGGCAGCAGGGGCACCCTGGACCCCTTGTCAGGACATTCTAAAAGCCTCTCTGGAAAGGAGCAGTTGAGCTAAACCAGCAGAACCTGCACATGGGCATTTCACAAGGGCTGGAGAGAAAGCATAGAACAGCACATGACAGAAATCAACCCTGTGGAGAAGGAGATGATCCGAGCAATACCTGAACACTCAGTGTCAGCCCAAGAGCATTCCTGTGTCACTGGGTAAGCACAAGGGGTTTTGTCAACCTGAACTGATGTAATTCTGTGTTCTGAAGGCAGCAGGCAGCCCCGGGGCCTCTGCCACTGCCCTGGCAGGGGTTGGCCAACCTACAGCAGTGAGAAGTCTCAGCAGGCTCCAGCCGTGCCATCCATGACTTTGGTGCCCTGGGAAAGCTGGCAGCATGTGCATCAACTCAGCACACATCCAAGGGGAGCAAGAGAGCAGGAGCTGACCTCTGCCCACACCCCCAGCCCCATCTCCTCCTCATTCCCCAGACATCTCCACGGGATGGACCCGCACACCCAACAACTTCAGTACCTCAGAGGCAGAGAGGGAGGGAAGAGACCCCCATTCCTCTTCCCAAAGGAGCCAAAGGAGAACGAGAGTCATCTTCGACCCTGCTAACAAGCCCTTAATCAGGAGAGAAGGAGAAAAGATGGAGACCTGCTCATCTCCATCCAGCGCCTGGCAGCTGTGGGAGGCGGCGCTGCCCTCGCCCAGCTCTCGGAGCCACGGGGCAGGAAAGCAGGGCAAGATGCAGGCAGAAGGTTCCAGGGAACAGAGGTGAAGAGAGGGAAGAGAAGCTGCAAAATAAAGAGGAGGAGAAAGCACTGAGACAGGAAAAACAGGGAAAAAAGCAGAGAACATGACAAAAAAAGAAGAAAACCCACCCCCACGGGAGGTGAATCACCACGAGGGGATCGGGAGGGTGCCGCGGATTTCGGAAGCAGCGAGGTGGAGGCACATCAGCTGAGGGAGATGCAGACAGACCCAGGGCAGTGCTGTCAGAGGGCTCCCAACAGCTCCATCCAAAATTACACTCACCAGGAGCTTGGCCACTGGCCCCAAGGGAGGCTGGTGCTGGGTGCTGCCCTCCACGTGCTGCTGCCAAGCTGACCCAGCAGAGCCCGGCTCAGCCAGAGCACAGGGGCAGAGAGGAGAGAGAGGCTGCCCGACCAGCTCGGCATCTGCCTCACCAAGGAAGGCACAGCACGACCTGCACGCGGAGCTTTAAACCACACATGGAAACTCCTTCACCTCTGGCAGGACTGCAGGCAGAGCAGAGCAGAGGGCTCTCCAGCCCCCAGACAAGGATCTCCTCCGCCCAGAAGCAAGCTGGGAGAGCAGTGGGGGTGCAGGGCTGTGGCTGCTGTACCTGCAGGTCTGGCTCGATGTTGATCCGATACGCTTGAGCCTTTCCATCTTCCAGAACAGGAGGGGACCAGGCCTTCCCTTCAGCTCTGCAGGGGGAAATCAAGTGGACTCTAATTAATTTGCTTTTAAATAAACCAAAGAGAAAACAACAACAAAAAAACCCCACACCAACAAAAACACCCCAAAAAACCCCCAAGCAAACAAAAAAAACTATACAAAGAAACAGACAACTTAAACAACCAATGAACCAAAAAGAAAACCCAACCAAAAAAACAAACCACAAAAAAAATCCCCAAAAGGCAAACATATGTATAGTATATAGGTCTGCCAGGGAATTAATACATTATATACATATTTGTGTAAAATGATCCTCAGAAATAGCACAGTGGTAAATAGAGAAGATGCCAGTTCTGTGCTATTAAAACCACGAAGCTCAAAACCCATCCTTGAAGTACAGGCTTCGACTCAGCGTGGGGTTTAAGATACAAAATTGTTTGGGTTCAAGAAATCAGTAGACAGGTTGTGGTGGCCCTTGTTTTGCATATTCCTGGCTTTGTCCCTTTATTCTGGCCCTGATTCTGGAAAGTATTTCATTATGTGTGTGTGTACTGATATATGTATACATATATGTGTGTCTATATACACATATATATACTATATATATACACACATTCCCTGGCAGGCCTTCACACTAGACCAGAGCAGGAATTCTATAAACACCTTTCAGGGAGAAGGTTTACACAACCCTGTATGAATCATCTTGACCCTTTCAACAGGTGCCAGATAGAAAAGGTCCTAAAAATACAGTTTCCATTCTCAAATGCATCTCCAGTCCTGCCAAGGCGGAGCAGGATGCTGCCACTGTCCAAAGATTTTCCATGTGCCTGCTGATTTTTCCCCCACAGAGGCATCTCGGGGCACAGCCAGGATGTAATCTCTGGCATGGATCTCTGAAGCTCAGGTACAAGGGAGCTGCTGGAGCCTAGGATGGTCCAGCAGGCTCATCCACAAGCTTTTTGGGATGCAAGGAGGTTGAGTTGGGGGATGGAAACTCCATGAAGTTCAACATAAACAGAATAGTTTGCATGTGAAAGCTTTATCATCGCAATCTGCACATGCACCACTTAATGAAAGTGTCTTGTTCCATGGGCACAGATCACTGGCTGCATCCAACATCCTTCGTGGACTCTGGCCCCTGCCACATACCACATTCAGCCCCAGTTTAATTATCTGCAAAGTCCAAGTTGGAAAAATAAGGAACACAGTTTTAACCCAGGAATTCTTGAGATGATTTTTCACCTTTGGTATTTTGCAGCTACACCAGTCAGCATACAAAGCTGCCTTTCCAAATCCAGGTTCTGACTCAAAACCTACCAAAAGCAGGGACTCCCACTGACTTTAACACACTTTGGATCCAGCTCTGAGAATTTAAGCTTTTTTGTTCCAAACCACTACTCAGTGCTGCCATTACAGCTTTTTCAACAGGAAATGACATACTCTCTCTCATAGCTAGATGTCTTGTTCTGATAATTTATCTTCACTATAATTATTTGATTTTAGGCAGGGACAATTCACTATAAATTGGTCCTTCCAAGTGGGACAAAGGATACAGTTCTTCCCAGGAACATCAGCATTGCCAGCAACCCCAACCCACTTTTTGCCACGATCCAGTGCTGTGTGTATTGCTTCCACATTGAGAATCAAATCTGGAGGCCCAGAACAATGGAAATGCCTAATTACATTGGCAGGGATCACCATTATTATTTCCGTGCTCTCCCCCACACCGAGCCAGCCTGAGGAGCACTCCCAGTGCCCCAGCAGGGGCTGTGGTGACATTCCCCCCACTCAGCATTGGAGCCCACACGCCAAACACAGCTCAAAGCATCCCCAAAACCTCCAACCTGCCAGTAAATAAGAATCAAGGCTCAGAAAGCAATTCTGACTGCAGAAGAGTGATAGCAGTAAATTCACTCTGTGTGAAGCTATGGCATTCGGTCACCAGCACTGCCAGCACTTCCCAGCTGGAGTCTCCCAGTTTTCCATACCCCTGACAAAGATCACACTGTTTGTACCAGAAAGCAGCTAAACCTGTGTTTTCTAAAAGTCATTATGGAGATATTTATGCTTAATGAAAGACATGGGCAGACTTTGGTTTGCTCAGAGAAGCCCATTTGTAGTTACACTTTAATGATTAAACTCAAGGCTTCATCATCAGTGCTGCAGAGTGACCAGAAATTCTTGGTATGACTGAGACCACCTCAAACAGTTCCCAGCAACAGCCTGAACAAAGCCAGGCTCACCTCAGCCCCAGCTTCCACTTCAACTATGCTGAAACAAGCTGACATGGCACAACTTCGGTTCCGTTTGACACTTTTAAAGGCAAAGCAGAGGGGAATGGGAGAACCACCAGCCTCACCAAAAAGAAATGCAAGTCTTAAGGTTGATGAGCACTTGTTCTTGCACAGGGAGGAGCCCTCTTTTCCCTGGGAACAGTGAAACACCATGTAATCCAAAATAATCCAAAATAATTGAGAGATGACTGAGACAATGATGCCACAGGCAGCTATTGCAGGAGGGGCTGATGCTTGGAACTCACCCCCCAGCCCTGGCTGCAGGAACACCCTGTGCCCACATCCCCAGCAGGAGGGGTCCCCTGCACCTCCCAGAACACAGAGGCTCAGCAAGGCAGAGAGCAGTGGGGACCTGGGGGCCAGCACTGTCACCTCAAGACACCCTGGCAGCAGGTTCGTGTGCCAACAGCCTGAGCTGTGTGTTTAGGCAGCAGCAAAAACCCACTGCACTTTTCTAACGTCATGGGCAAGAGATCAGGCGTCTCTCAAATGTTCCAAGTCATTTAATTTACAGCTCAAGGATGGGAAAAGTGTTTTCAGATGTGTTGTAGGGGATTAAAGGCAGCTATGTGGAAACCATTACCCTGCACTAACAGCACTCTGCTCTCCTAAGGGCTGCTACAACAACCCCAAGAAAAATAACTTGACCTAGGTTAGTGCAAGGCCTTCCACACAGGGCTTCGTGGGAAACAGACCCATTAACACAACAGCACTAAAAAAACAAAGTTGCAGACACCTTTTATCCCACCATTTGTTTTCTAAAAGTCTCAAAGTCATTCTCAAAAGATTACTTGCATATGCTCACATATTTTACCAAAATGTTTTTTCACCTGGCAGTGATCTGTAAGTCTCACTCTTGACATTTGTAGAGCTGCTTTAAGGTTGCAAGAGTTCCCAGGTCTTACTGAATTTCTAATTTCTCCATCCCCTTGTAAACTAACATTTATCACTGGGAGAAGTGCCAGCCTGGATCCAGGACACTGCTATCTGTGACTGTGCAGCCACAAAGCACTAGAATAATCACATCACTGTATCTCACCCCAGTGCATACAGTCCTTTCAGAGGGAGTGACTTCAGGGTCCTATCCATGTCCTGAACACTCTCCACCTGCCCCCATGGAACACCACTATGCTCACAGCCAGTTGTTACCCCTGATATGGCCATGACCCTTCTAGGAGCTGAACTCAGCCCAGAGGCAGCTACAGTCGATGCTTCAACTTTGAGGACTGTGAACCTCACCAGGGTAACTGAGAGGTGTTGGATGCCAGACAGGTGAGCAGCAGGGGAGCTGAGCTCTGCTGAGCACCCCAAAGGGCCCAGCTCATCCAGACCACGTGGAGGAGAAGCTGCAGGATTTCTCCTCCTTCATTCCTCCGGGCTGAAACCATTGTGTATTGCTCTGGAAAGCTGCCGGTTTTCCTCTCTATTAGTCCTCGAGGAGCTCCAGAGGGGAAGCTGTGATTCACTTTTTCAGTTGTACTTTTACTGGAAACTTGAGAACATACATTGTCATCCTTCCCATCTTCCAGCAGTGTGTCTGTGCTGCTCACAGCTAACAGACCTGACAAAACCTCCAGGAGCTGGGGGTGGTGGGAAGAACATCAGCTACGTGAGATTCCAGGGACTTTGGGGACTACACATCCAGCAGATTCATTACTGGGCTTTCTCCCATAGAAACTTCCAGAGAAACTCCATCTCTGTACAGAGAGCAGGAATAAATAAAGAATCTTCATACTCCAGTTCTCCAAGTAGACTCAGCAGTGGCACACACACCAAACTGAGGGGGAAGAAACTGCTCCCAGGATTTATTTTAGACAGAAAGAACCAAAGCTGAGTCTTTGAAGATTTATGCTTTGACACCAGAGTCAGGAAACAAATTCAACCCAACTACCCCAGGATCCTGGAGCCAGGCAGGTGCTGACAGTGCTCCAGCATTCACTGGACCCTGCACAAAACAGTCCTGGTGTTATCACCAAAAGAAAGGGCTGGAATTGGATTGGGAATCACAGAATTGTTAAGGATGGAGAAGCCCTGTTAGACCATCAAGCCCAACTGTTAACCCAGCACTGCCAAGCCCACCACTAAATCACATCCCTGAGTGCCACATCTACAGGTCTTTTGAATCCCTCCAGGGAGAGGAGTTCCCTGAGCAGTCTGTGCCAGGGCTTGGCAACCCTTTCAGTGAGGAAATTTTCCCTAATATCCAACCTAAACCTCCCCTGGCACAACACACTAACACACTTCTTGCCTGTTAAGGAATTTCTTATCTAACTTAGAGAGAACTTCACAGTGAGTTAAGAACAAGTTTTATCAGGTTTCTATGAGTAATAGTTCATGGGGCTGCTCAACATCCCCAACCAGCTGCCACAAAACTGCTCTGACTCTTCCTGCAGTAAGACAGAGTAGATCCCAGGCTACCTTGGCTTGGGATTCCACAGCTGGGAAGATGTGCTGGAACAGCTGCCTGATTCATCATCAGGGCAGCCTGAAATCCCACTAAGTCCTCCTCAGCACCATCACCACCTTTCCCGCAGCCCAGGTGCTGCTCCAGCCTCACTAAGCCCACTGGAACTCCTGGCCTCACAATCCAGAGCCATTAACCATGACCTGACCAGCCAGCCCTGACTCCAGGGATGCCCAGGGAATTCCTCACACCTTACATCAGTGCCCACACAAACATCAGTTATATAAATCAACTCCTTTGGTGACCTGACGAGGATTTTCAGCCACTCCATTTCAGACCAGTAAGGTGACTGTGCTGCCTCACCTTTCACTGCCCGGAGACAGCCTTGCACATGTCAGGGCAAAGCAGGACCCAAAAAAAACATGGACAAAACACCCATTAACTTCAGAGGAGTCAGGCCAAGAAAGTTATTAGATAATAGCGGGGGTGAAGAAGGAGGGGAAACCCGCTCAAGAGATTTAAGCCCTTGATAAAGGACAAAGTTGTTTGAAAAAAAAAAAAAAAAATCAAACGAAAAACCCCCAACCAAACAAAACCAATGATCTGTTAGTCCATCCTGAGAGCAGGAGCAGCTTCACAGACACCAACACTGACTGGGGGCTGCAGGGCACGGGAGAGCCACAGACCCCAACCCCCCTGAGAAGCTCGACATCCCCTTCCCGGCAGTTTTCCCAAGGTGGGCACGGGGCCAGCTCCTCCAGGAAAGCTGCAGCACAAACCTTCACCCTCCCAGCTGGCAGATGACAAAAGGTTCAGACAGAGCTGTGGGCTCGCCCTGGCCCTCTGGCACAGATGGGCAGGTCTGGACAGTGCTGCCAGTGCTGCTTCCTGGCAGCCTGTGCCAGCAGGAACAGCAATGCCACAAGGTCTCCTGTCCCACACCCAAGGTCCTTTGGGTGCTCAACCCTCTGTTCTTGAAAAACACAGTTCCAACCCAATTTTAGGGCATGGCCTGGCTGGCAGAGCCACAGGGAGGAGCACTCTGGGTGCTGCTAACCATTATGGTGCTTGGATCTGACATGCTCATATTTGATCAGCAGCTCCCAGTTTTTCTCCCTCTGGACTGACTGGATGAGCAGATCCTGCCACGCTGCTGGACACGAGAGAGACCATCAAACTCAGCACGACATTGGCAGTGACAGAGCTAATGACAGAGGCACTGGTCTGTTTGCAGTTATGCCTGAAATGTTCCCATCACAATAGAAACCCCACTTCCTTCAGTTGTTCCCTCCCAAGCACAGGGCAGAGTTATTGACTATACTCCATGGGAAAGTACCACATTCCAGTTCTTTCTTCTGCCCATGGTCAGTCCTCCTGGCCTTTTATGGGCTTCCCACCAGTATACTCAAATGTCTTAATAAAGCAAGTTTGATCAACAGGGTAATCAGCACCTCATCCCACCAAATTCAGTGGCTCTCTCACCCACACCACCAAAATCCAAACGGGCCATGTTGGTCTTCAGACACCCCATCAGATCACCCAGAAACTCCCTGTTCTTGTTTTTCCCCCATTCTGATTTTCCTACTGAACTTTCTAGTCAAAGGGCATTTGGTGACCAAAATCTGAAAACAAACCCCATCTTGTTCTCTGCCTCAATAACATATAATGTCAAGGGTTGATGGAGAAAGGGCATGAGTTGGCTGGAAGGCACCAGGGCATGGAAGGGCACCAGAGGGCTGGAAGCCCTGCCCAGCTCCCTGATCTCCCTCACAAGCACGCCTGGCTGGAGGGACCCTGCTTTGGCAAGACAGAGTTAACACCAAATTTCATGTCTTCACTAAAAACATACAACAAAGAAGCTTGTTATTTCAAGTATCTTTCAGATAAACACCTATTTAAAAATAAATCTCCTTGTGTTGGTTTGCAAACTGTATTTTTTGAGGGCAGCAAACAGAGATGCTGCTGCTTAGAGAGCATCCTTTGCTCAAGGGAAAAGATATTCATCCACACCCTGCTTTCTCCTGGAGCTCAGCCTCAGAGCAGGGTCCAGGGTGGCAATCCACAGCTGTGACAAACAGCAGTGGCTGGACATGCACACCCAATGAAACCCACTGTCCCAGGACACAGGTCCCTAGGAAGGAGCAGGTCACCTCCAGGAGGCAGGTCCTGGAGCAGGGATCCACCCACATCGAGGAGGGAGCACCAGATGTGCTTCCAGCAATGACTAACAGCTGGGCAGAGCCATCTGGATCCAACAGGTCACTCGGGAAACAGGAGAGAGACCCAAGAACCATGTCACTGTGCACTCACTTTGGGCCAAACTAAAAATAGACCTAATAATGCATCACTGGAGCTGCTGTCCTTACTGCAGGAAAACAAACCAATCAGTTTTTCCTGTCAAGAGGATTGTCACTCTCATGAATGTCTCTGGGCACAGCCAAGGTGTGTTCTGTCCTCAGAGAAGCCACCAAACTGAGCCAACAGTGTGATCTCCTCCAAGAGAAGCCACCCCCAGCTGAACAGCTCCTGTCTGTCCTTCCCTGCAGAACCCTGAGCATTTATTTTTACCTCTGAGATACAAAAGCCTTTCAAATCTGCATCCTCATTATGAAGACTTTAAGGCCTGACAACTGCTCCAAATGGAAAGCAAAACCACCGCCCTCCTTGACTATGGGAAATTCCACCTGCATGAAGGGCTTGCTTGCTTTTCTTGTTTTCTCTCCTAATGCTGAAGCCACATCATCCAAAGGCCATGGGCTGAGCAAAGAGGACTCTGCTCCAGGCAGGCAGCTTGGACTGAGGAACCACGAGGAACCAGAGGCTTTGCTCCATTTATGGCAGTGCTGCTTCCCCCAGGCATCCAGTCAGAACTCCAGGGTTTCCCAAGAAAACTATAAACAGTAGATGATAGCTCTTTATAGCAGGAAATGCCTCTTTAATCTGAAGTGGAAAACTATATCCATTTATTTAAATCTATTACAGATAGCATTAGCCATTTATGCGCCTTATAAGGTGCCCTCGTTTTGCCTGGATAATTTGGGATTAAGAACATTTAGCTACAGAATTAATTCCAATGGAAAGCAAGAAAATTCAAAAAACCAAAACCAATCAAAAAAAAACCTGACCAAAGTCAAGTATTCATTTTGCTTCAAAATAGTCTAAAAAGCAAATGTGGCAGGAACTTCAAATGTGTAGTCATTTAACAGATGTTTAGGAAAATGATAGGTGGATGTTAATGAAGTGGGAGGGTTTGTCCAAAGGAGATTTTGATCCCAATGCTACTCTTGCTTGAGTTGATACAACCACCTTTGAGTTGAAAGACTCAACCCAGGTCACAGCCTGGACAAGCCTTGCAAGGTACAAATGGTAACTCACATGTATAAACAAACTGAACCCAGTTTTGGTATCAGTGGACCATGGAAAATCGTTTTGTTTTACTGTTTTTACAAACCTAGGACAATTCCCCCACCCATGGGGATGCTCCATGAACTGAGTCCCAAGGGTCCTGCAGCACAGGTGACATGGAGCACACCCGAGAGAACCAACCTGTTCACAGAGAGCAGCAGCTGGTCCACGCACGCTTTAATCTTGTTTTGTGCTTCTAGGTGGGTCATGTTCTCCGTGTTCTCTCCATTAATTGCCAGAATAACATCTCCTGGGCACAGGTCTGCCATGGCTGCTTTACTGCCAGGGTTAATCTGGGCAGGGAAGAATAAAAGGGTTACTTAAAAGAATTATGGCTTTAGGGAAAAAAAATAATAGTCCAGTTTCTTGGAATAAGCTGCAGGTAAAGGGAAGAATTATTTCTGGAGAATATGTTTTGCCTACACCAATGGCACCTACCTGAGGTTGGATGTCAGAGCTCCCAGGTCAGCCCCAGCTCTCCAAGGGCCATCCTCTGCAACAACACTCTTTGGAATACGAGACTTCAGTCAGCTCCAGTGAGGGTGTGAGCAGATCCTCTCCTCACATTTGTCTCTGGCTTGAAATAATGGAATACCCTCTTTCCAGAGAGATGCTCCACATTCCTTTGGCTTGCAGACCTTAAATGATGCTGCAAGAGTCAATCCCTGAAGAGCACATGAAACCCTCCTCTCTGGGTAAGCAGGTTGGAGAGGACAAGTCCTGTCACCATAACTGCAGCCTGGGAGAGGTCATGCTCAACATCAGTTTTTCCTGACTGTCATCCAAATGAGTTGCCTCTTTCTAGCCCTGCATGGTCACCATCCCTGGAGGAATTTAACAAAAGTGGCACGTGGGGACATGGTTTAGTGGTTGCCTTAGCAGTGCTGGGGTAATGGTTGGACTTGAGGAACTTTAAAATCCTTTCTAACCTAAATGATTCCATGATTCTATTCTATAAATATCACACAGCTTGTTAAGCCTCTACAATTCTTTCCCTTCTGGTTTTGTGGGAGTGCCAGAACTTTATAAAACTCATAACTCCTTTCCTGAGGAACTAACGACAGGTCCAGGTACTGTTTGGGGTCAGCCATAAGACCAATCCTGTAGCCCATAACAGAGGTGCTTAAGAAATTACCACTTCATTTACATCATCCTAAATGTGGTTTTAATTTTTATAATAATATAAAATGATGCAAGGCATATTCAGGACAGGTAAATGTGTCTGTTTAAACTCTTAATAGCTTAAACTTTTAAGGTGTTTGCCCTCTAATTTCCTCTTCAGTCATTCAGAGCATCTGCTAACCAACAAACCAACCATGTGGTTTATCACATGAGAAAGCACAGCAAGCCTGACTTTTGGTTATTCGTGTCTCACTGCACTAAAGAGAGACTGGGCTTTGATTCTGCTTACTCTTGACTGACACAGGTAAATCCCCTGTCTCAGGTGGTGGGTCTCAGCCCCACTACACCTGCTTGATAGATCCAGGCAACAGGAGCACTTCTCCACCCACCATCTCCCCTTGGACCAGGCTTACAGAGGTGCATGCTGGCAACGAGATAGTAACAAACTGGGCACAGCTTTTCAGACAGGTTGAGACCAAGTGGGGCCTCTTGTTCCCCAGTGCCCACGATCCCCCCAGCGCCCACGATCCCCCCAGCCACCACAGGCCATCACTAAACACGTGGTCTTTTGGAAAGGAGGCATGCACAGGTCCTGGCTTTCATCTGGATTTCACAGAATCCTAGAATGGTTTGGGTTGGAAGGGATCTGAAAGCTCACCCAATTCCAGCCCCTGTGACACGGGCAGGAACACCTTCCACTAGACAAAGTTGCTCCAAGCCCCGTCCAACCTGGCCCTGAACAGTCCCAGGGATGTTTGTGCTATTTTCATAGGGAATTCAAAGAGGATTTAGTCTTAGCACAACAGCCCTTGTGGCTCACACTGGGGCTGCCCATGGGATTGAGGCTGGTGAGAAGCAGAGAGCCCCTGGCATAGCCCAACCTGCTGCACTGCTGCCTGCCTGACCACAGCCACCAAAATACCAACCTGAAGGCGTTTGAGAAGCACTTTTGAATTTAAATAGAACTGGCAGCCCAAAATACAGCTTTTGTTGCCTTGTCAGAGTAAATCAGCATTTGCCATTTGCTCTTGAATAGTTCTGGCTGTCTGTTTGGCTCTAACAAACCTGCCAGGCCAACCTCTCAGGGCTGTGGGGTGACTCAGCTCACAGCAAGCAATGGGAGGTGTTTTTCAGCTCCACACACTTAACTGCAGAGCTCTGACACAGGACATTTCAACCAGGACAGGATTCCTTTTCCCCTGGTACTGTTAGATTTTTTGGATCCAGGTAAGACCACATCCATTCACAGGTCATTAGGGTCCTTCTACGGCCACAGAAGCTGCCACACATCAGAAAGCTGACCAAAAACTCCACCAGCACCTCCAAGGAAGCATCTCCATGTTCTTGCCTGCTGTTATCTGCTCCCCTCAGTGTCCACCCCACAGCCCTGGCTGCCAGCAGGCTTTTAGACTAACAGACCTTCAGCTTGACCCAGGACAGCTGTATTTTGTTCTTGTCTATTCAGTGCTGTCTAAATGTCTGATGGATTTTTCCCCCTGCACTGATCTTAACCAGATTGTAGCTTCCTTGGAGAATAAGCTGTTCATAAATGGGACTCCTAGCTGTTTCCTATTTTTAGAATCTGGTTTATTTCAAACTATTTTGGCAGTATTTTCATATTAGCATTTTATACTAGCAGTGGAGATGACCAAGGGCTTGAAATGGAGCTGAACTCCAAGAATTCATTAGTCTGAGATACAGCATCAGTATTTCAACAGCTTGGGAATCATTATTGTAATGTCTGTCAGGTCCAAAGCTTGTATTTCAGTGAATAATGTTTACTTTAGACCAAGTCCACCTCCCTCACAGCTGTGCCCTTGTGGCATGTTTGGTACTGGGTCTGGTTATGGGTCAGTGCTGCTCCCAACTCCTCATGCAGGGGCTCTACCTGTGTTGGACACGGGCTGGTGGTGGCCTTGGCAGTGCTGGGTTAACTGCTGGACACGATTTTAGAAATCTTTGCCCACCTAAACACCCTCTGATTTTATGATGTTAGAGCATGGCAGTGCACAGAGGTTTTGGGATGGAGCCTGTAGCAGAGGCACTCACTTGTGCCTCTCCAGAAGGGTCCCAGGTCTGTCCTGAGCCATAACCACAGTGTGTGTGACACCAACAAAGCACAGATTAATCTGAGAGTAACTGGATACATTATCAAGTTAAAAACACTGCAAAGAAAACCTGCACTGAGTCACTGGAGCCCCATGTTCTTGAAAGGGGCCTCCAAAGGAGCTGAGACTTGAGAACAGGAGATGATAAAGAAAAACCATGATAAGATTTTATTTGTTTGTTTTTGAAGCTCTCCATCTGTGCCAAGAGCAAACCATTTCCAAAAATCAAGGCTGAATGAACACAGACCAAGACCTGACTGATGGACACAGAGCTCAGGGTGGTGTGAGTGCTGTCCCCACCACAGGTGACACCGAGTACCCTGAAGCCAAGTGCCAGCTCGTGCCCCAGGGTCTCACCAGGGCTCTGTCCCACGGCACCTGCTGCACCCTGGGCATGCCATGCCCCATCTTGCCCAGCCTGGGTGCCTGCCAGGACTGGGCTGCTCCTCTGCTTTTCTCCAGTGAAGAGCTCAGGCAGGGCAATTACACACTAGCAAGGAGCCAGCCCATCTCTCACACCCTGCAAACCCCAGGGCAGCAGGGCCCCCACAGGTGCCGGAGCCACACGAGGTGGACAGGGTGGGCTGAGCCTTTTGCTCCCAGCAGCTCAAAGGACTTGCTGCCTGTGAGGCCATGTAGCTCCCCGAGAGCTCTGCTCCTGCTGTGAGGACAGCAACCTCCACAAACCTTCAGAGCAGTCAAGTGTACAGCACCAAGAGCCAAAACCACAGCAAACACTGCGGGCTTAAAGAAACGTAAATATTTTTATTGTAACTCCCCTAAAGGTTTTGCTTCTTCAACCAGACAAGAATCCCACCTCCTCTGGATGCTCTGCACTCCCAGCAGCACTGAGGGGAACCTCTGAACACCAGTGAACTCATGCTGCTGGTTATTGCTGCCCTGGACTCAAAGGTATTTTCCCAACAATATAAATCCAAAGTCACCTGATGGACACTTGGAATTAAGTTGCCCAAAACAGTCAAACCAACCCCATGGAAAGGGGAGAGAACCTTCTGTCTGCATCTTCCCACTCCAGAAGTGCCATCCAGTCTCTTCCCTTGCACCAGCCCTGGTGCTCAGCAAGCTTTGAAGCACAGTCTGGAATACAATCCAGAAGAGCTAGATGGTTTCATAGAATGGCAGAATGGTTTGGGTTGGAAGGGACCTGAAAGGTCATCTTGATCCAACCCCCTGCCATGGCAGGGACACCTTCCATTAGCCCAGGTTGCTCCAAGCCCCATCCAACCTGGCCTTGGACACTTCCAGGGATGGGGCAGGCACAGCTTCTCTGCCCAGCCTGTGCCAGGGCCTCCCCACTCACAGGGAATAAATTCTTCCCCACACCTAACCTAAATCTTGGCCATTCCCCAAGTTTTCTGAGAATAAACCAGAACAACTCAGAGGAAGGGGTCCAGTGCACCAGAGCTGTCATCTGTGACCAGGGCAGGGCTGGTGGCAAGCTCTGCATGAGATGGTGAAGCAGATCCCACAGTGCTACCCACGGAATTACTCACTTCTCATCACCCAAGCACGGCTGCATCTCCAGCAGGAAGGAACCAGTCAGTGTGCCCGGGAGGTCACTGGCACTGGAGCTTGCACAGCTCCTTTTATGCCCATAGAAGCCCTGGTGAGCTCTCTGTCCGAGGCAGCCACGCACGCACAGCACGGGCTCTGCTCAGAAAGCAGGGCATGCACATCTGCCAGCTTCCCTGCCTTCCCAAAATCAAATAACCCCCACAGAGAGCAATGCTCTGCCTCTAACCCCGCCACAAAAAAAGCAGCTGCTTCCTCATCTCTCAAACAAGTTAAGATGCCTAAGAACATTTATAAACAGAAAATACTAACACAAACACCTCCTGGCCAGCAAATGACACTGTAGAGCAGTGTGTGTGCCTTGGTGAGCAGCTCCAGGCTTTAGATCCCAGAGAGGAGCCTTTCCCCGCACGGCACAACTGTGGAGGGTGCCTCCCACAGGGATTCACTCCACTAGGAAGCAGAATGTACTTTTTATTGCCTTTTCCAAAAAGCATATTATTCTCCCTAATCCCCGCAGGACGAGCTTAATTTGTGACATCTTTATGGCCCCCACACAATACTGTGCTTCCAAAAATATCAGAAGTCCAATATTGGTGCCTGTCTCAGTCATTTCTATTATTCCAGTAGGAAAAAGAGCATTTTAAAGAACAAACCCCCAGTAAACAGCCCTTCTCTCACTGTCCTCTGCCTCCTCAGTCACAATGGGAAGTTTGCTGACAGTGCTGGAGGCATCACCCCACACTGAGTATGACTTTTGCCAAGTCATCAACCAGGTAACTCTCTCTGTAACTACAACCATTTTTGTTTTAGTAAGTTTTTCCAGTCATTTTCCCCACAATTACCCCCCACCTCCCTGCCCTCCTCTGAGGGGACCAGCCTCCAGCAGCCCCCTCCCCAGCCAAGTGGGTACCCTGATGCTGTGGAACAGGCTGGGAGAAGCCCAGAGCCAGCAGCAGCTCTCTTATCTGGCCACTGGAGCCTCATTAGGATTTACTGAGTGCTGGCATCTGACAGCAGGCCAATAAAATAAAGCACATTAAGGAGACTGCCTTGTGCTTAACCTAAGGTGACTGGTGTTGGAGCTGTGCAGGCTGATTTAGCAAGCAAGATTATTTGTACCAAGAGGAGTTTACTCTTGAAACACACCCAGTGTTCTACTTTGTGCCCTGGAGCTTGACCACAGAAAATGCCAGGGCTGGGAGAGCGCTCAGAGCAGGGCAAAGTCCCCGTGCCCAGTGCCTGCACCCCCTGCCCGCTGCGGGAGAGCGTTGCTCAAACCACCCTTAGAATGGTGGCAGGACCCAAGGACAAGGGATGCAGCTCCTCACTGCCTGCACAGGCCCCAGCACAGCCACGGGAAAGAGGCACTCACTCTTTATTCTCCCAGCAGTTTTTACTCACATCAACAAGAGGAGTCTACTCTGGCCACTCACATCTACAAAATGCAGACAGCTTTCTCTCTGCCACGTCCTTCACTTTTTATTAAAAGTGCTACTCTAAAGCGTGCCATCAGTGAACAACGCCCTCTTCCCAGGATTTAAGGGGTTAAAAGGTGCAATCCCAAACAAACCTACACACACCACACCACTCTTCTCTTAAGTCAATGGTAGTTTGTTGCCGGGGGAATTTTCTGTTCTGCAAGTGTGATCAAAAGGGCCTGATTAAAGTCTTCAAGAGGCTTTCAAGATAGTGCGACAAAATTCTCAGCTTTTAAACAAAGCCAGCCTATTCACTACAGGGCAGGAGATGATCTTACATAGCTACATCTTTTAAAACAGGAACAACCAAGAGTCAAATGACTAACTAATGAAAATAAATTCCCCAAATCCTTTAAACATTCTTTCCAGGGATTCTCTTCAGCTTTTCAAAGCCTCCTGCTTTGAACTCACATATATTCCTCGCCAATCCATTTGCAGTTTTCTAGTTGCTTATATAAAGCATGATGCATCAAGGCATTATTTAGGTTATGCTCATGGACCAATAAATGAAGAACACTGTTTGTGCAGTGTGAATTCATCCAACTACTGAAGAAAACAAGAAGCTTAAATGCACAAAAGGGAAAGAACCAGAGTACAAGTGTTATGAAAGGCAAGACACTCAAAAATCCTTTTCAATCCAAGTACTGGTGGATCCAAATCCAAATTTAGAAGCAGATCCCTGGTGTGGATCATAACCCAGCTCAAAGGCTGTGAAACTAGATATGGCTTTTGGAGCAACCAGCCACTAACCCAGGTGCAAACCTCAAAACACGGGCTGAGAAAGACAAGGAAGGGACCACCACAAGGATCACCTGGTGGATTTTGTCACCAACTCCTTTTCTCAGTTCAAGGGCACTCAGAACTCCAGCAGCACTGAGGGACAAGCAGCAGCTCCCACACTGCCTCCCAGGGCCCCCCTGTCCCTCCCTCCATGGACGAGTCACACCCACACTGCTTCACTGCACAGGAGGGCAATTTCACATTTCCATTCCTGCTGCACAGGCAGGTGTCAGTCACAGTCTGCAGGCATTTACTTGGGCCTTTGCTGCACAGCTTCTTTCTGCCAGTTTAATGGCAAATATTAAACATTTTGCAGGGTTTGGTCTTTCGAACCAGAAGTTTTGCACATGGCAAAGGCTTCTTAAGTGTTTTGTGGCTCATGGTAAAAAAGAGCATTCAGAGCCAGCATCCTGCAAAGCTCCCAGCTGACCATCTCTTCTGTGGACCCAGCACTGACCAGTCCTGGAGTGAAATGTTCAAGACAGCTTCTCTTCGAGCTGTGCATTTCCCATATCTGATAATTAAGAATAATGACTTGAAATAATCTTCTTTAATCTGGTATATTTTGCTTTCTGAAGCTCACACTGTAAAACATCAGTGGCACATAATTTGCTATCAGTCCACACAACATGTAAAACTACTTAAGGCTGAATGGGTGTGAACGTGGGTTGCTCTGGCTGACAAGAAGGATTGAGTGTGGCTCAGGCTGTGAGGCATCTTTATGGTGCTTGGAGAACTCATTGGCTGAAATACTCTTGCACAGCATCTTTTTTTTTAAAATAAAGCTCTGTTTTCTGTGGGGACAAAGTGGGGTTTATTTTGGGTTTCTGCTGGCTGCAGAAGTTCCTCAAATGCCACACTGGCTCGACGTCTTTGCAATTGCTCAAGTAACACAGTGAAACCTGGGTTTGCTTGGAGGTGTTGTGTAAATTCTGAAGTAGAAACCAAACACACCCTTATCTACCAGGGCTTGGGGCAAGTGGGGTGTTAGGGGCTGTGTACAGACCCACTGCATGGACAAGCTCTGTGAGATATGGGGTTTGCTCTGCCACACATCTCATCTGGCACTGACAAATCAAGCAAAGTATTTTTCTGTGAACATGTTTGTTTTAACCTTTTCTTATCAACACTGCCTGATCTTGAGAGACCTAATGTTTTCTTTCACACTCTAGCACCTGTGGCCACAGATGACTTAAAAAATAATAACGTTTTCAGTAAGGGTTTGGGTATCTGAGAACCATGAGTCAATGTGTTTTGAGAGATTGGAAAGCAGTCAACAAAATCAGTTAGAAATATGATATTTAACAGGATTTGTGCCTTCTAGGATTTCCTGTGACCCTTGCAGACTTGTGATATGTATTTTGCCCCCAGGCTACCAAGAATGAATTTAAATTGCATTGGTCTGCATCAATTCCCCACAATCCATAATGGCAAATTTGTGTTAAAATTAAAGGACTGATTTAACTCCAGCAGGACCAGGATTTTAAGCCTCTGTTGGGTTATACAACAACGAGAAGTCCAAGAAAAAAGAATAGCTGCACATATTTCTCCCTCTATGGTTCCTGCAATAACAGGGCCTTTCTAGTAAGCCTGCTGTCTAATTTATTCTCTTTCACCCAATTTATCAAGTGGGATGTAAGTGCACACTTTTACAAAGTAACTCTGAATACCTGTCCCAACAGGCAATCTTTCAATCTTCAAGGAAAATTGACATCACCATCATTTCAAAGGAAAACAAAGAGAAAGGAGAGGAAAAAGAAAAAAAACCAAACCCACAAACCCCTAAATCCCAAGCCAAAATACGCAGTGACACTGAACTCATTCTGCTTTGTCCAGCCTGGCAGAAGCCTGGTATGTTTGAGGGTGTGCTGGGTTTATTTTGCTTACTTGCCCCAAGGTCAGACCTTGCCTGAAAGGATCTACATGAATCATTCTTTCCGCCTGCTTTCCCACTCAGGATTATCAGTGTGCTTGATTACAGTAATTAGCATTAGGTTTTCATTCCAGCATATTCCACCATTACTGTCTCCTGAACCAGCATCAGCATTTCTTCTTCTCTTTCAGTTATTCAAACAGAGCCTCAGTGACAGAAACACTTCAGCAGCAAATGCACTGTCAGGTATTTCTGTTAGCTCTTATCTGTAGCTCAGATTAAGTGTTATGTACCAGCACAGCTCCACAGGGAACCACCCAGACCTCTCTCCCCAGAGCTCGCAAGAACGGTGAAAGGGACGAAAATTGACAACAAAAGTATCTCCTTCCACTTAAAAAAACCCCAACATCCCACTTGAAAATACTATAACAAACATTACTATGTAACCAACTGAGGGACAGCTTTCACCACCCAGCTCTACTGAGGCAGCAAACCCGCCAAAGGTCAGCAAAAATCAGCCTGGGCCCTGGTTTTGGGATTCATCAACAGAGTGGCTACTTCAGTCCTTGTGGGAGCTCTGAACAGAGAGCGCATCATTTCCATTGAATAAACTATCAAGTACATAAGCATTACATGTAAACCAGGAAAAACTTGATAGAAATCAAAGGGAAAAGTCCTGTTCCCTCTGCTGGCATCTCTGGTCCTTGCCTTCTCCACCAGCAGAGGTGGAGCTCCTGCAGTAACCAAACCTGCAGCCCCAGCCCTTGGTCTGGGGAGCCCTTCGTGCTCCACATCCCCACCCACACAAGAACAAGCCTCACAGGCCACCCCAGAAATCATCCCCGAGTGGGTTCTCTCTGTATTCACACGGGATCACAGCAACAGACTCGGGCACTTGCTGGCTGCCTCGAGAGAGTCAACAAACCCACTTTTACTGGAATTCCTTCCTCAGCAGAATTCCTTCTTGAGTATCCTAACCTTTAACAGGACACGTCTCTGCTCAAATGCAAAAGCTGCTTAAGTTTAAAAGTCAACCTTAACTCAAACAATACCTGGATAATGGATTGCAGACCAATTATTTCTCACCCTTCTTGTGTTACAGTCCCAAGCCAACTCTGAAAATTGCATTTTTGCTGCTCCACTAGCGACCAGTGGGCAAACTCACATTGAAGCCAGCAGATAAAGGAAAAACTGTATTAAAATCTCATTTAAAAATACTGGAATTGGTCCATTTGTCAATTATCTGTTTAGCCAAGTAATTTACCTATGATTCCAAAAGCAGCCAGTGCATGGATTAACACTGGCAGAGCTGGGCAGATGACGACACTGCCTGCTCCAGGAGCCGGACAAGCAAGTTCAAGTGATTAAACACACTCAGCTCCTCTAGTTACGCTAATGACTGATTATCTTTTAATCCCAGGCAAGGGGTAGATCAGCTGTGATCCCACACAGAACCGCAGCACTCACTGATGTGGTTACAAGCACAGCACTGAGAGCAGCTGAGAGAGTTACTCCATGCCTGTTGCTGAGCTGTGGCTGCTGGTCAAAGGCAATGTTGTCACTGCCTGGAGTAAGAGCCACAGTGAGCCCCCTTTCCCACGAAGGCTAAGCACAGCACCCAGTTGTTAACTTGCTCAACCAAGGAAAAGCAGCTGTTGGCTACCAGAAATTTAATTAAGGCTTAAACCCACTTTCTATCAAGTCATAAAGGCCAACTCTAAGCAGATCTTCTGGATCGTTCCCTACTCCTAGAAATACCCTTAGGAGGAGTAACCATTAATGATGTGATGTACTACACCCGGGGTTAGCTCACCGTGGCAGTGACCACATGAGAGAGGTGCCCTAAGCACACCCTTCTGGATTTGCATTTTTCTTTAGATAAAGAAGAGCTCAACACTCCAAGTGCAGCCCTGGCCTCTCCAGGGCAGAGCTCTCCATCAGATGCTCCCAGTCACTGGAGCAACCAGATCTTTCCTCTTTGTCTTTTAAGACTGATCAAATCACACAGGGAAGCGACCTGTTTTCCAGGAAAAGAGATCATTGCTGGCTGTGATGAGCACATTTGAAACAGCTGCAAGGAATGGACGGAACAGCACCAGCTGCACCAGCACAGATGCAGCCACCTCACAGGGGCTAAAGGCACCTTTGTGAGCAAAGGCAAGTCCCATCCCAAAGCAAGACTGGGTGACTGTCACATTCTGTGCTGCCAAACCCATATTTTTTCAAGTTTATCTCTTGACAATACTGATACAAACGATTTTTGTGGATCACCCTCAGCTCTCCCTCCTGCCCCACACCAGTCACAGCTCCCTGCCCAGCTCTGCTGTGCCTCTCACTCAGCTCGGCCTGGCAGCTCCTTTCACACCAACTGTATCATCATTTCCCCTTGTAGAAGTGACACTTAGACTTCAGGTCCCACAAATGCACCATTAAGGAACTTTGCCTTCACTTAACCTGGAACAATGACACTTGGACAGGCTTTGGAGAGGAAGCTGCACCCTTCCAAGTCCCCCAGAAGACAGCAAAGCACCACTCACTGCAGCTCCCAGGCCAGAAACACATCCCTGCACTGTTCCAGCTAGGGAAAAGTCTGCAGGGAAATGGTTTCCTGCAGTAGCTTAGCAAAGAGTAGAGAAAACCAACCTAACGATGACCAAATAATTCTTTCCCCAATCCCTACACAGACAAATTTGTGTTTTCTAAGTAGGCAGCCAGCCTCCAGCACCCAGAGCTGAATGTGGGAGGCTTTGGATGCCTCAAATCCTAAACTGCAACCTGATTTCCCAACATAACCAGTCCAGGTGGGATGCCTGCAGAGCTGTACAGTCCAAACACCTCCTGGCACACTGATCCTCAGTCCCCCTTGGGACCAGAAGTGGGGTGCAGCAAACCCACAACCCTTGGGCAGCCACACCCGGAGCATCCTGGGCTCACAGCTGGATGTGGCATTCCCAGAGTGTGGTCCTGCCTCCTGGCAGAATTTCTGCCTTTCCAAAGATGTTTGCAATTTCATGGCATTCTAGTATAAAACAAATAAAATAAAAAGCAAAGAAAAAAGCCACTTTGTAGGAAGCAGATGTCAGCCCAAAGCCTCCACAATTAGCAGGAGACTCCCTCCCATAGCCAGACAGGCTGAGCAAGGGGGCTGGGGGCTCCCCATCCCCATGGACAGAGAGCCCCCCGCTCCTTCATCCAGGTTTCAAGCCAGAAGGAACAGATTTCCTGGGCAATTAGAGAATGAAAGGGAATACGGAACCACACCAGCCACGATGTGCACAGTAGCAGGGTTGCACAGACCCACCACTAAGCAAAGCCCTGGCTCCCTGGGGCACCCTCCAGTGCCCCTTTCTGCACCCCCAAGGCCAGGACCTGCAGCAGAAGCTAATTTTCATCCAGTTTTAACATTTTTGGTTACTATTTGCAAAGTAAGGGAGGTATTTTCTTGTGTTAAGAGACTAGAGCCCAAGCAGAGCACCCTCCACCTACATTTACATTCCAGCAAGTTGTTTATCACCCTCCAGGAGCAGCTGTAAGAGTACAGCAACATCCGAGCATCACCTGGCTCTTCAGTGGGAGCAGAATCAAAAAAGCATCCAATTTAAAAGGCTGCCGTATGGGATAACACCCTACAGCTGCTTCTCGTGTTACAGCTCCCCGTGAACCAGGGCAAGATTGGCCCGATGAGAATCCTCCTCCTCACACCACCCAGGTTTGCTGAATCAAACAAGGAATTTGGCAAACCACCTGTAGAGGCAGAAGCGGATCTCGTTTTTTCTTGTTTAATATTAAACTAATTTTTTTTTCAAAGTCACTAGAAAACAGACTGCCTCCACTAAGCTAAGATATTGATTTTCACAACAGGAACATTTTCAGTTGCCGAGAGGCGATTTGAGATGCACCCCATGTTACCAGGGGAGAAGCAGAGCTTCCCACGCCGAGGAGGCACAGGCTGAGCCCGCAGAGCCGAGTGCCCCGGTGCAGCGCAGAGCCCCAGCTGTGTGCAGTGGCCTGCCCATCCCTGCCCCAGCCTCCCCTCTCCTCCATCCATCTCCTGCTCCTCCCCGAAAACAGCCCTTGCTGCAGCACTTGGAAAGGGACAGTCCAAAACGAGAACAGAGACAAAGCCGTGCAACAGGCACATTTGAACTCAAATATGAACTCTCTTTAAAACATGCTCTCTTCCGTAATTATTTCTTTGAAACTTAGGGTGCATGTTTTCCTTTTTCCATCACAGCTTTAGCAGATGAACGAAAAGACGGCAAACAGCTTGCATGTGTTACGACAACATTTCTAAGTTATAACTCCTTCCAAAGCCCTTCAATACACTCGGTGTTTGCTCCCAGCAATTCAGCAGCTGCCCAGGGGAGCTCGGCAATCCTACACAGCCCGACAAGCCGAGAGGGCAGAGCGGCCGGGGGCACCCAGCCCTTTGCCGGGGCGGTGATGAAAACCCCGGTGCCCGAGGGAACACGCCCGGCTCAGACACAGCACCTCATCCATCACAGCCCCTCGCCGCGCTCCTTCCCGCACGGGGGATGGTTTGTTTTCACACATATCTACGCACAAAGCCTATTTCAAGCCATCTGCGGCGTCTTAGCAAAGAAGTTTCCAGAATCCATCTCTGGGAGGTTAAACACAAGTGGGAGCACACTTACACAGTAATTACTACCAGCCCACAGGGACCCCAAGAACACTGCAGCCTGCGCGGAGAAACTTCTTGCTGACTTAACTCGTGCCTTCCTTAAAAACCCCAACAGCCTGTGAACTCAGTCCAGGGCACGAATCCAAACCCTCTGAACACTAAAAACTTTGAAAGTGGATTTTTTTGAATTAACATCCAATAAAGCAGAGCATGGAGAACGCCGTAACACTGGGAAAAGCGGCTGAAGGAGCGCTGAGTTTGGAGGAGAGCGCCTACTTGAGTGTATTTCGGTGGATACAGACTAAAATAAAGTTAAAAAAAGCCCCAGAGCTGGTACCAGCCCGGCCCCGGGTACCACCCGCATCCCCGCCGCCCATCACCTGAGCCGGCGCCAACCCCGCTCCGCCGCCCTGCGAGCTCACCCTGGAGATGGTCAGCGGGGCGCTGAAATCCTTGCCGCCCACCAAGCGGAACCCCCAGGGCGAAGGGCCACGCAGGACCACCGAGTGGGACATCGCGGCGGGCGCTCGGTGCCCGCGGGCGGCTCCGGCTGCCGCTCCCGCTGTCCGGCCGCGACTCCCGAGCCCGGCACGGCCCGGTCCTTCCCCTCCAACACGCCCCGCCCGCAGGGCGTGCCAGGGGGGCGGCACCGGCCCCTCGGCGGGGGGAGGTTCAGCACGGATTTCCCCTTGAATCGGTTTACAAGCGGGATTCGGGACGACTACTCGCAGTGGTAAAGTTATAGTGCTTTACTAGTGGTAAAGTATACGTTTGGTGTGGTCAAAACCCCCTCCTTCACTGCACTTTCATCCTCTGGAGTGGAAAGAAAATGATGTAATAGGTCGGTAAACGTGTAGTCACAACTGTTTTATTCATTACAGTAAGTCTTTTGAAGGAGAAAAAATGTTCAAGAATATAATCAAATTTCACATAAATCCACTTGGGAATCCTTTCTGGTTATGGCTTGGGCAAAAGATAAACTTCTAAGAAAATAATCACAGAAACACAGAATGGTCTGAGTTGGGAGGGACCTGAGAGGTCACCTAATTCCAAGCCCCTGCCACGGGCAGGGACACCTTCCACTGTCCCAGGTTGCTCCAAGCCCTGTCCTACCTGGCCTTGGACACTTCCAGGGATGGGGCAGCCACAGCTCCTCTGGGCACCCTGTGCCAGGGTCTGCCCACCCTCCCAGGGGAGGATTTCTTCCCAATATCCCATCTATCCCTGCCCTCTGCCAGCATGAAGCCATTCCCTCTTGTCCTGTCTCTCCATCCCTTGTCCCAAGTCCCTCTCCAGCTCTCCTGGAGCCCGTTTAGGCACTGGAAGGGGCTCTGAGATCTCCCTGGAGCCTTCTCTTCTCCAGGTGCACACCCCCAGCTCTCTCACTCTGTCGCCACAGCAGAGATGCTCCAGCCCTCAAAACATTTTCATGGCCATTGCACTCCGACATCCCTGTGTCCTTGCAAGATCTCTGGGGGAACACCCAGCACTGCAGAGCATTGCTGTTTCCTGGTGGTACAGCTGGATCGGTGACTGTTGGAGCACCATGGACGTGTCTGTGCTGGAAGAGGGTGTATAATGGGATGGTTTGCAGGCACAGAGTGGCAGCTTGGAGGTGGGGTGGGTGGTCAGCACAGCTGCTGAACGTGTCCCGCAGAAGCTGAGAAGAAATCCCGAAATGACTGTAAAATCTCCCTCTCTTCCTGGAAAGGGCTGGACCAGAATATCCCACTTCAAAAAAGGGACCTAACAAAGGGTTCATTGTTTGGAAAGTCCAGTTTCATCGAGTACCTTCTAGCTGCCCAGTTTCTGTGGGTTTGATTAATGTGCCATTTGCTGCAAAGTCTTTTTGCTCATGACACGGGAAGGTTTGTGTGACTGTCTCACTGCTGTGCCCGTGTTACTGGGCTTTGCTCTGGGACGGGAGCGTGAGCTGAGACTTCTAAACATGCTCCTGAGCTGTCCTGCAGCTTTGGGATTTAGCCACATGAATGCTGTGTTACAAAGCCCAAACACAATATACTTTGTTTGCTCTGCTAGGAAGGTGCCTGCAGAGGAGAGGTGCAGCTGCAGCCGGTACCAGCAGAGCTTGCCACTACGCTTTGTTCCTTGCAAGAGTGTGCCTCCACCAAGAGAGGCTACACAGGCTGACTTTTGTCTGGCTGATGAATCATACCTCCTCATTCCTGTGTGATATCACCCAGCCTGCTGAGGCCGGGGAGTAGGCTGCTCTGAGGTTTTCTTGCTGTGTTAGAAAATCCACCCAGCCAAACAGTGAAATTCCTCCTACAGGGAGATGGAGGGTTGATGTCCCACTCCTCCTGCTCTCACTGCTTGGTGGCAAACAGGATTCCGTAAAGGACAGACTTAAAGATGTGCACAAACATGGCATATCAACATTGGCACCTCCTTCCTCTCAGGAGGGAAAAGAAAAGATCCTTTCTGTGAAAGACACAAAGTTTGCTTGAAAATAGCAACAATAAACCCAGAGCTAGGGAAAACAGAAAAGAAAAACCTGAAACCTGCAGTTCTGTGGAGTTAAACATTTCCCACCGGGGGTCCATCACCCTGGTGTGTTCTGACCTGCACTGTGCTGGGAGGGACAGCTCTGCCGTGCAGCGAAGAATCAGGCCCTCAAAGTGATTCACTGGCAGAGGCAATAGATGATCAAAACACAGAAATCCCCTCTATTAAAGTATTCATTTCAAAAGCAGACAGGAAACTGCTGGCTCCAAGGCACTTTCTCTTCAAGTCTTTTTGAATGCTTAGCCCAGATCACCCCTCATGGAACTGACAGCTCATTGAAAACTTAACCCAAGTAAAACACAATTAACCAAATTGGGAAAAATTGTCTTATCCCAAATGAGACTGTATTCCAAAATGCATTGCACTGAGTGCAGACAGTTTTACTCGGAATGCAACTATCTGCAATTGAATTACTCCTGATGGAAAGTGTCCACATGCAGAGCAGCCCTCAGAACTGTACAAGGAATTAATCTGCACCCTTCTGTCATAGATGTTTTTTCCCAGGACACGGGGAATGAGAACATTATTTAAAGAGCTCCACAGTTCACTGGTGTCTCATGTTCTCTCAGCTGCTCACACACCTTTTCACACATGCTCTCTGTAGCAAAACCAACACAACTCTGCAGCCTGCAAATGACCCACTCAGTTCTCACTTCAGCCAACCAAAGTGGGCTCTTAAATTTCTGGTTTTGTCTTTGATAGAATCACAGGATGGCTTGGGTTGGGAGGGACCTTAAAGATCAAGCCATTCCAAAGCCTGCCATGCCCAGGGACACCTTCCACTAGACCAGGTTGCTCAGTGGGAATTTTTAAATTCTGTGTTAAATAATTTCCAAAAACTAATTTGATTTCTACTTCTGGCTGAGAAATCACTGGAGCCAAGAGGAGATGAGCTGAACCTTGCTGTGGGAGCAAGCCTTGACACCCTTGACACATACTGAAGTACAGTATCACCAACGTGCTCATTATTCAGCTGAGTGCTGAAACCCTACAGAGAGCCCTAACGAAGACCACACACTGTTCAAAGAGAGGTCAAACATGTTCATGAATTCAATCTCATCACTCCATTCTCTTTATCTTTCCCCTCCCTGATATTTTCCTTGATGTTTGTTTCCAGTATTTTTCCACCCAAAGCCGTATCACCCTTTTGTTTCTTTTTTTGAATATTCCATTCTGGCTCTCCTTTGCCACCAGTGACACTCTCAGTTTCCTTCCTTTGTTATCACAGACTGACTGGGCAAACTACAGATACTCAGCTTTGTGTCCCATTTTGAAAGAGCATTCAGGTTTTCCATCTGCCACCCTCCCAATGTCTAGCAGAGGTCTGTGCTTATCTGGGAGTCCTGAGAATGACCCTCCTGTGCTGTTTTTGAGCATCTGTCCATATGAGAGTATTTTAAAGCATCATTATGGCTTGATAGTTCTTCTCCAGGTCAGGAGATTTTCTTGCTCTACAAATTGTCGTCTTCTGGACTGTGGCTGTTTCTGCATAGAGCCATTTCAGGAGGCTGAAATCATCCATCCCTGGAATTGCTTGAGGCCAAGTTGGATGGGCCTGGGAGCAACCTGGGCTAGTAGGAAGTGTCCCTGCCCAGGGCAAGGGATGAAACGACATGAGCTTTAAGGTCACTTCCAGCCGAAACCAACCTGCGGTTCTGTGATTTAAAAGCAGCTCTAATCACCAAACTAGCTGTTAGCCTCTGTCTCAGCTTTCCTGACAGCCACACTCCTGTTAAAATTGCGTGTCAGACTCAGTGGCTCATGGTTTGTGTTTGAAAATCAGTTGTTGTGAATGGTCATTTGTGGGTTCTAACATTGGTTGCTCCTTTTTGTATTTGTGATTGGAAATGGTCCCTTAAAGTGATGCTGATCACATGAATTCAAAATCCTTGTGGGAGTAAAGACTCCAAGAAATGTTTCATGGCATTAGTGCAAGTTGCCCTCCCAGAAGTCAGTGTTTCTCAGAGTACAACCTCTTTTCCTTTCTTACGTTGATCAGAAATCCTTGACTTCTTCATGTTAATTTCCATTTCCATTTCCATTGTTTGAATGAGTCCTTTCTGGTGTCTTCCTATCCTGATGAGACTCACATACAACAGGTTCTTAATGGTTCCAATTTATTCCTTTACTTAATAGTTAAAAATTAAAAAATATCCAAAAACCCAACATCCTGTGAAAACAGTTCAATTTGAAACTCATTATTTGGATTAAGTCCAAGCAAATCTCAACCCTATGGCAGCTTTAGCTGCAGGTTTCCAAAGGATTACTTAATTTATAAGCTTTGTAGGATCTCTCAGATCTGAGTTATTATTTTGGCTTTTGAAAGTTCCTTGGCAGATGTCCAACTGTTGGGAACTGTCATTCTGAATTCTGTTTAATTCATTTGTTTGTCTAAATCATTTCTGAGAAGTTTATCTCATGGATCTAAGCATTCCACAGAGAAAAATCCAGCTGTGATAGAAATCATTAGGATAATGAAAGAAATCTTGTTGGTACAGTAGAATTTTTTCTCTATAATCACCTTCAGGTGGAGTAGCCAGCAGCCTCCCAAGGCTTTGGAGCTTTAAGGGATTGCTATGGAGAAAAACTGAGAGAGAGTAGGTTTAGATTAGATATTAGAAAGAAATACTTCATTATAAGGGTGGGCAGGCCCTGGCACAGGGTGCCCAGAGAAGCTGTGGCTGCCCCATCCCTGAGGGTGTCCGAGGCCAGGTTGGACGGGGCTTGGAGCAACCTGGGCTAGTGGAAGGTGTCCCTGCCATGGCAGGGGTTTGGAATGAGATGGGCTTTAAGGTCCTTTCCAACCCAAACCATTCTGTGAAACCGTCTATGAAAACTGTGTGCAGTGTGCATGGTCAGACCCTTCTTTGGTTCCCTTGGACACTGTGCAGCAGGAGTGGGTTCACAGAAAGGACCAAGGTGAATCCTTTGCCTTTGTGAGATGTGTTCAGAGGGCAAAGCACAGCAGGGCTGACACAAAATGCAGTTTATTCTTCTGTTCTGGCAAATATTCATGAGACAATTTTTACATGTTACTTGAAGTCTCACTCACCAGTCATCTGCCAGAAATTCATACGCTGGGGTTTTGCAACCCGCTAAGCTGCAAGGAGAAGTCCCTACCTCCCAAACCCTGCAGACTAAACAGCAGATAAGAGCCCGTGGATGGATTTCCCGAGGGGAACACCGGGAAGCAATGACAGCTCGCGCCAGAGCTCAGCAGCAGCCTGGCCTTGATAACAGGCAGCTCTGAGAGGGCTGTGGACAAGGACAAGGCTCACGTCAGGGCTCTTGGAAAGGTCACAACATGTTCAAAACACTACAAACAAAAGCTTTTCTTTTTTTTAATGTATTCCCTTCTTCCTATCAATTTTGCTGGAAAATAAATTGGTTCCATGCCCACCCTATTATCAGCCCCACTTTCCATCTCAGGAGTCAGAGTGAACAGATGCCTGTTAGGTCAGGTCTGACCTCACCCTCAGACTTAATCCCCAGACTAAAGCTAACTCGATGATGAGCCTGGGCAGCACAGAGCAGGCAGGTGGTGACTGTCCCTCCACCCTGCCACTCACTGCTGTCACACTGGACCAGATTCCAGGCCTTTTCCATCTCACATGTGCACTGCAGGCCTGGAATATATGGACTGGTTGCAAGGAGCTGCTCTGTTTGCTTTGGGGACACGTGACCTTCTCCCCATGGGTTCAGCTGCTGCTGACAACAAGGGCAGGATTAACCCTGGCTCTTGCCCTGTGTGAGCTGTAACCTTTCTATGGCACTGTGACCGATGAGCAGCAGTTGAGAAAATAAAAAGGAATATTGGCATAATATTGTAAGCAGAAGATGAGATTACAAGCGATCTGCTTTTTCTGTAAGGCTAATTGTTCCCATTATGGGATTAAACTGATTGATTTCCCGTCAGAAATGGTGCCTGGGAGAACAAAGCTGAAACCTCTGGTCTAGTGTGAGTCACTTCACTAAGCAGCTAAACACTGAGGTTTTGTTGGGTTTTTCCTTGTGAAGTCATGACAGATGTCAGCTGTTGGTATATTCTGCAAACAAATTTGGCGCATTTTTATTATCATTATTTCACACAGCAGAGTCCAAGTGATTGTACCTATCCAGCAGAGGAGGTCCCCAGCCTTTCTTGGGGATTTCAGTATTCGGTATTCACCCTCACTCTTGACCCTGTTTATAGTGGCACTTCCTTTTTTGGGTGTTGTACAGCTCCAGAATGCAGACAACTGGAGAAAATTAAACTGAATGTTCCCAATTTATGCAGGTCAAGGAAAGTTTGCCTTTTATCGTTCAAAGACAAGTACAACAAACTAGGTCTTTTTGAGAGGCTGAGTTCCTGAGATGCCGGCATTAAAACTCAGGGATCAATGGAAGTTTCTGTAGGTGGGTTTCACAGAAGCTTTCCCATTCATTTTGGCCTTAAACTGATAGGGACAGAGGGACAACAGTACAGTGAAAAATAGGGCATAAGCCTTGGGATATCTTATCGCAGTGTGTTCTGCCAGGATTCGTTTAGCCCGATCCATCAGCTGCTGTCTCACCCCATGCTATGGCATTCCTGCTGTGCTGAGGGTGTCCCACACACTGCTGGGGGGAATCCAGACAGGGCACTCCTCCTCATCCCGTGTAAGAGGCTGCACTCTGCAAAGTGTAAACTGCTTGGTAAGAACACAGCAAAGCTGACAGGACCACTCAGGGTGTGAGAAGAGGATGTGAGGCAGAGCTCAGCTCAGCTCCGGGGCAATGCTTTCTCCCTGCACTCAGGCTGTTCATCACTTCCAGGACTTTTGCAGAAGTGTCTATAGAGGCACAGGCATCTCCTCACACCCACTAATGCACAGCCATGTCCATTCTCAGGAAATGAAGGGAACATCCCCTAGAATGATATGGAAAATGCAGTGCATGTTTGGGGGTGTTCTTGCTGTAGGAGAGGCGTGCTTAACAATTTGATCTCTCCCAATTTCCTGAGTTCATCGGATTGCTAGAGAAGGATTTCCAAGAATCTTTTGAAAAATATTGTGCTTGAACTTTGAGGTGAAAGACTACGAGGAGTAAGAAATGAAGAAACTCAGTAACACCAAATAAAGAAACTCCCTCCTGATGTCATGGACTTTAGCTCAACCCTTTTTTTTTGGTTGCTGTACAGAAACAAACAGTCTAAGCCTTCCTGTCACTGTTTGCAGGCCAGAATTAAGATGCTTTGGTGTCCAAATCCTACCATTTCTGGGAGTGAGTCTCACAGGCACCAAGCAAGACCAGAAGCAGGCAAATAGCATACAAATATAATTTTAAGGATTACCATTACAATTTAAGATCTGTCTCCTGGATTACTATGTCTTGTCTTAGTTCTCTCTTAATATTCCCAAAGTTGGCACTTGTGTACCCAGGTTACACAAATGTAACAGCACAAATTCCAAACCCTGAATACAGGCAGTGACTTTACTGAGTAGGCAAAAAATCGGTGTCATTGCCAATATTTATATTCTAGCACATAAGCAGGAATTCATAAATGCTTGCAGGAATGTAACATATCAACCTCCTTAAACAGCCATATCCTGTTTCTTTTGTTTCCTTTTCTGCCTTTGCAGAGACTGTTGCCACAACCCCATCCATCACTGCTCCTTTCATGTGTCAGCCCCTCCAGCCTCCCGCCCCCAGCTCCACACCTGCCTTCAGGTCTGAGCCCGCTGGATTTCCCCAGCTTTGTCATCCCAGGCTGCAGGAGCCCATGCCTTGGGTCTGGAGCTGTGTGGGTGATGAAGGGATCCCCTCCTGTTCCCCAGAACCCCTGGCTGGTTGCCTGAATAGCTTTCAGTCCAGTGAGATTTGTTTTAGCAGGTTTTGCCACAGGGCGTTTGTTCTGAGGCCTGAAGTGATGGTTAAACGGGCAGGTCTAGGCTGAGACTGAGAGGGGATGGCTGCAGTCAGAGCACACATCCACCTTCCTGATCAGGGAAGTTCAAAAACATGTTTTCTCTGGCTTTATTAGGTGCTTGACACGTAACTCTGTGGCTGAGCAGCTGCAGGCTCCTGCTGCTGAAGATGCTCCTCTGATCTCTGCAGAACACTGCCCTAGGATATCTTCTGGAGTGTATTCCTTGAAAAAAACTGATGCTGCACAAATGGTAGTTTGATTTTCTTTTTTTTCTGTCATGCCAAGCGTTCAGTTACTGGGACATGGAAAAGCTGAGTCTGAAATAAACATTTAAAGTATTTTGAAGGATTTGGCATTACTCAGAGAAATAGATCTGACATTCACTGGAGTGCAAGGAAGTGGAGAGGATGAAATAGGTTACTCAGAAACTTCATTGGCCAGGCCAAAGTTCTGCCTTCGGCTGCATCTGGGCAACTCATTTAGGCTGAGGGAGCTCTATCACATGATTTGGAGTTTAAATAACATGAATGATATTTAAGAACCTGCAAGGCTGTTAGGGCATCTTGTGCAAAACCTTATCTAACAGCATTGAAAACCTCAAGATTCAGTGATGTCAATAGAAAAGCTCTCCCAGTGATGATAGAAATGTCAGTTCAATGAACAGCTTGGCCATTATCCCAAGTGTCCAGTGGGCATTAGGACAACCAGGGATTCCACCTAAGAAAGGGTCAGCTCTCACTATTTCTTTTTCAACACATGCACCCTGCTATGGTCTTCAGCCTTTTTCTGCCTTTCTTGGGAAAGGGTATGACCTGACTATGGAAGAAAATGTCTTACATTTGAAAAAAACCTAAAAATCACTTAAAATCCAAGGAGCATGAAATGCAAATGTTATTAACACTGAAGCATTTGTCTGCTTCAAGCACAGTATTACATTATGATAATGAATACATGTCTGTACTTTAATTTATTATTAAGAAAATAGTTCCATCTGTTTCTCTAACCAGGACATTTAAGGGCCTTCTGCAAACACAAGCTCTAAATTTGTCCTCACACACAGGATGAATGATGTTTAACAAATAAGTGTATTCCACTACAAATATTTCTTCTATTAAAGATACCACACAAAATAACACTTGGTTGTCAAAGAATATGATATTTTATGAATGTTTAGGTATGCAAGGTGAGGTGTCACAGATCAAACAGATCCAAGCAATTCTGATGCTCATAAAATGGGCAGGAAGGATGAATCTTTCAGCCTTTTTAATTCCTCCATGTCTCTTTGAAGAATTTTGATTGGCTTTAAATTTCCCCAGTACTCCAGAGCTCACTATTTTTCCTCAGTCACCCCAGTGTGGATCTGTGGACGGTGCTGCTGAGCCTGAGCAGTGGGTGCCCTGCCATGCCCCATGCCATGGCCTCAGCTTGCCCGTTCCCAGGAAAACCTCACTGGGCCCAGGTTCCATCATTTTGCTTAATTCACCCCGAGAACCATTCACTTCAATATCTTCATTTCAGCACTGCTTTTAAAACCACCAGTGTCGCTGCAGAGGGATAGAGAATACAAATACTTGGCCCAGGTGGATATTTACTTTTCTGTTTTCATGGATGTGGAGTCAGTTGTGCCTGTTTGGAATGTCTCAGGAGAAGCATGAATTGTTTAAACATGTGTTCGAGGAAGCTTTTCAGCTTATGGATCCCTAGGTATTTTTCCAAGCTATGCTTTTGTAGAGTTTCTCAAATAGGTGTACTATTGTTCTTCTAAAAGAAACTGAATAAATAATTCAGGACAGAAGGAGTATTCTAGACCACACTTTTCAGAGGCAGCAAAATTGCTGAGTTAGAGCAGGGACAGCCCAGCATGGCTCCAGCCCCTCACCTGCCTGGCTCCCTGGGAAGGCACATGGATCATCCCTCCAGGACAGGGCCAGTTTAGGTTAAGTATAAGGAAGAAATCCTTCCCTGGGAGGGTGGGCAGGCCCTGGCACAGGTTGCCCAGAGAAGCTGTGGCTGCCCCATCCCTGGAAGTGTCTAAGGCCATGGCAGGGAGGTTGGACTAGACAACCTTTAAAAGTCCCTTCGACCCCAACCCATTCCATGATTCTATGAAGAAGAGATGTCTAATGCTCTTGAAATGCCACAGAAACCTCGAGCACCTTGGTGGTTCCAAACTGCAGCTGGGATGGAGCAGGCACATAGCTGAGCTAAGAGCAGAGGGGTTTCTCTGCACCCTGCAGTCACTGAGCATCAACTGCTGATGACTCATTTGGAAATGATTTGTTGGCAGCTCGTCCCCAGCCAGCACTCAGCCTCCATCCCACTGCTCCCACAGAACCCCTGGCTGCACACGGCGTTTCCATGATGTCGGACAGGGATGAAATCCAGCTGCCAACAACAGATAGCAGGGGGAAACATCCCTCAGAGTTCCTGATTCTGTCAGGGAATTGACAACGGAAATAGTGGAAGTCCCTTTGCTGAACTTGGCAGAAAAAGTTTGGACAGTGTTGTCAGGAAAATACTCTTCACTGAATGAGTGATGCAGCTTATTAGGTTTTTTCTCTATTTTTGTGACTATGAAGACAGAAATCATGAGTAAGAGGCCCTTGAGGCCAGTGTCCAACTCAATAGTTACAATATGCTGAGGGAAGCACGCTTTTCCTTTCCCTTTGGACAACCAAATGTGGTATTTTTAGTCCTGACAGTTTTCTTCTCTTAATGATGTAAGGCTCCTGTTAGCTCATCAGATTGGGTCGCCCACTGTAAAAAGCTAAAAACAGACAAAATTGCACAGCCCGTCATGTCTGGGCCTCTGCCTGGGGCAGGAGGAGACTTTTGGCTGCTGACTCAATTGCACCCAAGTGGAGGAGCAGGCAGGACACAGAACCCAAACAAACCACAAAGCCTGATTCTGGTTTGAACTGAACTCCTGTTAATTTATCTCCATTTATGGAGCTATTTGATGTTAGAGAGAATATTAAGCTACTCAATGGCTGCTTCATTTGAGAGGAAATATGTGATGACCTAAACAAATACCAAAATGCACAAAATATACCCAGGTGGCAAATTTATTGTTGGTGTTTTTAGAAGCCTTTTTTATATAATCCTCCTCGTGGGCAGCTGATCAGCGAGGCTGGATCCCTGGCTGGTGTCAGCCTGTGTCGCTGTGTCAGTGTGTTCATCTCTGCTGCTTTGTGCCAAACAAGTTTGCCTCATATATTTTCCTGTTCTGGTGTCCAAGGCCAGGTTGGACAGGGCTTGGAGCAACCTGGTCTATTGAAAGGCGTCCCTGCCCACGGCAGGGCATTGGAATGAGATGAGCTTTAATGTTGCTTCCCACTCAAATCGTTCTATGACTCCATGATTCTCTGTAGCTGGATATCTCCACTTCTCCCAGTTCCCATTCCCAAAGTTATGTAACTCTGTTATAAAGCGCTATCAGGAGGCTTTTTTCTGTCTCCTGTTTTTTCCTCTCCTAGGCAGCCAAATCACATTCACCTAAAGCTTTCTATGCAAGAAACTAAAGTAATTTCCTTTGAACATTCAAGTGAGGCTTGCTAGTTTATAAAGAAATCTGGTTCTCTTCCACTGCCCTTCCGAGGCACTTCCTCCACATTCCTGGCTGGCGTGTCAGTAGGAAATGCAGGTGCCTCAACCTTTGGCTGCTGGCACCAGTCACCGTGGGAGAACACCAGTGTGAAGTTGTGTGCCTTCCCAGCACGGAAAGCTTGCAGCTTCTAATTATAGATGCCAAACACTCTTAAAAAAAATTGAATTATTGTTTTCATATAGATCTATAAAATGTGTAGGTTCAATTCCTGATGTGCTGTGAACCAGTGTCGCCCCAGGAACCTGCTGTGCCCTGTCATGCATGGAGACACTTCCATGGTGCTTTGTATAAAACTTGGGTTTCCCTTGTTGGACATGTGGCCCCTCCTTGGCTGATCCACTCACTGAAAACAAGAGAATCTTTTAGATGGACGTACACAAACAGACACGAGTTCCAGGTGACATGTCCTGCACAGATGCTCTCAAACAGTTTTAGGGTGTAGAAAAGACCTTTCTGCCCCTTTGGAGGGGCCTGAGATGGAAGTTTCTGAGCGAGGCTGGAGCCTAAATGGGATTTACTATTGCTGAATGCACGGAGGGGCCCCTGAAGACTTTGTGTATTGGCTCCAGTCCAACCCACGTGAGCATTCCCGTCAGTGTGGCTTTTCAGAGCAGGCCAGGAGAAGGAATGGGCTGCTTGCGATATTTCCCAGGCATTTGCTTTATAGTCACTGAAGACAAAGTGTATTTGGTTTCTAATGAAACAGGGATGTTTCTCAGCACAATGAAGTTCTTGCCCTTGTTTTGTTTTTTGTAGCCCAGCATTACGTGACATATAAAACCAGCCCATTTGTTTTCCATTGCCTGGAAGTAAATTCCCCAGTAAGACCTCCACTGAGCAGATACTATCACAGAGGCCAGCCCTGTTCCCACAGTCCTGTCTCCCTGGACCCCCAGCCCTGGTTTAGCTTGCTGCAGAGCATCAGGAGTGGTGTAATGCTGGGTGCATTCATGCAGCATCCACCCTGTGCAGGCACAGCACACACTTCCTGACATGGTGTATCCCACAGTCCCAGCTCTGTCACGAATGGGTCACTGTTGTGCCACAGCACGTGTTTAGTCTTAATTTCCATGTGCCCCTTTCAGCCAGATACACCCTGTACTCCATCCCTCAGTACAGCTGAACGTGTAAATGCCTTTAACATTTTTGGGTGAGTGCAGATGCCTTTGCTTTGCTGAGAATGGCGCTTAGAGTCCCCCAGAAGCAAAGCACATCTATGTCATAAGCCATGATCACCATAAATAGTAAATCCTGTGGTGGGAGTGAGTGGGATATGAACAGAGCTGATGGTGGAGCTGTAGGTAGTGTTTTATCACTGGGGCAGCTCTGTGGCCCCTGGTGTGTCCCTCTGAGCCAGCTGCAGTCCTGGCCTGTCTTCCTGCCCTCCTGGGACCTTGGGGAGCTGGCACTGCTTCAGGAGGGGCAGCAGGAGGGTCATGCCTGGAGAGGCTGGAGGCTTCCCTTGGTGCTCACTGCTCTCCCAGCTGGGTATTTCCAAAGCACGCCAGGGTGGATGTTTTCCACGGGAATCCTCCTTGCCAGAGCTCACGGGCTGCGCTGAGTCTCCACTTCCTTCAGTGTCTGGAAGTCGTGTTAGGAGCACCTGCTTGTCTTCATGGACAATAACTAACACAGTCCCATATTTCTGCTGCATTTAATGAAGGAATTGCTCCCTACAGTACAAAATTCCTGTGTTGCTAAAGATGTGCCAACATTTTATTCACAAATCTTTGGTTCCCACTGAAGTGAGTGGAAAGATGGCTTTTAACTTGCTGCACTGGGGCCCTAAACTGAGTTCACTTCAGGATAACCCCAGGGAAACCTGTTGTTTTCTAAATATGGAAGAAATCATATATTCTACTTGCTGTGGAAAAAATATAAAAGGTTGGTTTTTTTGAACTTTAGGCTTTTTGCTTTTATGCTCTAGGACCAGGAGCTCACAAATGCATG
Organism: Xenops minutus; assembly: GCA_035221455.1. Lineage (NCBI taxonomy): Eukaryota > Metazoa > Chordata > Aves > Passeriformes > Furnariidae > Xenops > Xenops minutus. The sequence continues at coordinate 7,383,748 of JAWWEE010000025.1, forward strand.
TATATTGGTCTACACTGTTGGTGTAGTGCTGCTATTAATAACAACCTGACCAGGAAAAAGAATTTGATCCTGTTAAGAAAATGTGTTACACAACTCTCTGTGTATTTTGTGTATCTTGAATTGAACCCAGCCAGTCTTGATTAATTTGAGTTTGACTACTGAGTATATTGTTGTAATTGAATTCAGGGCAACAGCAAAGCTCTACGGAATCTGGGTTTCTAATAAATTTAAATAAATGTTTCATTAAAACAAATGCATCTTCACCATGGATGCATTTTATTTTACTTTTGAAATAGGCTCTGAGTATCATAAGGATTTGCTTTTTATTTATTTATTCCTTGAGCCCAATCTGCAATTTTTTTCCTTTTTTTGTTGTGTGACTGTAGCCAAAAGAGATGTGACAAATCTCAAGCTGTATCATTTTGGGAGTCAGTCTGTTTTTACAACAGAAGACAAGTTAGGGTTACCATCAGGGCTGTTTATATGCAATCCTGTTAATTAATTGCTGAAGATATGCTTTGGGTTTACATCACTTGGTTGTTACTGGGCTGTGCTCACCCTGGCTCAACACGATTTATTTTCAGCTGCTGCCCTCTCCTTCCCTTCCAGCTGTTCACGTCGCTGTGTCCTGGCATGAAATGCATGGAGGCGTTTTAGCCAGAACCCCAAATTCCTGTCACCACCTTCACGGTGGTTGCAGCTGTGAGTCCTGGCTTGGGAGAGCAGCCCCGGGAGGCTGGAGCCAGCGGTGCCCGAGGAGGAGCCCGGGAGCAGCCCCTCCACTGCCCTTCCCTGCGGCTGGGAAGTGCCCGTGGGATCACTCACAGTGGACAAAGGTGCTGTGGGCCCCGGGTGCTTGTTGTGAGAGAGCAGGGAACACATCCTCACTCATCACCACTCCATTCCAAGGTCACCATCCTTGTCTGAATGCAGTTTGATCGCTGGCTCCGCTGCAAATATCCCCTTCTAGAGACAGCTCTGCACAGCCGGGCTGCTCCCTGTTGTGCCAAGAGCAGGGTGGTGGTGCAGGAGCTGGGACAAGTCACAGCCCCTGGCCCTGCCTACTCCTCCCTCTCCCTGTGGGACACAGGGCTTCCTCCTCACAGAGTCATGGAATGGTTTGGGTTGGAAAGGACCTTAAAACTCATCTCGTTCCAAACCCTGTGCCATGGGCAGGGGTACCTTCCACCAGCCCAGATTGCTCCGAGCCCCGTCCAACCTGTCCTTGGATACTTCCAGGGATGGGGCAGCCACAGCTTGTCTGGGCACCCTGTGCCAGGGCCCCAACACTCTCACAAGGAAGTATTTATTCCCAATATTTAACCTAAACCCACCCTCCATCAGTCTGAAGCCAATTCCCCTTGTCCTGTCACTCCAGGCCTTTGTCAGTTCTCCTCCAGGTCTCTTGGAGCCCCTTTAGGCACTGGAAGAGCCTTCTTTTCTCCAGGCTGTAGAACCCCAGTTGTCTCAGCCTTACCCCACAGCAGAGGTGCTCCAGCCCTCTGATCAGCTTCCTGGCCTCCTCTGGACCTGCTCTAACAGGTCTGTGTCCTTATGCTGGAAGGACCAACATATGTGTTTTTGCCTCCATCCTCTGCAGGAGCAGGGCAAGGATTTCCCTGCTTCAGCTCTGCACCCCACTAATTCCCAGCAGCTCTCTTTGGGGCTGCTCCCTGCTTTGTTTTCCAAACTTCTCTCCAGTAAATGCAGGGGAATTTACAGATGCAGAAATGCACTTGACTCTACCTTCAGAAAATTAATGCAAACTTTTATGGAGTGCTGGGACTTTTTTTCTGGTCTCTGGGATGGACAGCAGATGTGAGCAGGGACTTCAAGCTCCCCTGATAATTTAGTGTAATAATGGTGTTAGCAAGGGCCAAATTGCTAACTTGGTTGTGATTGAGAATAATCACCCTGCCAGAGCATTGCCATGAAAACTCTAAGGGCAATGAAAACAGACTGGTCTGGAATGAAACCCACTCATTGTGTCAGAATGACCATAACATCTTGTGCATATTCAATGCCAAGTATGTTGGCTTTTGGGTTATTTGACAAAATATGGCCTCAGCTGCTCTCTGCTGCTTGGCACCATGTCAGGAGGACATGGAAAACAGAGAATCCTTCCTATTCTGCAGGCTTTTAGAAAGGATGTGAAAAAAAATGTAAAAGAAGGTCAGCATAGGATATTTTTTTATAATAGTACTAATTACGCAAGCAAGCAATTTGATGGATTTCGTGTGATTTTTGCTTTCTGGCCACAAAGGGGATTTTTTTTGTGGGGAGTGTGTTCATAAAGCCTCTCTGCTATTTATCCCTTTGACCTCTGCATTACCCCAGCTGTGGCTGGGATGACAGATGTACATCCATGCACTCAAAGTTGTGAGGTTAAAAGGAAAAGTGACTCATCCAATATGAAACCCCCAGGAAAAATTCCCTTCAGATGGAGAGAGGTGTTAGACCAGCAGCTGAATTTTGGCCACTTGCTGGACTGACTTAGGGCTTAGTGCTGTGCATCCAGGGCTGTTTTGGGGTGGACTCTCTGGACTAAGTCTGCAGAAGCACAAGTGCTCACTTCTGCTGAGAATAGATGGGGGCAAATAAATCACCAGCTGCACAAGACCTGCCAGGACACATGGCATGGCACTGGAGCAGAAGCAGAGCTTGATGTGAGAGGGCTGAAGGAACCCTTCTCTGTGTCTGCTGGGGGAGATGCCCCAGCTGGTGAGGATGTGAGTCATGCAAGCTGGTCCTTTTTAGGGCAGAGACATGAAGTAAATGGCCTTTGACAGCCTTTCATTGACAATTCTACTTTTTGGCACACTGGGCATAATCTCTCCATTTCTGTGGTTTGTAACTAACGTTTGAAATCAGGCTTTTCCTGTGCTTTTGGTTTAAAAAAGATCTGCCTTTATTTTTAGGAAACAAGAGTGGCATTTATGACTCTCTCTGTGTAAATCAGTTCTACAACAACCATTCTGAAGACAGCTTCATCCTCTGGGTCACAGTCCTGTGCTGGGGATGTCATGTAATAACCCATCCACAAAGATGCTCGTGGTGGAGGGAGCAGCTTGAACTACAGAACTATCCCAGGACAGGTATTCGGCATTTTTGATGCTGGAAATGAACAAATTGGAAACAGAACTGTAACAGTAGAGCAGACCACCATCACTTGCATTTGGTTTACACCCTTTAACCCCTGGATTTTGGTGCTGTTTCCTGATGCCAGGCAGTTCTCAGCTGCCTGAGCAGCCTGGGGTGACCCTGGGCTTTGGTATGACTGCATGAGAAGCCATAAGGGTCCATCCAACTCGGTGTTGGGATGTTCCCAGCATGTTCTGGATTTCTCTAAAGCTGATCCTTCAATTTGTTGCTGTATTTGCTCCAACACTTCCTGAATTCTTGCCTGCCCACATGCTTGGATCCCCTCCTCAGTCACAGAGCCCTCTGTCCCAGGCAGAGGGGAAATTGTATGATCGAATGGAAAATACCAATAATGTTGTTGAGTTTTGTTGCCATGGGAGCAGGAGCTTGAACCAGAATTACAGCACATCGGAGGACGGAAGGCTGCCTGTTGTGAAGGATGCCCAGAATTCTGACTTTAAACAATGACATGGAAAAAAAATGACACAAAAGGCCAAGAGCTGCTCTGTGGGTTAGTCTTCTGTTCCTTTTGACCTTTAACTATAAATTGTCCCTCTTATGACAGTCTCATAAGATAATCTTATATTGTATGTGATTTTTCATGTGCTTGCACTAATAAATGGGACGATGTATTCCACTCTTTCTCTGTATGACTTCCTGTGAGTAAAACACTTCATTGAGAAATGAAATATTCCATTTGCCTTCAGCCCAAATAAATATCTTGTGTTAACATACTAATGTATAAGTGTCTGCAGGCTGCGTCCAGATGTTAGCCATGATGGCTTTTCATCTTTCAGTCTGATCACTGGGTTGCTTTTATTTAGGAATGAGTAGGATTCAAAGAGGAGCTGAATAATTCCATGGTTAGTGAGCACATCTGGAGCTATAAAATGGCCAGGTCAGAGAGGAGTAGGAAGGTCAAACTGCACCATAAATGTCCTGCAGACAGCAGGAGTCTGCTGAGCTCCCTGGTGCTGGTGCAGGTACTTGAGATAGCCAGGGCTGGTTCCCACCAATGCTGTCAGAACTGAGCTCAATGTCACACCCAGCTCCAAACTCAACATCCTCTGTTCCCAAAGTCCTTTTCCGTCACTGGAATTCACCCTCTGTTGGTCTGAAGTGATTCAAACTAAACCATGGCCTTCTGCAGCTTTGCAGTGAGGCCACGATGAGGAACCACTGCCCATCCTTCCTTCATTGTGTCCTTTCCACCTGCACAAGTGAGAGGCAGGTGACTGCAAGGCCTTGACTCTCCAGTTCCGTGCCATCCCAGCCGTGCCAAGGCACAGGAAACACCCAGCAACAAGTGGGCACCCAACAAGGCCTTGATGGACACTCAAAATTACTGTTTCTTCAAAGCTGGTGGGAATTTCTCCTGGTGTACAACACGCACATCTGCGATGCATCACCGAAGCTCACGGCCAAATGCTGCGTCCATGGAGGAGGAGGGACACACAGCGCCCGGGCGAGCAGCAGAGCCGTGGCTGGGGCAGGGTGGGGTGAGCACAGCACGGCTCTCTCGGCCGGGGGCAGGACACCCGTGACAGCAGCACTGAGCCAGGCTTATCTCCGGGCCGAGCCCCAGGGAGCGGGTTATGGATGGGCTGTCAGCATCCCAGCTGCTGGCCACTGGCCACAGCAGCTTTGGGAATGTTTGAAAGGATTGTGTAGGGAGGTTGTATTAAACACACTGCTCAGCTGACAGGGTGTCTGCTCAGGACTGCCTACATTCCTGCTGTATTTTTAACCTGTTCATTGCCCTTTGCACTGTGTGCCTGTGTTAGCTTTCAGGAGCTGAGTTAAATTTCTTTTTTCCTTTTTCTCTCAAGAAGGTTTTCGTCCCTGAAGGCTCTGGTTATGTGCAGAGAGCGTGTTTCAGGCTCTGCTGGTGCTGTGCAGGTGGCCAATGGTGGCCACGCTCCATGAGGGGAGGGAAGGTCTGACCCAGGGCAGGGAGCCCCAGGCTCAGACATGCTCCAGGATGCACACATGGGGTTTGCAGGCAGCCCCATTCCTTCTCCCTTTGCATGGTTCCTCTCTGCTACCTTTACACTCTCCTTCCACAGCCAACCCAAAACCGAGGCCAGGAGGAAGAGGAAGATGGGCTGGTGGTCAGTTCACAGTCAAAAGAGGGACAGGGATGCAGAGGAATGTCCAGGCTCCAACAGGATGAACTTTGATGTCTGTTCACTTTGCCTTCCTTGAGAAACTGTCTCCAAGACTATGAAAAGAAATAGTCTTGCTGTGTCTCAATTGCTTTTTCAGCCAGCATAGTCTGTGATGCAATTCCTGGCTGGCTGGTGTGACTAACGCTGACTCCCTGCTCACCTGAGTTCCTACCCAGAAAGTGACTCTGCTAATTTAAGTAAATTCATCTAGAAACGGGCTCTTTCAGGCCACACAGTTTCTGTAGGTCCCTAGGGATCGAGTGCCAAGGGGAGCTCATTCTTTCCTGCTCCTTGTTTCCTGGCCAGCCTGTCAAAGTGGTGACAAAGGCTGCATTTAGCAGGAGCTGTGGCAGCAGTTGATGCCAGCCAGATATCGCTCTGCTTGTGCCAGTGAGTCACAGAGGCTGCCACAAACTGCCCTCCCTTCATGGGCAGCACATTTCTCTTTCAGCTGAATCAGAGTAATCCAAAATAATTCTGTAAAGGTGAAGAGATCAACCCTGGCATTACCCATCTGGATGGCTGAAAGCCTATTATTGATCCCATTAATTCTGTGTTTGATCATCAAGATGCTGAGTCAGTCACTGATCTGACTTTGTGCATGTTTCATGTTTTTAAGGAGAAAACCAAGATCCTTGGGTTTTACAGAACACAATTCCATTCTTTTACTTTAAAATAAGCACGGCACATGTCCTAAATACAAAAAATACCTATCGTTTTCCTGTTGGGCTATAACAGAACTATTTGAGCTGTTAAATCTGCTTTCTGAATTTTGAGCCAGTGACTTTGTTAGTGCCCAACTACATATGGTAGATGCTGGTATCATGTCAAAAATCCACCATAGAAAGCTTAGTGAAATACGTTGCTTACATGTGTAGCAACAACATGTGGGCAGAATGTGAATTTTTATTTCAGTCTGATGTGGGGTAACAAGTACTTGAGTATTATGCAGTTCTGCTTCCTTGACTAGCCCAGACTCATCCCTTTTAGCACTGCCATGTGGAACCAGCACAGCTACTGGGGGAGAAACGGATTTATTCTGAGCACCCATAGCGAGAAAAGTGTTCATTATTTCAATGTGAATTCTCAGCTCTGGAGGTTTTTAGGCTCACGCTGCTTCAGAGAGCGAATGGTGCGGCTCGTCCCGGCTGTGGCTGCTCCCGGAGCCGGGCTCGGCGTGCTCCCTCCCGGCCGCTCCGGGAACCGCAGCCCGCCGGGGCAGGGCAGGGCCGAGGGGAGCGTGGATCCGCATTTCATGGTGCCCAGAGAATAAGGCGCTGCTTGGCCCGGCGGGAGGGGCTGCCTGGCCAGAGCCAGGGCCTGGGGGAGAGCAGCTCCGACACCTTCCTGCAGGGAAGGGAACGCAGCTGGAGCACGGGATGAGGGCAATTCCAGGGGTGCCAGGGGAGCTGGGCAGCAGTGAGGGATGAGGGCAATTCCAGGGGTGCCAGGGGAGCTGGGCAGCAGCAGGGATCACAATTCCCAGGGATGCCAGGGGAGCTGGGCAGCAGTGAGGGATGAGGACAATTCCCAGGGATGCCAGGGGAGCTGGGCAGCAGTGAGGGATGAGGACAATTCCCAGGGATGCCAGGGGAGCTGAGCAGCAGTGTGGGATGAGGACAATTCCCAGGGATGCCAGGGGAGCTGAGCAGCAGTGTGGGATGAGGACAATTCCCAGGGGCGCCAGGGGAGCTGAGCAGCAGTGCGGGATGAGGACAATTCCCAGGGATGCCAGGGGAGCTGGGCAGCAGTGCAGGTGCAATACAACACCAGTCTCACCTTAGAAACCACATGGTTGCCTTGAGAAATAAACAAATAAACTCCTGTGAAATAAACAGGTAATCCTGCCACAGTGAGGCATGTAAAGTCACTTTGCATAACCAAACAGCTCAGGTTCAAGAAGTGATTGGGCAATGCCCTCAGCCCCAGGGTGGGATTGTTGGGGTGCCCGTGCATCCCTGTGGGTCCCTTCCAGCTCAGGATGTTCTACGATTCTAAGGGAACATTCCACCAGCTCAAGAGTGTCCTTTAATTTTCTGCAGCAAAATACCCCCTGAAAGTGGTGTGGAAAGGGCAGCTGGAGGCGTGGGAGGCCCTGCCAGGAGCTGGGCAGCCATGGCCACATTCCCTGCTGCCCAAGGGCAGTGTGTGCACTGGGGTGGAAAACCACAGCAGCAGAGCCGTGCCATGGGCTGCATCCTTCAGGAAAACCAAACCCAAGGACCAGCTTTGCCCAGGGTGAGTCATTTCATTCGAGGCTTCTCAAATTCATTACAGGGACAGCTTGTTAGGCCACAATACCAGGGTTGTATCCACAACTAATTAAAAAGAGCTTCATCTCTTGGAGCATGAAACTTTGCTAATTAGAGTCCTTCTTCTGAAATTATTAAGAGGTTTGTAATTTGTGTGATTGTCTTGTGACAAGTTTCCCTGTCACACCCATACAATACAATATAAAACAGATTGAGCAGACTGGAAAGGTGAATGCAGACTTATTTTACAGTCTCTTAATGTGTTTCTTGAACTAGAAATGAGAAAATATAATTTAATTTTCTTCTGAATTTCCATCCAGCTCTAGACAAGTAAAAAAGCCATGGGGTAGTTTTTATGTTTACAGCAGGTGTTGTTATCAGGCTTTAGGTCGTATTAATACACATTTTCAAAACATATTATTTTTCTCATTAAACATGGAGCTTTAAGTCTTCATTAACCAGAATAACTCAGCTCAGTAATAGCTAAATAGAGATGTAGCAAAGACATATTTAATGAAGAGTAGACTAGGAAATAAAACCACACAATTATAGCATTGCAAGAATATCAGGCTTTATGAGAATGCCTATAAAGAACCCTGGAATCTGTTCACATGTCAGAAATTGTTAGATGCATATACTCCTTACAGATATACAATTGCTTTTCTTGCAGTCACAGTTTAAATCTGTTCCCTGTCTACTTCTTTTTTTCCTCTTCCTGTTGATGGTTTGCTAATGTAAGGGAAGAACACAGCTCATCCTGATTTAAGCTCTTGGGTTTATTCAAAAGTGCTTAGGAAACGAGGAGCTGAATGATGCTTCCACATGTGCTGTTTACTGTCGGACCTGTCATTGTGGGAGAAGTCTCTGCCTCCTGCCCTTCCCCACATCACACCAGGAATGGACTGCCTTGTGTGTCCTATCCCAGGCAGAGCAAGGAAAGGTGTTTGCTCTGGAATAACCCCAGCAAGTGAACTGTGTGACTTTACCTATGGAATTGGAGCATGGGCTGATGTTGAAGATGTGTTTCCCCCTTCCAGCAGTTGCAGTGAAAATAGCTCACTGCTTTATTTAATACTTCTACATAATGTCCATGCTCAGGCATTCACTGTTTACTTCTGCTGAGTATACAGTGCACACACTGTACTTCTTCTGCCTGGGAAGGAATAAAGATCTACTGTTCAAGTCAGCCAAATATTTTTAATATTGAGTGATGTGCCAGAAAGGATTTCAGGAAACCCAGAAGTTAACAATTCCATGGCTGCATTTTGCTGTGCAGATGTTGCTGCTCAGGTGAAGGATCAGGACTCGCTCTGCCAGGGTTGCCCTGCTTCAGCACTGAAATGGGAGTTCAGGGAGGATCTTTTGCAGGAGCAGCTCCAGAACAGGCAGGAAAAGAGGAACTTCTGGGAAGAAGACTGATCCTGTTCCCTTCTGGCCTGGGTGCCTGTGCATGAGCCAGAAATGATACAAAACACAAATGAAGGGATACCGTGTGGGAATGATGAGAAGTTAAAGGACTAAGGGCTCTCCAGTTGGAGAAAGAGATGTTCCTTTCGCTTGCTGGCTGCTGGCAGGCCTGGAGGTTGTGAGTCTGTCAGAGTAGAGCTTTCATCTGTGATGGATCACATTCAGGAAGGATGCTGCCATCCTCCCCAGGATCTCAATTCTGAGATGTGAGATTTCAGAATCTCAGCACAAAGCTAATGAGCCCTCTGCTCGAGTGTTTTTTCCTCAGCTGGGTTTCCCATCCAAGGTGTCAGTAAAACAAGTTGTGTGCAAAGACAGGGTGTGACAAGCCAGCACTGGCTGATGCTGAATGAGTAAGGACATGGTGCTGAGAGTGAAACCACAGAGACTGCAAGCAGCATTTGCCCAGGCTGGTGTCTCTACTAGAAAAAAATCCAGATGTGGTGACCCTTTCCTCATTTGAGGAATCTCTTCTGGATAAATATACCTCAGTTCCATGTGGAAAACCCACACACATAGAAGGAACTATTCCCAGCAGATGATTGCCACCTAAAGTTTAGTGACTGCAAATTACCCTCTCTCCAGAGAGAAAGATTTCATCCATATCTGACTTCAGCCTGGTCCAATATGGTTTTTTTTAAGGTCTGTTTCTTCATCCACTAATGAGTAGCCTAAATAAAATAAAAGCTGAGATTTTTGTGGGCTTTTTTCATGGTTTTGTAATGACTTTTCCCCACATTTCTTAACTACATCTTTCCCTAAACCTAAAAAGACTAATGTGACTGGCTGGCCTTTCCTATTTCTGGATTTGATTTATGCTGGAGTCTGCAAAGGAATGACTCACAGAGCCTTTACACTGGCTGCTCAGCCTCGTACAGAATCTGTGTTAAAATCCTGGGCATGCAGAGGAAGGTCCACCCAGTGCAGTGTGGGATGACCCGGTCCTTTTCCACGTTCCCTCTTGGACTTTATTCTGCAACAAAATGTGCTTCTCCTCCACAAACCTGTGCTAGAGGTGCCTCAAGGTGAAATCCCTTGCAGGTTGCTTTCTGAGCCTCAGCAGGGGCGATCTGGCTGTTATTTCAAAGCTTTTGCTTCTTTCATTTGGCAGCGACAATCCCTGTGTGTGGTGAGCTCTGAGGGGCAGTGCTGGCAGGTGCCCGCTTGCCATCCACCCAGGTACATTCCACACCACTCCCACCCCGGTGACACAGGGAGATAGGAATGTGTCTTTCTGCAGAAATCAGCATCTTCCTCAGGCTCCAGCCGCTTACAGCATTGCCTTCTTAGTTCAAACAGGGAACACAGGGTGATTCATCACTCCTGCCAGCCAAGTTTACAAAAGAGTTTATTCAGTGGCTGGGGCGGGGGACAAATTTTGATTAAAAAGCATAAAACGTGGATGTGTTTAAAAAATGTTTCAGGCTGCACAGTGCCTCCTTTGCATGTAAATGATAGAGGCCACAGTCCCTCAGGGCTGTCCACACTTAGTGCCCATGGGCAGATTTCAGAGCAGAATATCAGAGCATCATTTACAAAAACTGCCTCACTCCCTACAAGCCCCTCAGATTCAATTTACATCCCTACATCCCCTGGTCCTTTTGGGCATCCCTGAAGAATTTGGAAAATCTAATTAAAATGTGTATGTTGTCATTTTAAGTAAGAAGGGGAGAATGCGTATCTTTTCCCCTCCTTGCAGTCAGATACCTCTAATTCTGTATGGGTGCACTTGAACAGTTTTAAATAACCCAGTCAGGCAAGTACTGGTTATTTCTGTGTTTGCAGAAGTTTAAATGACCTTGTGAACGTGCAGCTGGGCACGGCTCAGAGCGCTGCCAGACCAGCCTCCAGTGCACCATAATTACGTTGAACAGGAACACGAGTCGTCGGATTCCTCTGTGGGCTTATTCTCCCAACACTCCTGGTGAATCCAGCTTTAGTCACCCAAACCTGGCACAGGGACAGCTGGAGGTACTGCTCTGTGTGACAGACCTTTTCCATCTCAATGCTGCCTGTTTATCTCACGCTGAGTCTCCTCTAGTTTATCTGCAGCAGAATTTAAGGCATAAATCTCATCCTTTCTCTTCTCTCCGTTGCACTTTGGTGTCCTCAAGGGGTGCAGCCTTGAATAACACTGAGTTATTCATGACTGCCTGCAGCCTCCCAGTCCTTTCAGCTCAGCTGCACAAGCACCAGGGTGACTCAGGGCACTGAGCTCCCAGAGCAGGATGAGGGCAAAGGGCACACGTCAGACTGCTCAGGAAACCTTCAGAGCAGGAGTTAGTTTGCAGCCAGGGTCTCTGAGCTTTGTCAGCGTGGTATAGTTGATACCTTAGTGTTTCACACACTGTGGGGTTTTTGTCCTGTGCAGGGCAGCCCTGAGCAGAGACACCTGAGCTGGCCTGAGGTTACCTGCAGTCCAGCGAGCAGGGAGATGGGAGCAGAGAGCAGCGGGAGCCTGGGAGCTGTGGGTGGGCTGTGTGTGTGCAGCTGCCCGGTGCATGTGCAGTGACCTGCTGTAGCTTTTTGTTGCCACTGTGCACAGTGTGTTATTCCAAGAGGACATTGTACCCAAGTCTGTTGGTGGTGAGGTGTGCATGTCCAGCCATGTAGCCTTGGATTCCAGGGTTTGGCCAGTCTTGCACCTTAGTCCCACCTTCTCCTTATGATGGAGATGTTTCTCTAATGCTCAGAAGGTTTGATTCAGGATGGCTGCCTGATAAATGCTCAGCGATTCTGCTAGCAGGAGATAATCCGTGATGTTGCTCTCTGCTGGGTATCAGCCAGTGCTGAGCCCAGGGGTGCAGCTGGGCCAGGGGACTCAGTCCCCCTCCATATCCCCTTTTCCCACAGCTTGTGCCCATCACCAACAAAGTAGTTTGTATTTCCTTTGGTACACCAAATCCTCAGCTTGTGAGATCCATCTGTGCACATGCTAGAGGAAGACTGATTATTAAATGATACTTCAGCAGACTGCACCTGCACAGCCTGGCATGATCTTTTAGCTGTGGCTGATGTAAAGACACCAGTCACACTTTTGGCTGGATCTTTGAGCAGCAGAGACTGGAAGTTGGCATGCCTTGGCTTTTGGCTCCCGTCCTTGCTCTTCTAGGATCTCATGTGATTATTTTTTCATTCATGAAAAACAAAGGAAGAGCGACAGACACACAGCTAAATTTAGAATTTGTTCATGTACGAGGCCTTTCTACACATGTAGTTTTTAGCTACAGTTTCAGGGGGAAACCTGAGCTACGCTGAGGTCAGAAAGAGTTCTGTTATCCAGAATATCCCTGTCTCCTCCATTCTGACTCTGTGCTTTGTTTTATGGGAAATACTATATGGCACGATGTAAGTACTCTTTAGATAATTTTAATACTTCCTTTGCTAAAGTCTCAGACAAACCCTTGTAATATGAGAGACAGGAGGGCATCCAAAAATACTTGTGTGTGCATCCAGCAGCCAAGCTCTCCACAAAGGGATTTTTACTCCACTTTTAAGGAACCTAAGGGCTTGAAACACACAGAGGATGTTTGATTCTCTTGGTTTGAAAGCAGATCTCCATGTCATAGCTCTACAGGCTGAGTTGTTCCTCTCACATATTCTCACTCCTCTCTCTGCCTGCAGTTGTCCAGGTTTGTTTTTTCCCTTCCTGAACACATTAACACTGCCACCATTTCCAGTGGGCTCAGACTTGTCCAGCAGTGAGTCCCTCTTGGAGCCGCTGGCATTGCCTCTGGAGCCTCCCACTTCCAAAACCTTGCCATGCAAACCCAATACACTTCTACAAACATGTTTTCAATCTTTTCCACTAAAACACAGGAGGAAAGTCTATTTCTCCATAACATAAGAGCAAAAAATCTATAATCAAAACAGGTTTAAAAAGAAGCATCAGAACTAAGGCATCTGGCTCTGAATTATGTCATTGTCTCTGGAGATTAATGGTGTTTTCACAGTCTCCAAAATGTACTAGTATCTTTAGTGCCATCACAGACTCACAGCTCGCTTGTCTCGTTGACAGTAATGCAATCTTTTGTAAATATGTGATGGAAATTAACCTCACCCTAATAAATGGTAATGTACAAAGGGTATGTATTTGCAACATATGGAGCTGTGCTACGATGTTCTGGTGACAGGACAGCTGGACCCTTTTATTTTGGTTTATGATATGAACAGTTGCTAAAAGCTTCAGTGAAATGACACCCTTATGTTAGATATTTATTTCTCTATTATCCACTTTCCTTATGGATTCTGATATGGTGAGTCATCCCCCAAAATCTTGCCTTTTAAGTGGTGTTTCACTAGATCTCTGTTTAGGGAATGGACTTGTGATGGAGTGAATTCGGAAGGCAAGAGCTTGCCCTTGGTGTCTCGCATGGTCTGATTCGGTTTCGGGTTCTCTTTATTATTGCAAAGATGTTATTTTTGGCAAAGGCAATCGTGATGATTGATGATGCTGATGGTCGCTCTGTATTGGTGGGAATACTGGTTTGTGGAGAGGAAACACAGTGAGATGTTCGGGTGAGCTGGGGCTGTTCCTCTCTCAGTGCCAGCCCTGCCCGTGCCGGGTCGTAGCCCGGAGCTGCCCGAGATGCGGTCCCGGTGGATCCGCTCCCAGCGAGAATCCCCGCAGCCACCCGCGGGAGCGCCCGCGAGGATGCGCCGCTACTCGCGGCATTACGGCGAGAGGGGCGGGGCGAGGGGCGGGGCCTCAGACGTGGCGGCGGCTCAATTGGAGCGGGGCCCGCGGGAGGCGGGGCCAGAGGGGGGCGTGGCCGCTGGAAGGGCCGGGGAGCTTCTAGAAACGGGGCCGGGCGGGGAGAGCGGGAGAGCCGGGACGGGAGCGGGGACAGCGGAGCTGGGCGGGGAGAGCCGGTGAGCCGGGACGGGTGAGCCGGGACGGGTGAGCCGGGACGGGTGAGCCGGGACGGGTGAGCCGGACCGAACTGAACTGAACTGGGCTGAACGGGAACCGGGGTGAGCGGAGCGGGGGAGCCGAGCCGCGGGGTCGGGGCTGAGCCGGGCAGGGGCCGATCCGGCTGGGAGGGTGCGGAGCCCCCCGGGCAGTGCCGCCGCCCCCCGGCCCTGGCGGCGCAGGGGGTGGGGGCTCGGCGGGTCCCGGAGTGCGGGGCTGGGGGGCTGCGGGGGGTCGGGGGGCGTGCGGGGGGCTCGGGGGGTGCAGGGGCTGCGGGGCGTGCGGGGCCCTCCAGGGGGTCTCCGTGGGGCTGCGGGGGCGCGGGGGCTCCGGCCGTGCGGGGCGCGGGGTGCTCGCCCCGGGTCGGCGCTCCCGCGGTCCCAGCGCCGCCGAGGGCAGGGTCCCCGTGCCCGGCTGGCCGTGCGGGACCCCCGAGCCCCGCGGCTGTTGGAGCCCCGCTCGGCCCTGGCTCTGTGTCACCCCGGGGTGTGTTCCCCGGCACAGCCCGCTCCGGGGAGCCAGCCGGGCACCCCGCGGTGCGGAGCGCAGCGCAGAGGCAGTGCCGGGCTGGGGGAAAGAGGAAGGTACCGCTGAAGTGCTGTCGCAGCTCAGCTGGGGCACAGCAGCTCCTTGTGTCATGGTAAGGCAAAGCACGCCTTTGACCAGACAGGAATCGTCTTATTTCGAGCAGCCAGGAATGTCCTTGTAACCTGGAAGCAGGGAGGATGTGTAAATAAAGCCTATTTTTGGAGCTGTCTGACTTTGTGATGTTTGCTGTTCCTAGCCAATAATCACTCCTCTTCCTCAGTAGTAAATACCAAAGGTAGGCTTCCCCAGAAGGCGTTTTTGTAGCAAAACCTCTTTCTTTTTAATTTTATAGGTGCTCTGTGGTGGTGGAGCTGAGCTGAAAGGCCACAGCAGCCATCTTTACCAGGGTAATACTTCATCTTTCTGGCATTAAGGACTTGGAAATAATCCCACAGGTATGCTGTGAATATATCTATTTATATATAGCAAGCAAGAACTGCCACGTGTGTTTCACAGGCAGAGCATTATTCTGTGTCTGTAAATTGAAATTTCTGTGAAACTGACAGACACACAAGTGGCTTCTTGCTAATGCCATAATTTCTTGAGATGCAATTTTTAATGTGACTAATCATACTTTGGGAAGCAGTGCGGGAATTGTGTACTTCAAAGACAGTAACAGCAGAGGGAGCAGGATTTACCAGTTAGTATAAGAAGTTTTTCAGTGGAGGTTTAAGTCAGGAATTCAATCTGTTTATAATTTCCATGTTGTGCACATTGGCACACTTCCAAAGAAGCAAGCTGTAAACATAGATATTTTTCCTATGACTAGTTCTGATTTTTGTGTATGGCTTTCTATAAGTCAGAGGCATGGGAATGTGGAGTATGGAAAGGGGGCACATTCTAGGGTGATGTTAGAACAGAGTCAACCCCTGCACCTCTGAGGCAATGTCTGATTTTAATTAAGTTGCTGATATTCATAGGAAGAAGCTGTTCAATGACAGTAGACCTTGTAATATTAAAAAAACCCCTCAACCTTATTTCTGATCAGGAACATATTTTTAATGCTTTTTTGGGATCAAGTGGCAGTTTATGTTAAGTATGATGACATACCAAAGTTCTGGGCTTTGCACAGTAAAGTGCAGTCTAAATGCTAATGCTGAAAACATAAACTGTAGTGGGAAAAGAGTGGGGGGTCTTGCTGTCTTCATTAACAGTGTGGGATTTGACTCCAGGCTGCCTCAGATGGGCAGAGCTTGCAGAGTAAGATGAAGGTGGATTTGCTGTGCCTTCGACTGACATCAGTTTTGTCGTCTGCTGGAGTGTGGAAGAAACAGTCTCTACTATGGGGAGCTAATCAAGATGATTATGGCTCCTAAGACTGTTGTAATTTATTTTATGTTAGAAGGAGTACCTGC
Organism: Xenops minutus; assembly: GCA_035221455.1. Taxonomy (NCBI): domain Eukaryota; kingdom Metazoa; phylum Chordata; class Aves; order Passeriformes; family Furnariidae; genus Xenops; species Xenops minutus. Next base: position 7,399,631 of record JAWWEE010000025.1, read on the forward strand.
TGTTGTGCATTAATATGCTTCATGTGAATGTCCTTAATGCTTGCAGATGAACAACTTTTCCTCATTTTCTTTTGCTTGCCTTGAAAAACACAAGGCAATTGTAATATATTATTTGCTAGGCAATTGTAATTGTTTTCAAGTGCACATTAAATCCTTGTAAAGAAAGGTGGTCATGTTGGCACAAGCTGCTTTGAGCAGGAAAGCCACTGTGCTCTGGGAGAAGGAACTGGGACGAGTTACTTGATGATGAAGAGAGAACTCACTTGTGAGGAGGTTGCCAAAATTGCAAGGGAGCAATGCCTGGTGTGTCCCTGGGTAGGACTGAGGGCTGGGTGTGCTGCACTGACAGTGAGGTGACTCCTGACATAACAGCATGGTCTTGGTGGGGCTCTGAGGGGTGTTTAAATCAAGAGTTCTTTGGGTCAGAGGAGGGGTTGAACATTGGAGTGTCTGAGTTCATGGATAATGAACTTAAGCTCTGAATTACTTGTTTGTGAGTTTTCAGAAAATGGTGTAGGGTTTTTCTTAGGGTAAAATTAATCTTAGTATTTAATAATTCCTAAATAGTTTTATAGCTGCTATCATGTGTCAGGCTAAATCTGCAAGACTTGAAATATTGCTACAAGCTGGATGGCTTTATGGCTGCTTTTCTTGATTGGTATTGAGAGAAGCTCCTCCTTGGCATCATCTTGAAAATCTGTTTACAATTAAGCCCGTCTTTTGGCTCTAAGTAAGCAATCTTGCAGTTTTTTGTCTGTACCTGTTCCCACCTGAATCTGATTGGCCTTATCTACAGCCATCAATACCAACAGCAGGTTGTTGCCTACTTTTGAAGCCCCACTGTTTGTGGAGGGGAACGGGATGAAGCCATCTGTGCCACCAGGGCACTGCTCCTTGCTGTGTCTGCAAGCAATAAGACAGGGTGGGACACACTGGCATTTGGAGAAGCCCCAAACAGACCTGTCTCGTCCAAGAGGCTGACCTCAAATTGCCCTGAGGATGGACCATACTGCAGAGCCTGGCGTGTGGGCTTCAGCTGTGTGTGCACCAAGGGCTCAGCTGTGGCCTGAGGTAACCCTGAAGTAGTGATTGGCTTGTTAGATTTCACCGTGATATTTTAAATTTGGATCCATGTGGAAGCAGCTGCTTTTGGAGTGATTTTCCAGGTGTCTTTAATTGCACAGTCAGGCACAGAGGAGGAGACAGGCAGTAACCCTTCCTTGTGTCATCAGCTTGTACATTGTAATCTTGTAGCTTGAAAAATGGTATCTTAAATTTTGACAGTATCTAGCTGTGATACTTTGTCCCAGAAAGTTTATTACTCTGTAGCAACCTGTGGGTCTGTAGGAATGGAAGCAAACCAGGAACAGTGGTCTGCCTTAGTTTCTTGCAAGAAACCATTGCTGTGTGCTCTGGAAGAAATGTTCCCTTCAGCTAGCCCTTGGAAGGAGAGGTGACTTTGCTGGCAGCAGTTTGGAGCAGCTTCATCACATCCCAGTGCCACAGCTTCCCTAGAGAAGGCCCATTGCAAAGGGACTGCTCTCACCTCTAAGTGTGGAGGAGAAGACTGAGTTGGATTCTGGAATCCATGTAATTTAAATGTGTTTTCGCATACAGTACAAGTCACACTCTATCCTGATTTACCTCAATAAAGAGTATGACTTTTATTCTTTACGTTACACAGACTGGTCTTATGTTGGTTCTGCTTTATTTAATTCTTCTGCATGAGAAGTCTGTGCAAGTTTGGAGCCTGGATGAAGGACTCACTTTTTTTAGTCCCTCTTCTTAGTTAGGCTGTCAGGCAACTGGAGGACTCTTGTTCTATGGTTAACAAAAGGAGACTGCAGCATATCAGTTTGATCAGCAGTTGAGTTCTAAAGGCACTGGATGAGTAATAGGTATTTGTTCCCTGTTCTGACCTGAACAAAAGCCCTTCCTTCTGGCTCATGGGAGCTGGATTCAGTCTCCTGTGAGTGGATATTGAATGCCAAGTGGGTAGGGACCGATAACCCTGGGACGTGTGCAAGCAACTTTTCTTTTATAGGTGAGGTCTGTGGTTATTAAGAGCTTTTAGGAAGCTTATTTAAGGAAGAATTCAGTCTAACTTAAGAAAAATCCCATCCTGGTCTATTTTGTCTCGAAGGACTCTTGTTCCTTGTGCCAGTGCTCTCTGAAGCCTGACAGCACTCTTTCTAGGGGAGTAATGATTCATTAGGGTACTACACTGGAAAGAGGTGAAGGAAAAAAAAGGCCAGGCAGTAGTTGTCCTACATAGACTTATTATCTGGCATTTGTTTGAATACAACAGGCTGGCTTTATAAACATTCGTTTCCATTATTGAGGCTGGAGCTGCTGATGCCCCTTCTGCCCCTCTTGCCCCCTTTGTTAGCAGAAGGTTCAGCTGGGGTGGGGTGGGCAGTCATACGTGTGTCTGTGCACACACGCTCCCGCTGTCCAAGACTGCGGTTATTCAGCCTCCTGTAATTCATTATTTGTGCTGGTTTTCCCAGTAACAGCTGTGAAAAGAATGCGTACAAACAATCTGCAAACCCTGCAGCCAGGTGTCCTGCTTGTTCAGCAAGGGCTGCTTTCTGTGTTTACTGAAGTTTCTGTTTATTGACTCAAGTGAAACTGAGTAGGATGGTAAAGCTGTTAAAGATCTGCTATAAAGACAAGCTGCTAGCTGTAGTAAGTGTGCTTCTTGGCAGATATCCTCAGCCATGAGAGAACATGGTGGGGAGGTGCAGCAGAGTGTAGAGTTGTGTTGTTTTAACTGGAAAATTCCCTTGTAATTGTTCTTCCAGGCTTTCTGTTGTGCATCCAAAAACCTTCTCCATTAAATGATGACAGGCTATGCAGATGGACAGACAAAGCTTAATATATCCAAATTAATGTACTTCCCAAGTGTTCTTGACTTGCTGGGCTTTCTGCTACATCACTTATTGTGGCTTGTAGTATTGGCAGACCTCTGCATGGTACTATTCACTCAGCTTTACTCAATTCTCAGATTACCCATGTACTAGTTCTGAGCTAGCTTGAACAAGCACTTTGGGAATCTTTGGGAATATGTGGTTTGCAGGGGGGTGAGAACCAGAAGAGAGAAAAGAGAAGACTTCTTATGATGCTGTGAGACATTTTCCTGCTTACTCATGCTTGCAAACTGTTGTGGTAAATGTTCCTGATTCCTTGTGTAGTCTTGTAAAGCAATCAAAAGAATAATATAAAAACAATTGTCTTGCCATGTGGTAATACACAGCAGAGGACAGAGCTATTTCTAATGTTCTTAGTGCTGGTGGTGTCACTGATGGTGTGTTTGGTGTTTGTGTCCCTGGCACTGGTGAGCTCAGTTGAGGGGAAGGGTTTCTGTTGTGCTGTGGGCTTTAAAATCCCAGAAGGAAAGGGCAATATCCACTTTTCACCATGCAGGCAGTTGTGTGGAGCCCAAGGGAGCAACAAGCTAGAGTTGTTCCAGAATTATCTTATACCTTTTTATTTGCTGCATTACTTGGTATTTTGGAATATTCCATGTAATTTTCCTTCTCAGCTTCATTCTCTGTTCTCATTAGACTAAGTGATTCCATTTTGCCCCAAATACCTGCATTTTTACTGTATTTGGTTGCAGGTTGAAAGGGGTCATTTCCTGGCACCAGTTTACCCAGTGATATTGGGCAGGAAAAAGGACTAATTGCTTCTTGAATTAAGGTGAAGAGCTGTCACTCTCCCTTTGGCACTGTGCAGGGGTGTTCCCAGAGCATGCTGTTGGACAGCTGTGGTGGCTGCTCCTGCCTGGTGAACAGGCAGCTCTGCTGTGGGCTGATCCAAGTGCAGTGTAAGCAGCTCATAAATTCACTGGAAATGATGATTCTGGCCATCAGAGCTCCCAAGAGGATTACACATCCCAGGAGGCTCCTCTGTACACACCTTGCATCCTTTGCTTCACTGGACTCTGCCTGCTCAGACTGACTTTCCCTTCCATGCTGCCTCAGGCTGTGTTTTGGAAGCAGAACAGTTTGCTTTCAGCCTCCATCTCTAGGGGCTGGGTTTCTAAACTGGCACAGCCTTTGAAATACAGAAGTCATCAGGGCTGTGCCCAGAGGCCAATATGCTGAGATGATGCATCTTGAATAAGCAGAGCTGGAAATTTCACTTTTAACTTTTCCAACCATTGCTGCCACTTCCATGCTACAAAATGCTCTGTTTCTCTATTTGGCTTTCTCACTATTTGTGTTTCTAGACAGGTTTTATATAACTGAGTTTTATAGCATGCTGTAAGTCTGACCATTTAATTTAGACTTATTATTATTGGAATATAATACAGTTTTGTGAGTCTCGTATTTTCCAGCTCTGTGTGACATGGAAGGCATTGAGCTGCTCTTGCAAAATAGCTTGTTCTCACTGTCTCAGTGGACAATATATTGCTTCCATAACCTCTCTCATGTGGGCTTTCCAGTGCCTTTCATATAAATCCCAAAGGGTATACAGGATAGCATTTGAGACTGTTAAGAAACAGCTTCTGTGGCTGAAGACTTTTTTAAGCTTTACTAATTAGTGTTCAGTCTTTCAAGGCCATAAACAATTTTCATGAGGGTAAAATGACTGAAGATTGTTTTCTCACAAATCAGTTAATTTTTTCCTCCTCCTTTTAATTTGTTCCAGGTGTGAGCTATCTGGAAGATGAAGCCCTGGCTGCAGTTGTTCTTCACCTGTGCTTTGATGTGGCACGGTGAAGCAGAGTTCTTCACCTCCATAGGTATGGAAAGAACCAGTGCATGATGGTGTGGCATAGTTAATTGATTGCTAGAACTGTTAAAATTTACAGTTTAAGTGTATGATTTTCTTCATATGGCCCTGTCAAACACTGTCTGTATTAGGAAAAGCTGCTCTTCTGCGAAATCAGAGCAATTTGTTTGCAGCTGGTAACTTAGCACACCATGGCCAACATAATAAAAGTTTCTCTGGGGCCTCTGTCAGTAAAATAAGATGGGGCCTGTATTTGATTAAGAATTGTGCATCTGTTGTTATCTTGAGCATGGCACAACTTTCTGTGGAAAAACTCCTGAATTTGATTTATGAAAAGAATTTATGTGATAAATATGTGAAACATGTTTTTTCACAGGACCTAAAATCTCCTTTTTTCTCGAAGTTGGACTTAGTTAACAGAGGAAAAATTAATAACCCCATTACCTTGTGCGTTTTGTTAGGACTGAGTAAATCCTGAATTCACATTATTTTAAATCCTAAAAATAAATTGATTTTTTTTGACAATTTACTTCCTCTGTTCTAGTAGCTGTGACACAATCGTGTATGATTGTGGTAGAGCCTCAAAATAAGCTCAGACTGCGTTTTCTGCTGTTACTTGGTGTAATGGTTTCCTGTGGAGCAGTGTGGGGACTTCCTCCCTGAAGGGCATTAGGGGCTGATTAAGTCCCCCTGGCTGCTCTCCAGGACGTTCTTGGAGTCAGTGGAGCTGTTTGTGAATGGCAAAGCCCGGAGCTCCTGGTGGGTTATTGTGCCCTCAGTGGAGCTGCTCAGGCAGAGCCGTGTCCCACTGCCAGCCCCCTCATGTGCTCTGTGCCTGCTAAACGAGGTTGAACTCCGTGTGTGTTGCTTGGCTCTCATTTTCCTAAGTTAAACAGCTTTCTAGGTACAAAGTTTCCATGAAGGATTACCTTTTCTTTACACTTATCTGTTTCTGAACCGTTCCTAACTCTGCAAACAGCACAGCCTGCTGCCTTCTATCTGCTTAATCATGCCTCATTAATAATTACTTTGGAATGCTGAAGCTGTGGCTGCATTTATAAATCTCGTCCGGGATTTGAAAAGCCAAGTTTGTCACAGCAATTAGGACAGACATGTTAGCAATTGCCACTAATGCTAATCAGGAGAGAGAGAGTGTGTCAGTCTATGAACATTAGCCTGAAATTCCTCTGTACTTAATATTAGGTTGTGTTTCCACAGTTACCCATATTGTGAAGCTGTAAATCTAAGTGATGCCAGTGGTTAGATTAATAATTTGTTAGTGTGACCTAATCTGTATCCATGTGCAGAACAGATGCTTTGGCAACTCTTTGGATCTTTTGTGCTTTGATTCAATAGCTGTATGAACGTCAAACCTTTATTTTAATTGTCTTGCATACCCTTGTAGTACTACGAGGCAGTGGGAGGGTCACAGCAAAGCTACATGAGCCACTCAGACTGGGATTTTAAAAGCCCGTTGAAGGATTTGAATGCCAGACCTGTTTGTCTGAGAGCTTTTGTGGTTTACAGTCATTGAAGTGCACACCCTCAATTTGACTGTCCTTTGTGGTGGTTTTCATAGCCCTAGAGCATTTAAGGTTTGTCTTCTGTGCACTTGGCAATCATTATTTTTTAGGTCTGATGAACGTTTGCTCCTACTCTCTTTTTAGGTCAAATGACAGACCTGATTTATGCAGAAAAAGACTTGGTGCAGTCTCTAAAGGAATATATCCGAGCAGAAGAGAACAAGCTCTCTCAGATTAAAAGGTAGGAGAGCAGGTTTGTATAATGAAGGGTGACAAAATGGCTCATCTGTGTTCAGTCACACCCCACCTTTCTGTCACTGCTCTCTGCTGTTAGTATTTCTTCAGGAGATGATCACAGTGAGACCATAGGTACTAACTTGGTTTCATTTATGTCTGTAAACCTGCAGGGAGGGGTTCCTGCTTCAGATATCATTTAGAATTTGCTTCTTTAGAAACAGTGATTTGCTGGGCTCCTTGTGCCATCCCAGAGCTGCTGTGGAGAGGACACGAGTCACTTCAGAGGAGCTTTGTCATGTGAGCTGAACACCTCACATGGGTGTGCCAGTGCTCTGTGCCACCCATCGTTTCTTGCCATCAACCCTGCTCACAACAGCAAAGTGTGCCAGTGGTGCATACTGAAGCCCTGGATTCCTTCCCATGTTGGCTTTGCCCTCAGACACCCCTCAGGGACAGTTCTCTTGCCTTTTCTCTTCAGTTGACCTGGCTGGGGCACATCTCTGACATTGCCCTGATTGCTTGGATCACTTGAAAAGCCCTTGCTGACAACTGGTATTTTCTGTGTCCTTTAAGAAGATGGTTAATGCTTCTCTAGCCAAAAGCAATGTCTACTAGGGTGTGATGCTAGGATAGTCTAAATGAGGTCCAGGTTCAGAAGGGCTGAGTGCCTCCAAAAGGAGCTGTGCTTTCCAAAGAATTTCAGAACTCCAGGCTGGATGTGTCAATCTGATCTCCCTCTGGGAGAGGAGGGTGAGGACAGGGCAATGAAATAGTGAAATGGTAGGAATTCTGGTCACATATACACAATGTTCTTTTCCTGAAAAGCTGCCATTTGGAGGAAAAGCAGTCTCCTCTTTAAGTATTGATAAAAACAGTGTCTTTTCATTCAGTATAAGAGCTGGTGTTTTTAAGACTCATTGCAAGTGAGATGCATGCCTGTTGTAGTAAGGTTTAAAACAGTAAGCAGGGAAATAATTTCCTTTTAAAGGAAAAACTCTTCTAATTTAAAGAAATCCACTTTATACTTCTGAATTTGAAAGGTTGAAAGCTGATTTTGATAGCAAAAGCAGCAATAATTTGATCTAGGTGTTTAATTAGAATGACTTAAGAAGGAAGATGTACATTCATGAATTGTTCTCAGGCTGAAGTGCACACTTCTCATTCCAGCTGGGCTGAAAAAATGGATGTACTGACCAGTAAATCAACCTCTGATCCAGAAGGGTATCTGGCACACCCTGTAAATGCATATAAGCTTGTGAAGCGTTTAAATACTGACTGGCTGGAATTGGAAAACCTGGTTCTTCAGGACACAACAAATGGTAAGGAGTTAGAGGGGAGAAGCTGCTGGGAGGCAGCTTTAGGACTGTTGCTTCTCCCCTTGTGTTCTGGAAAGCCACAAGCTCAGCTGTGGTTTAAATATTATTGGCAGGTTTGTCTGAAACAAACCGATGTCTGGCCTCTGGTGTACTGGTTAGCCAAGGGAGTGGAGGTTGCCACTGAAACACATCTCAGTGAAGACTCAAAGAAACTGCTACTTGTTTTATTTGGGGAAAGGGGCGAATAGGATACGTGAAAGGTGTCAGCTGTGGTGGCAACTGCTGAGCATTGTGTTCCTTTATATATAAACTACTTCATCTGCTTTCCCAGTCTGTTCTTTCTCTTGTTGATCATTGGTTTTTGGCCATGTTGATCAGTAGATAATACTGAAGAATCACGAGTCCTATACTGAATTGGTGAAGGAATCTGTATTGTTAAGAGTTGGCAGATACTGTGGTCAGTCTGTTGATAACAGAGAGCAACTGTGTATTATCCTGTTAACTTATCCTAAATCAAATGCTTCCAATGCTAATCCTTGGGTTTACATCATATTGTCCAAGTGTCTGCCTGAATTTGCTTCCACAACTTTTTTTTAAAGAGGTTTATTTTTACTGGCCTCCTTGAAAGTGAGGGAGAGGTGGCAATGTTTTTCAGGCAGGACATGGCATGTTTTCCCTTTCTACTTTGCATATGTTAAAGTTTAGGTACTTGGAAGTTTTATCCAGCCCAGACTTTTATTGCCTTTTGGAACAGTCATCCTAGATGGAAATAAAATACTCAATTCTTTTGAGTACTTCTGTCACTAAGTCCTATTCTAAAGGCTTCCTTTTTGCTGCATGAGTGGAAATGGTTGGGTGATTTTCCTTCAGTTGATGGCTCCCAGTTCTGCCCAACCAACCTTCTGTGTAACCCTGATACGTTATATAGAGCATTTAATTGTATTTCTGAATGTCACCTGGTTTTACTTGTCAGGTTTAAGCCTCTCACTGGGTAAGGTGCTACCCTGCTTAGGGGATCCAGGATCAGGATCTCTGTCCCTTGAACTGAGATTTGAAAAGCTCTTATGGCTTTACAGGTCGGGGTACAAGGTTATAGTACTACAGTTCTACAGTCTACAGTCGCCTCTGTGGATATAGCAAGAGAACTGATGAAAGTTTTCATGCCAAAAAGAGACATCACAGGAAAACTAAGGTCATTAGATTCACACTGTGCGACACAAGAAAACTGATGGATTTAGTTATTTGTTATCTTTTGCTCATGAACTGTATTTCTTAAAATGGGACAGAAAACAATGTGTTTATAAGTTGTGAGCCTCATAAGAGCCTTTAAATCTGGATTATTTGAATTTCAATGCCCAAGCAGATGCTTCCTCTTCTGTGTTAATCTGGTACTGATATTTTTTTCAAGCTCTGGAAGTAACATCTTTCCCTTTTCCTGCAAAGGCTTTATTGCAAATCTTACGATTCAGCGGCAGTTTTTTCCAACTGAAGAAGATGAGACGGGAGCTGCGAAGGCTCTGATGCGCCTGCAGGACACCTACAAACTGGATCCTGAAACTCTCTCTCGAGGCAACTTGCCAGGTAAGTGCACCATGGTCTCCTCTGCTTTAACAGGAGTTGGTAACATCCTCAAGCTCTCTCCAAAAGTCCTTTAGGAAATGGGGATTAACAGTTTTTAATGCAGATGTTTCAGAAGGTGTAGTGAGATAATGGGATGTGTTGGTAGCTGAGACCTGATATGTGTTTGTTGCTGCTGCTTACGAGCAGGAGACAGGTTATGGTTACTAGGCTTCGTTAGAGTGTGGGTAGATGAGCTGACACTTTTAGTTAATATATGTGGGGTTTTAATAATGAACCTAGTTTTAAGTCTTATTTGTACATCTGCTGAGCTGGAGCAACTGGAAGTCAGTGCAGTCAAATGGATACCCAGTTTGTCTAAATAACTATCAGCTTGCTTATGCACGAATATAGATCTCCAATAGAGAGGAACAAGCTGGCTCTGTATGTAGTCAGGCTTCTCTGCTCACCTAACAGTGTTAATCTGTAGGTTTGATGTCTGTTAAGATGTTAATCTGCTCTGCCTTTGTCTGCAACACAAAACACAGTAGCTGAACACTGTAATTTTTGTTAACTTTTTCTTCATTTCCAAAGGAATGAATTAGAATAGTATTAGGGTAGAATTTTCTCTTTAATTCTGAAGGTGATTATTTTAGTACTGAACTTAAAATGTTGTCAAAGCATTCTTTTAGAAGCATTTTGAGGGGATAAAACTATGTGCTTACAGATACTCCTCAATGAGTCCTGTCTATTTGAAGGCACAGGTGTTTCTGTGTGGATTGCTCAAAGCTGTCTTTTTGTTTTTAGGAACAAAATATAGATCCACCTTGACAGTAGGGGACTGCTTTGGCATGGGGAAGACAGCCTACAATGATGGGGACTATTATCACACGGTGCTGTGGATGGAGCAGGCCTTGAAACAGCATGATGAGGGGGAGGACACAGCAGTCAGCAAAGTAGAGATCCTAGATTATCTCAGCTATGCTGTTTTCCAGTTTGGAGATTTGCACAGAGCCATGGAGCTCACCAGGCGACTGATATCCCTCGGTAAGAACAAAAGGCACCTTATTGTGGCTGGGGACTGCTGCCAGCAGCAGGGCTGAGAACTGTCGTGGCCAAACACACTGGTGAGCTGGCTGGAAGGAGATCCTAACAGATGACTTAGAATAAGTGTGGGTCCTGGAAAAAACCCAGTCTATATACATGAAATGTCTTTAACAGACTGCCTTCTGGCCATGCTGTTGTTCCCCAAAGCCCCTGAGTGTGACTGCAGCCCCCAGGTGTGTGCTTTGCTGCTGTGTGCTCAGACCCTTGGGTAATGGGTAAAGCCTTACTTGTCTCCAGAGGACATCGAGGCTGCCACAGACCTGGGCAGAGTGCTGCACCCTCTGTAAGGTCCTGCTGATTTCACATGCTCCTTTTTATTCCTCAGTGCAGGTACTCTTTGATGCCAGAAGAATACTTTGCCTGAGGTCTTAAAGTATTTCTTTCTGAATACTCAGAACAAATTGAGTTTCTTAAAACCTCCTTTTATTTCTGGGCTGTTTCTAGCTTTCTTTTGAGTAAGCAAATCATTGCTTCCTATCCAGTTTTGCCTGCTTCCTGCATTGGAAAGGTCTGTCCTCCTCAATTAGTCTTAACATTTACTGTATTATCTATTTGTTGGGTTTTTTAGATGTTAGCAGCATCCTGAGCGTGGGTGAAACCTTCTTATTGAAAAATATGTACTAGTCTAATTTCTGCAGACATTAGATTGAAATTTCTCAGAATGTGAATATATACTGAATCTAGCTCCCTCTGCAGTGGGGTTTAGCACTGACAGCAGAGTGCAAATCCTTATCAGCAGCAAACAGAGGAGCAGACTTGGCATTCCCCTCTGGGAGCAGCAGCTTCCTCTGCTCTGGGCTCAGCTGCCTTTTCTGGCCAGTTAGTCTGTGCTCTGATGAGTGGTGACTGCAGTGACCTTTGGGATAAACACAATAAGCTTGGGGAGGCGAGAAGGGAAAAGAATCTGTTCTAGGTGCCAATGTCCAGAAACATCCCTGAACAGGACCCTTCTTAGTTCTGTGGGGTAAAGATCTGTTAATGTCTGATTCATACCAACATCAGTAATAAATCACTGATAATATGCCCAAAGACCAAAACCTTCTAATCTTTTTCTCTTGGAATACAAGCTTTGTGATGGGTTCTTTCAGAAGAGATTCTTTTGCACACTGTGCCTGCATTTTCTCTGCAATGACAAACTTCCCAGTGCTGATTTTTCAGCGCAGACTGGAGCCTGATAATTAGTTTAGGAAGAGAAGAATTGTTGCTGTCTTGGTTCAAAGGCTTGTATGTACTAAGAGTTCTTGAGACTGCAAAAGCTCACGGGTTCTGTCTGCTTTCCTCCCAATGAAGACAGCACCCATGAGAGAGCAGGCAGTAACCTGCGGTACTTTGAGAAGCTGCTGGAGAAGGAAAGGGAGGAGGAGGAGAAAGAAAAGTCAGTAAACAAGACTGTGACCACGACAGAAGCAGTGGTGCAAAGTGGAGCCTACGAGAGGCCTCTGGACTACTTGCCAGAGCGTGATATCTATGAGGCCCTTTGCAGAGGTGAAGGGGTGAAAATGGTAAGAGAAGCACAAGGATTTCCTGACTGTGCTGCCTTTTTTGCATAAGGGTGGTCAAGCTTGGTGGGACAAGTTAAGTTTTTCCTTCTGTAAACCTGTTTTTAGAAAAAATTAAATGTAATTTTGTCCAGGCTGAGACTTTTACCTTATGCCTTGGCTTCTCCATCTTTAACTCTTAATCCTAGACACACAAACAGCTCTCAGCTGTACCTCTTAAAGGTTGTTGAAAACTGATTCTCCTCAGTCTGCTCAGCTCTTTCAAAGCCAGCTGTACAGAAACACAAGGAGCCTCTTTCCCCTGAGACCTGCTTATACTGTGCCACACTTATGGGATCACATTATTCCTTCCCTTTTGCATCTTAAAGACATGTCCTTCTCTGGTGACTCTTTTGACCAAACCATCTTCAGTACCTCCCAACAAACATGGCTTGATTTCTTAGTGCAGGGAAAAGAATCAATTTATTCCATCTGCGTAGTCTTAATTCTAGGAATCAGACCTTCTTTTTTGCAGCTGGCTGCTTGTGTAGTCCCTTGCTTAATCTATAACTTCTTATGATTTAATTCCCCTAAAGGTTAGTGTTTCAGATGTTTCTCAGTGGTTCCTTGAGTGGAAGATTTTGGTGTTTATTTGCAGTAAATAGCAGAATCACTCCTGCTTCCCTCGTAGCTGCTGATCAGCTGATGGCTTTTACAGTCTTTGGGGAATGAAGCTCATTTCCTTTTTTTGTCTTACCTGTTTTAAGTTCGTGAAGTGTTTGAGCAAACAATGCTTTGTTTGGCATTTTGTTTCAGACACCTCGAAGACAAAAAAGGCTGTTTTGTAGGTACCACGATGGAAACAGAAACCCTCATCTGCTCATAGCTCCCTTTAAGGAGGAGGATGAATGGGACAGCCCTCATATTGTACGCTACTATGATGTCATGTCTGATGAAGAAATTGAGAAAATTAAACAACTAGCTAAGCCAAGGGTAAGTTTCCATTTTTCCTTCTAACTGATGACTGCTAATTCCATGCTTTAATCTCTATTAGCAAAGACTAGGCAAAGGATTTGAAAGATCTGGTTTCATACTACAGATGATACACTGCAGCTGTGAGCCTAAGTGGAACGATTTCCAAACTGCCTGGTGATGTAGGACCATAAAGCTCAGGCCCCCGAAGGTATTTATGCATTGTTGCACTTAATTATGCAAAGCTCTCAGTAAATGACTTAGGAAGCCTTTAAGAAATGAACACTAGACCTGAAAAGGTGGATGGCTGAGTGACTTAGTGATAGCAGTAGGTGGGCAGTGTGCTTTAAGTCTGCCTTTCGAAATGGAGCCAGACTTCAATGGAATTTGAAAAGCCCAAACCTCAAAAGAAGTGGGAAGGAAAACCAGGGATTTTTAAGTTGTGCTAGAAAACTCTCTAGAGATTGTGCTTTTGCCTTGAGTGTCCTGGACTCCACTGCTGCTGTTTGAAGTCATAGGTGTTAGCTGTTATGCCTCGCGTGAGTTCTGGTGACTCTGCACACAAGAAAAAAGCAGCTGCCCTAGTGCAAGGCTAGTAATTATCTCACCTGATTTTTCTGAAGGTGAAGTTCCCTCCCTGTCACCTGTCTGGCATGAGAAGGTTGGCAGTGGGGTGTTAGTAGTAGATGGTACACGTTAGTTTTTCTGTCAGCTCTCAAAGCAAGTAAAACCAAACACTTGAGGGCTTATAGATGAATGGTTCACTGCAGCACTCTTCAGGCTACTGCTTTGAAATATGCTACTAAAGTTGCAGTGAAGGATTAGCCTTCTATATGTATTTCTAAATGCCAGCTTAAACAGTTAGAAAGGGATTGAGAAGCTAATGCTTCCCAAGAACATTAATAATTTGGGGTGTTTGTGAAGCTGAACTTCTGTGACTAGCAGCCAGCTCTGGGAGTGTTGGCAGAACACTCCTGTCTCAGGGATGACTCTCACCTCCATAAATGGAGACTTTTTCCTATTACATCATACTATAAAACTGCAAGAGCTTTAGATAAAATGGAAGCATTCACACAGAGCATATCACTTAATCTATTTTATCAAATAGCTTTCTAAGGAAAGTGCTCTTTTTCCCTTTTTATTTAAAGTTTTATGGAAAGTCTGAAGTCTTGCTCACTGAGTTTTGCTTATATTACTAATGTCAGAGGAATTTTCATGTAATCTATGTAGTGTAGATCTAGGATCAGTCCCTATAAGAGCAGGTAAATATTACAGTCTTAAGATTCAGATGAAACTTTTCAATTAAAAAAAAAGCAATTCTTTTATGAGTTGTTTTTCTGAGTCTGTGTATAGCTCAGCTGCAGGAATAGCTTTGAATTCTGTGATACTGCTGAAAGAATGGAAAGTGCAAGTGCTGTGATGAGATGGTCCTTAATAAATACAGCTTAATTTTAGCCAGGAGGTTTTAGTTAGTAATTATGGAAGCTTTCAGACAGAACTCTGAAGTGGTGTTTTAGTTTTAGGCTCACAAAGATGAGCCTTTTCTTTATGCTAAAATGCATTTGCAAGAAATTTCTACATTTGAGTCCAAGCACTTTAACATTATCAGCACTTTACACTTGCCAATACTTTTTGTAGAGAAACAACATCTGTATGTGATTGGGAATAGCTGTAGTCGAGTGAGTTTGCATGCTTGCTTTGCAAAATGCAATCACTGTTACTCCTCTTCCAAAAAGTGGTTCCAGCTTTTCAGGCAATCCAGCAGAGCTGACTGGGGAGGGTCAAGAAAATTCTTAACTCTGGAGATGTGGATAGCACTGAGACAGGTCTGCCATCCAAGTGTGAGAACCTTATTCCCAAAATGCTGAATGTTACCTGCAACCCAGACATGTCTGAAAAGGCAAAAGTATGGCCTGGAGGGGGGGACATGAATGTCTTTGAACTTGGTGCTGTAGGGTTCCAGCAATGTAGAATTTCAGAAGGAAAAGCCAAGGGAATGCTTGCTAAACTAAACACAGACTCTGACAGGAAAGCTGGATGAAGCTTCTGGCCAATGCAGTGTGTTCTGATGCTTCTTCAAAGCCCAGCAAATGCCTGGTATGAGGCTGATTTCCCCACCCTCAGAGGAAGCCTCACATTTATCAGTCTATTATACCAACTGAGGTGTAGGTTGTATGTCTTAAATGGAGAAGCTTGCCTATCTGAGGAAATGGGAAATAATATCAATGTAGTTGGGCTTATTTTAGTTCTGATTTATTTAGATCAAATGTGAGGTACAGAAATCAAGCAAGTGTATACAAGCTTGAAAATGGAAGCAGAAGGAAAAGTTTAGGAAGAGAAATTATATCCCCAAAGCTATGCTTCACTGTACAAGTGGAGAACAACATTCAGTCAGGCTGGCTCATCTGTTATGATTTATGCAGGAGAAATCTGGAACAAAATAACAGTGAGTCAGAATTACAGCAACAGCTGTGCCAAGAACCCTTGTATAGGGACAAGACAGCTGACATGGATTGTAAAGCTGGCTGGAGACTCAGCTGAAGAAAAATGAAGGAAATAATGACTGCATGCTCCAGAGAAGATGCAAATAAAAAGGCTCTCTATGACCTATAATTAAGTGGAAGGAAGGAGGCATGATTTAGAGTGTTTGTGGTTTGCAGGAGTTAAATTTAAATGTGGTCTGAGCTTACAGTCAAAGAGAATCTCAGTTCTTGTTCTCAGCTGCAAGTCTGAAACCAAAGTGACCGGGTGTGTTGTTAGCAGTCATCTGTCACTGGCACCACAGCAAACCTCATCAAGTTTGCCAAGTTCCAGCTTTTTCCTGCAAATCTGGTGATGTGGCCTAAATGCAATGATCAGCTCAGTGTTTCAAATATATAGGTGAGCTGTGCTTTTGCAGAGGCGTCTTCATCATGTAATAACACATCTCAAAGTGTCTCTGAACTAGATGTTCCAGGCATCCTCCAGCTGGAAAATCTGAGCATGGGAATGTTGAGAGTTGCCCTCAGGAACTTTCTACCTCTGTGGATTTGTCTGCCCCATAATTTGTAACTCGTTCTGTAAAAGTGTTCACTTGTTCTTTTTCATTTGAGAATGAGGTTGGGTATTTAGTCCACGTGAGGAGTGGGCTGATTGAATTTATGGAGTCTTCAATGGCTTTCTCTTTGCTTGGGGCTTGGGCTTCATATGTTGTTAGCTTTTGTTGTTGTTCCCTCTTGCTGATATTAACTCCAGCTGTTTAAAATAGTGCCTCCAAACCTGTTCAGCGAGCAGCTCATGGATTTAATGAATATCATGGCTTGTGAAGTCAGTCAGACTCTCTTTCTAGGATCAAATGCAGGTGCTGGATTGTACTTGTGTTTCTGCATGTGCTGTTTAAGAATGAAATCAGAACAAACTCTAAGGTTGGAGTTCTAACTTTCATCCAGTGATGTACTGAAGCTGGACAAATCAGGTTTTGATTTTGCTTAAGATAAGATTTAAAACAATTTCTGTCCTGTAGTTGATGTGTTTCTTCCCCCTTGGGGTTTTTTTTGACACAGCTGGCACGAGCCACAGTACGTGATCCCAAAACCGGTGTCCTTACAGTGGCTAGCTACAGGGTGTCAAAGAGGTAAGAGAGAAGAGTTTAGCTTCAAGGCTTTTGTGCTTAACAACTGTGGGCTGCTTCCTACCTACAGCTGAAAACTTGAACTGCTTTGCATGGAACCAAAGCTTCCCCAGCAAATGCATGGAAAATGGCTTTTTTAAGCCATCGGAGGGCAGAAGAATCCTTCTGCCTTGGGAAATGTGTTCCTGTGCTTGGTATTCCAAAATAATGTTTCTATCCTTCTCTTGTCCTAGCTCATGGTTGGAGGAGGATGATGATCCTGTTGTGGCCAAGGTGAACCAGCGGATGCAGCAGATCACAGGGTTAACAGTGAAAACAGCTGAGCTACTGCAGGTCGGTGCACTGGCTTCATCCTGGTGGAATTGGCTGCTGGGCAGCAGGGTCTGGTGCAGGTGGAGGTTTTGCCTGCCTGTGCTTGGCAGAGAAGGGTGGAGATATCAATGAATTTGCAAGATAGTTTTGTGCAGGCATCTGTAGTTTACCAGGTTGTTTTGAGGAAAATGCCTGTTGCTTATTTTCAAGTTTGCAAAAGCTGAACCTCCTTCCTATTTGAACCTTACAAAGACACAAATCTTTTTCATAGTCCTGCTGTAATCTCAGGAATTCTGATCACTGACTGCTGGGGAGAGGAAGGAGAGGAGCAGTGGTACAGCACTGCCAGAACAGCTGTACCTTACCCTGTTTGCTGCTTTTTTTCCTCTATCCTCTGAGTTCCTTTTTCAGAGCCTGATTAAAGTACTGTTGATTACAGGCTCTCCATAGGAACCAGGTAATTGTGTAAGGACCTGGGAGACGTGTTAAATGCAGCCTCAGAATAGCAAAATCATATGTTGTGTGAAGGTCAGATAAAGAAAGCAAAGGGGGCTTTTAAGCTACCTTGAGCTTTCTGTGGTCCTGGAGGGGCATGTGTATGTAAGAGATCATACAGGAGTGGTACAGAATCTGTCTCCTAGGCAGGACACAGAATTGTTCACACTCAGCTGCCCTCTCCTCAGGGGAGGGAAGCAAGAGTGTGGTAAAACTATTGCTGCTAAATCATGTTAAACAGGCTGGTTTAGTGATAAGTAGAAACCCTTAAACTATGAAAGGGAAAAAGCACTTAAGTTGTTTCTCACCTGTGTACCTCACTTCTGGCAATCTAAAAAGAAATGAAGTGTGCTGCAGATAACAATCTTGCCACAAAGTGCTTTTTCTCGTGAGCATGTTTGGGATTTCTGAGAGCCAGTGCTGGTCAGTAGCAGTCCCCAGCAGTTCTGTAGATGTTTGTGCTTCCTTCCTTGCTGCAGGTTGCCAACTACGGAATGGGAGGGCAGTATGAGCCACACTTTGATTTTTCTAGGGTAAGATCACACTTGCAATTCTTTCTTAGAGGGATGGGGAGGGGGAAAACAGTTCGGTTTTTGGGGAAAAAAACCTCCTGAAACTGTTTTTTTTTTAAAGCATTTAATGTGTAGGCCTGTTGCATGGATGGATTATGACTTTCAAAAAGCCTTTGTGCTGCCTTCTCTGCTGAAAGTTCAAGAGAATAATGAACAAGTCTTCCTGCATATCTTTGTGACCTTGACTCCTTGCACAGTATAGACAGGGAAAGTCATGCAGCACTTGAATGTGCTCGTTCCATTGCTTCATTTGCAAACTGAGGTCTGCAAGCCTCTGAGTTCAGCAAGGTTGTCCAAATCCTGTTTTGCTGGATATCTTAAAATGTTCTTCAGGAGCTGGTTGAGGAGGAGAGATCCTTCACCTTCCTTTCAAACAAGAAGCCATTATGGAAATCCTCATGGGTTGTACAGCCCTTCTGGCAAGAGCCTTAATGTGACTGCAGCTCTGGGGTCTGAAGAGGGTATTATGGTGCTAGTCTTTTTAGCATTTGGGCAGTGTCCTGTTCAGCCTGGGCACTAGGAGGAATTTCTTCACAGAAAGGGTGGATAAACACTGGAAGGGTGTGGAGTCACTGTCCCTGGAGGTGTTTAAGGAACAACTCGATATGGCACTCAGTGCCATGGTGTGGTTGACAAGGTGGTGTTTGGTCAAAGGTTGGCCTTGGTGGTGCCAGGTCTTTTCTAACCTCACTGATTCAGGGTGTCCTGGGTTGCTGTTGAGGAGGACAGCGCTGCAGGGAGCAGGTGGTGGGTGCTGGATCCACACCAGGCACTAGAGGGCTCTACCTGGCAAAGAACAGCTCTGGTTTGCTCCAAGTAGGGAGAAAGGAAGAGTAGATTCTTAGTAATTATCCTGAACCTGTTCATGAACCTGCTAATCATACTGAAGGACCATGGTGACTGGTAGTTTCAAATATAAAACCCATCTGATGCCTTGGTTTCTGTGGTATTTTAATGGAAATACTGGCTTATTCCAGCCTGTCCCAGTGGCTGTACCTGGCAGAAGGGACTGCTGCAGCCAGAGCACACAACCCAATAACTGAGTGCAGAACTGAAGCCACCCAACTTAGCACTGTTTAAAAAATAAGAATAAAACCCCTGAGTTCCAACACCATGGAAGCTCATATTCGTTAGCTTTGGCTCGTAGGGAGAACTTTCCTGCTCACTTTGACTGCTTCGTTTCCTGAGTCAAGCAAATGCTCTTAAATTCTCTCCAAAGCCTTTGAACTCGAGGACCTCAGGCATCAAATAGGCCAGTGTGGACTTTCCTGCTGGAATAGGCAGCTGGGGCAGAGCTCCCCTTGGAACAGCACCTTGGCTGCAGTACCAGCTGAGGCAAGGAGCAGTGCAGTTCCACAGAGCTGGGCTGGTCCTGCAGGCTCTCTGTGCATCAGGAGGTGCTGTTGTGTCTCCTGCTCAGCCTCGCAGCTTTTTGTTCCCTCACAGTTCTCAAATAGGGCCATTTCAATAGAGATTTTTTTTGCTCTTGAAGATCAGGAATTCGTGGTTGGACCCGAGTTCCACAGCAGTGGCAGTAACCAGGCAATCCCCTGTGTCTCAGTGCTCCTGCCTTGTCTCTTTTGCGTTGAATTTGCACATGCAACAGTCTTGATGTTTTTATGAAGTCATTTCAGGAAAGACCTCTTATTTCTTAAAATATGCTTCAAGTAGATTGAACTATAACCTCTTGAAGACAGTGGCTGTTGTTTTACTTGCTGTTTCTCTTTTTAAATACTGACTTATTCTTTAAAAGTTAAATACTGTTTTTGTGTGTAAGAATGCACTTTAAGTTCTCCTGACTGAAACAACTTCCTGACTATTAGCAATGTAAATAAACATTTAATTTCATTTCTTGAAGGCAAGAGAGGCACTGGTATTCTAGATGTTCCTTCTGCTTCTCAACTGGCACCAATGAGACCTCCTACTTCAACAAATGAAACTCAATGTTTCTTACAGATTAAAGATAATTTGATCTTTTTGATGTGGTCCTTAGTGCAACCACCTGAAAGAAGTTCATTATTGCTCCCCTACAGTTTTGTCTGCTGGCAAAAAAATGCATTTTCTCTTCTCAAGGCAGCATTTCTTTGAGTTGCTGCATTTTCGAGAATCTGTGTTATCTAGAGCCCACTGAAGCTTAGTTTCTGTATTCACCACAGTTGTTGACTTTGGATCAGTGCCCGGAACAACGGCCTGTTGTTAACCTTACTTGGGTAACATCTGTGCCACAGCCCTGGAAACATTGCTTCTCTCTGCCCTCGGAACTGCTCCAGTGCATCTCCTCCTTGTCGCCTCCGAGCGCTCTGTGCATGCAGCTGTGCGCCCTGGCTGCAGCTTGGGATGGCTTTAATGTTGCCCTGTGTGAATTGTCCCCTTTCCATTCCAACTCTAAATTGGGGTTAAGGATCTCTGCAGAGCTACACATAGCTCTGGTGTGAGCCTGTGTGGAACTGGGGTTAAAGTTGTTGTCTGTTGCAGCGACCCTTTGACAGCACACTCAAATCGGAAGGAAATAGGCTAGCGACGTTTCTTAACTATGTAAGTATCTCTGTCTGTCTGCTGTCTGGGAGCTTGAAATTTGCAGTTATTCTCATTTAATTTTATAGAAAGATGAGCCAGATGCTTTCAAGCGGTTAGGGACGGGAAATCGTGTGGCCACTTTTTTAAACTATGTAAGTATGATGAACCCTTATGCATTGAGCAAACTTTAGCAGCATCTTGTTTACAGCTTGTGCAGTTGGTTATTGTAGAGAAACCCTGGCATCTGGAAGTAGGGGTTTCATAATTCTCACAGCATCAGGTGCTGTCCCATCTGAATTGGTAGAATTCTGGGTGCTATTTAACCTCAGAGCAGAAACTTTGAATGTAGGACCTGTGTTCCCCTTCTGGCCACTCTAGTGTGGAATCTTTTACTTACTTTGATTCCCTGGGGGAGAGGAGAATTTGGCTTATTTCTCCAAGGCAAATGTATGGGGTATTCATGTGGTGGGCTGTTGGAGGGCTTGACTATCAGCCACGTAATGGGAGACAGTCATGTTCTTCCTCCACTATTTGACAGCACTTGATGCTGTGCTCTGTCAGCCTCCTCAGCTGTGTGTCAAAGCTGCAGTTACCCTGACACAGCTGCTGCTTCACTAAGTGCAGGAGACAGAGCTGATAAACTTGGTGCAACTGGGTTACAAGTGCAGAACTGACAGATCCGTGTTGCATGCATCATACAGCCCCCAGACCATGTACACTGGAATCCTGAACGTCGCTGCCACTGCTGGGAGTGGCCTCAGGCTTTCACAGCAGGCTTCTGACTATATTTTATCTACCAACATACACTCACTATATGATTTGCACTACCTAATTGTCTGTGTCTAACTTCTGAGTGATGCAACTTGAAATGTAAAATTCTGTGATGAAAAATTTATGGCTGAGCGGGTGTTTTGAGTGTGAAATACTGCTCAGAACAGAATCAGAAATTTGAGTGATCAGGGGGAGGAAATCCCTCAAGAATTGGAGGAAGAGAGCTGTGAAATCTCCTGCAAAGAGGTTTTCATTTTAAAGTTGACTGAATCTGTTTTTTGTTTGCTTCTTGGAATTTTGGGCAAGCCTTGATTTAGAGGGATTTACACACTGCTTATTTTCTGCCAGTTGTACATGGTCAGAGGCACTTTGCCCTTGTTTGTCCCATGTAAAACACATCATACATGTACCAACACCCTGACCAAAGAGAGTGGTTGTGTTGCTAAGACACAGGTGTTAACTTGCAAAGTTGCATGCCCACACTTCCCAATTGGTAGGGGCAAAAACCTGTGTACCTGTGGCATGCTGTGCCCTTTTATTGTAGGTACCAACCAGGAGGACACCAGAGTGGTAATAACATCTGCTTTAAACAGAAATCCAAGTTACAATAGTGTGGGGGCTTGAGGAGTATATTAATAGCAGTTTTTAAATGTAGTGAGAGCTGGATCTGACTCATTTGTTTCTTTTTAATCAGAATGTGACCTAAAAACTTACTGAAATCTGTGGGAAGACTTTCTCTTTTTAATAGGAGTTTCCAGGAACTTCAGTGGGTTTGGGGTCAAGTCTAGAATTTATAATGAATCCATTGCTATTGATGGATTCAGTAGAGTTAAATTCATGCCACTATAGAAAGACAAAACATAAAGATAAATGCTTTTCTTTAGTCTCCCAACTGTAGGTGTTAAAGCTTGAGCAGCATAAAGCAGTTTGGGATAACATTGCTGGTGAACAGCATAGAAACAGTGCAGAAAGTGAGGTTTTCTAATAGTTTGTATAGTTTTTGAAGTGGTTGACCAAGATGCATAACTAAATAATGAAAATGAGTTCCAAAGGCATGGTTTCAATTTATGAGGAAACATGTGGTTTAACAGACACTTGTTTTCCTAATTGGATCATAAACTGCAATGAAATTCTTGAAACAGACTCACTCTGAAGTCCTCTCCCTTGTTCTGGAGTGTTTGCTTTTTAACACTGCAGGCACACAACTGCTGGGGGCTGGTTGAAACAGATTATATGTTATCTAGACATATATAATCTGTACAAAAGCCTTCAGCTGAAATAAGTCTTCAGTAACAGGTACTGCTACTTCTGCAGTTGGTGCTGGTTGAAGCTCATCCTTTCTCATCAGTGCCCTTTGTAGAGGGGGAAGTCTCAGGCCTTGGGGCACTTTAGCTTGTGAGACTGCATGTCTAAAAAGCCTTTAAATGGACAGTTTGTGGCCTTTGTTTTCTCAGATGAGCGATGTAGAAGCTGGAGGAGCTACGGTTTTCCCAGATTTTGGGGCAGCAATATGGCCCAAGAAGGTAAAGCTTGTTTGTGTTCCAGTGGATTTCTTCTCTCTCCAGTTACTGTCTCTCCCTCAGCACAGTCCATTTTAGAGTCACCTGATGTGACAAAGTGCTCATTGCTGATCTTGCAGACTAAAGGCCATGTTCCCTTTATTGTAATGTATAAAGTGAATAGTTTCTCTGTTTTTAAGTACATAAACCTGGGTTCAGGTGGAACTCCTCTGTGCTCTGAACACGGCTGAGTTAGAGCTGGCCCAAGGGTTTCCATGTGCTGGCAGTGGAGACCTGTTAAAAGGCTTCCCAAAGAGCCTGTGCTGAATTCAGAGGCCTCCCCTGCCACTGTGACCTGCATTGTTATATTGATTAGGTTCTCATTAATCCACATCTCACTTCACTTTTCAGGGAACAGCAGTGTTTTGGTACAATCTCTACAGAAGTGGCGAGGGGGATTATAGAACAAGGCATGCAGCTTGTCCAGTACTAGTAGGGTGTAAATGGGGTAAGTGATTCTCCTTTAGACACAAAACCTGAAGGAAGGCTCATGTGTTGGCAAAGCTGGGGATACACTGACCCCTTGTAACAGCATTTAATAACCTGGGTGTTGCCATTTTAACCCCCAGAGTCACTTGGCCAGAATGACATTTCCCACCATCAGTCTCAGGAGGTGTTATGCAGCTGCACCATTCAGCTGTAACTTTTCTAGTGGGCTTGTTTTGTGTCAATGACAGCACAAAGTGTAAGAATGTCACTGGGTTTTTGTATCAGCACCAAGAGGACTTGAGTTATCATTTGGCCAGAATAAGATCTATTCTTAGAAAAATTTGTGCAGTTTTAACTGCCAAAGGTGGAGAACTTGTAAGGTAAATGGGAATGTCTGGACACCAGGAATTTCTGCTTACTGCTGAAAGCTTCTCAAGCTTCATGTCATCCATCCCCATACGTGCTGTCCCCCTGGAGTGCCAGAGCATGGTTGGCCTGTCAGTGACTCCAGGCCCAGAACACACTGCTCTGGTACCCTTGTCTTGTGCAATTGGGAAGATCCTTTCTTCCCCAGCCCTTTGCATCCTTCTGTGTCTTTCCCCTGGGATGATTAGAGAACTATAAGCATGGATGCTCAGACTGGGAGCTGAGATTTTACTTGATGGAACCACAGGGTTATGGTGATATTCACACTATGTATGTGGGGATAACTGATTCCACTTCCTTATTTCCAGTATCAAACAAATGGTTTCACGAGAGAGGAAATGAGTTCTTAAGACCTTGTGGGAGAACAGAAGTTGACTGAACTCCAGCCTGCTGTGGACCTTTGTTTGTTTCCTTTTCTACTGTTGTTTGTTTCAATTCATTTCTAAGAAATGATCCGTCTTTTTCTCCAAGAGTCCTGGCACTTTACACATAAAGGACAACAAAATATGTAACACCTGTGAAAGAAAGTAAATGGCATTGTACACATCGTTGTGTTTTGGGTGCTGTTATTTCCACGTCCCCTGCCATCCTCCCTCCAGTCTTCCTCCATAGTAGTGGTGCCAACAGTGCCGTGGGCAATTCAGTATGTTTGGGTGCTTGGTCTTGTGCCTTTTGTACCTCAGAAGATTTAGATGTTAAATATTTCTTTGAACCAAAGTTTTGGGGCTTTTTTTAAGTTTTGTGTACATGTTAATTTTATTGTATTTCTATGGATCACAAGTTTGGAAACAAAAATAAATGTTCTTTCCATAAAGTGATTCTCTATTTGGTGTCCTTAATGTGCTTCAGTGCTTGGGTTTGGGGAACAGTGGGCTTGTTGCCCTTTCCCTGTGGAAAATATATCATGATTTTGGTCAGTTCTTATTTCAACTCCAGTATACAAGACAGGACTCTTGCACCATCTCCTGAAGCTGGAAAGGTTCGATTTTTGTATTGAAACTGAAATGTGTCCTGGGAGCAGGTGGGCTGTACATTTTGTTCCACTGCAACTTGTCTCATTATTTCACACTTATGAGAAGCCTTTTCCTGTGGTGTTACTTCTCCTCCTGTGAGGTGCATCCATTTTTAATGCAATGTAAAAATCTGAAGCTTTTCTAGACATCTGACAGACAGTCCTTGATTCCAAAAGCAGAGATTTGATGCTGAAACAGTGTTTTTAGCACAGGAGCACCTGAACTCAACATCTGTGCAAGTCAGTAGGATGGTTTGCAAGCAAATCTTAATCTGCCTTTGTGGACTGACCAGGGTTTTGTCTTGCCCTTCAGACAGGCTGGGAACAATCCTGCCCTTTGATTCTCCTCTGCCTATTTGCTCTGCTAGCATGTGAGTAATGGCCACAAGCCAACACTGGGAGGACAGAAAGGAAGTTCCATTTCTGAATTACTTCAGAAA
Organism: Xenops minutus; assembly: GCA_035221455.1. Lineage (NCBI taxonomy): Eukaryota > Metazoa > Chordata > Aves > Passeriformes > Furnariidae > Xenops > Xenops minutus. The sequence continues at coordinate 7,424,704 of JAWWEE010000025.1, forward strand.
AAATGATAGTTAATTGCTATTGTGGGGTGGGAAAGGAAGTTGTGGAGAAATAGGCAAATGTTTCAGAAAGGTGGGAACTTGTTGTTGGTACCAGACTGTTGTGCTGATATGTGGCTGTGCAGGTGGATTGACTTTGTGTTTCTCCCTGGCCCTCTGTGGTTTGGGGATGATTTCATGGGAATATAGATGACTGCAGGTGAACTGAAAGCCAAAATGGTTTTACAATGATCTTTGGGTACCAACACCTGTAATTGGCTTGAGAAAGTGAAAGAAACTTTAATTGCACTGAAACATGCAGTTGCACTCAGGACTGTGGTGTCACAGTGCTGGCTTGCTTTGTGCTTCTCCAGTGCCCTGTGCTGTGCAGAGACTGGACAAGGTAAGGGTTAGAAGCAGTGCACCTGCTCTCCTCCTGCAAGAGACTTGTGGAACTCTACATGTTAGGTATAACAGATGTCATCAGTTTGTCCTATCAGTAATAAAGCAATGTAACTCAGCAGTATCATTTTCTGTGAACTTAAGGGTTATTGCTCTATTTAGATGCAGCATGCAAGTGTCTGTATTCCCTCGAGTTCTAATTTTTCCTGTTAAACGTACACAACTTATTGAAGAGAGAGGTCTTGGATTGCTCAGGCAGAGACTTGCTGAGCTCCATTTAATGATATTGAAATGAGAATTTAATCTTGTAGATAAGTCCTGTAGATAAACTTTGTGCGAATAGTTACAGCAGGTAGCTATAGGAATTGCAATCTCTTTTCCTAAAAGCTTTAATGACCTGGCACAGCACAGCTCAATAATTGCTCTCTGACCTCCCCAGGCGCTCCTTTGCTTGCCATGAATTCTGTGGTTGCTGGCTGGCTATTCAGAATATTTCACTGTTGACCTCTGGTTTTCTTAGTAAAATCTCTCAGCATAACATAAACTTGGGAAATAAGGAGCTTTGCTTATAACAAAGCATTCAATATATGAATCTCAGAGATGTGAAGAACTGATGATGAGCCAAAGCCACAATCTCTGGTTGGAACACTTTATGTTTCAGGGCGAGGAAGAGGAACCTACTTAGATTTTCTGTCAACGTGGTATGTTGACACATAAAGTTCACGTCAGGACTCTGGCCAAACACTGCACAGCCCACTGCTGAAACAGTGCAGTTGGCTGGGAACTACTATTGTTAACTGTGTGTTATCATACTGAACTCTTAAAGATAATCTTGCTTGCTTGTTTTGTCTGGGAAAAATCCAATCCTATTTTCTGAGTTGCCTTCCACCTTGCTCCCATCTAAAGTAGGTGATGATGAGAGTGAATGCAGAACTGTTTGAATTCTAAACTGTTTTTAGTGCTGTGTGCAGGATTTGCTTACTGCTTGTCTGATCTGAAGAGTAATAGATAATAAATATGGTAAATGGAGAGAAAAGAGTGTATGTGGCTTGTGGGATTCAGGAACCTCCCAGGCATGTTTGTGTAGTCTGGCAGATTATCATCCCTATTCTGTCTCCTATCACTTATAGATGATGACAAGAATATTGCAGTTAGCTTTAAATTAAGCTTGTGGGATTTGTTCCAGCATTTGAAAGTTCTTTCTCTGTGTGGGCATAGGAACTCCTGCCAGTGTATCACTGGTAAGGCAAGTGCTTAAGTCTTGTAGGGAATGAAATGGTTTGTCTCCTGACATCCTGTGGGCTATTCTTTATTTCCCAGGCTTTAAGCACTTAATACAGATACTCAGAGACCCTGCAAAGGCTGACTGTGGGCCAGTGGCTGCCAGACACTTTGAAGTGCTTTGGACCTTCTCAGGTCACAGCTGGTGGAGTTTGCTGGAGCTGAGATGAGATCTGCGAGGCACTGACAGGTACTGGAGGAGGCAGACACCATGTGAGCTCTCATGGAAAGATGGTCTCTTATCGTGGCTTGTGTAGTCATACGAAGAATAACCACCCTCAGCCCATGCCAGTAATCCACATCCAGCCTGAGCATGTGGTTTCTTAACCCCTGGCCTGAATGCTGCTGTGTGGATATGGGCTGTGTTACTGAGCTGTTACACAGCCCTCCAGAGGGGTGAGGAAATGACCCAAAATACTCATGTTCAGCTGCACAGACTCGGTGAAGTGCTTATCATTTTGTCTGTGTTAGAAATTACTTCTCTTTCCTGATATAGTGGAGAAAACCTGTGAAAATCATCGATATTGTCACCTCAGAGGGGAAAACTGGCATCCAGGCTAAAATGTGCAGTGAGATTGGAGAAAGGCTTTGACTGAGATGGACATGGGAGGCTCTGCAAGCTGAGGCAGAGAGCAGTTGGGATGCTCTGCTTAGAGAGGGGCCACGTTTATATCCCGTGAGACAGTTCTGTGTCTTGGCTGAGCTATAAACCCCCTAATGTGGGAAGAGGAGGGTCCTTTTTCAGTGGTGCCAAGTTTTATAGTTATTTGAGATGATGGTGATGGATGTGTGTGTAAGGGGCAGCCTAGGACAGAGCTGCCCTCCAAGCTTCTTCCTTCTGCTCTTCCCATACCCAATGATGGTTCTGGGGGTGGCTCAGCACAGCATGTGTTCCTCTGGCCTGAGCATCAGGGGGATTCCAGAAAGGGCCAGAACCTGACAGCTCTGAGCTCTAGTGATGGGAATTTAAAGAGACTAATTTCACATATTTAGTCTTGACTCTGTCTCATCCTGCAGGGAAAGGGGTGCCTGGAGTGTGTGTGGTGAGGATGTGTTTGTTTAACCAGCACTTGTCCTTGTGATTCAGATAATCCCTTCCCAGCTCCTGTGGTTACTGCCTCTGTGCTCCCTTCAGGGAGGGTTGTCTCCTGTCCCTCTGAGGTGGAGATGAATCAGAAAAGGAGGGTGGTTCCAGCTAAGTGCTTTCAGCCCAGTGCAACCTCAGGAGCCCTTGTGTGTGATCCAATTCCAGCTTCTCTGAGACCTTAGGAGAAGAGTTCAGCACATCTTCTCCCAACTCTCCTACTGGTCTTTGTCTCCTCTTGGGCTCTGAGCTACTACAGCTGGTTTTCTTTCTGGTAATTACGAGCCTTTTGCCAAGGCAGGAAGAGAAAAAGCATTTAATTATCTCACTGATTCTGTGAATAACGCTAGATTGTGGGCAATCTGGGGACCAACAGAGGCATGTCCCTCCTGGATTGGAATGCAGAATGGTAGAGCTGCAAGACATAGCCTGGGCAAACATAAATGGGGTCAGGGGCTTTGCGTGCCCGACTCACCCAAAATACACAGCCTGCCTGCTCAAGTGGAGCTCTGCTGGCCCGTGCAGTGCACCAGCAGTCAAACACTGCCTGCCTCTAACCAATGCTCTCTGAACTCCTGGGCCACAAACCCACACCACTGCCTTCAGCAGTGGGATTCCTCTTGTTGGTAAACCCATTTTTGTCCTTTTTGTCCCACTAGTCCTTACCTTGTGAACCTGCCAAACCAATTAGCAGATTCCAGATTTGCACAGGTGCTTTCATGGTGAAGCTTTGACTTTGTTGGTCAACAAAGGAATTGCGGAGTTCTTAGGAGGAAATTATTTAATGGTGAAATGCCCTTTTTAACTCGTGCCTGGGAAACCACAAACTTGAAGCTTCAGAGAGATTAAAAGCTCCTTCCTACCCTCATGTAATCAGTGCCTCTCTTTGTCACTTGGCATTCAGTTCTGCCAAGGTGCTGCTCTGACTGTGGTTGCACTTTCATGCCTTTCAGAAAGAGCGCTCTGAGTTCAGGAAATCAGAAGTGTTTCCTGTACCCAGCTGGGAGGTTGGATTTTACAAACCCAGGTCTAGAGCAGGATTGGTGTTCCCAGGCTCTCTCCTGGATACTTTAGTCCAAGGTTTGGCTTCACCTTCCAGCACTGCCCTGCTCTTTGTTCCTGGTGGGATGCTGCCAGTGCTTCCTTAGGGACAGAGGAGGGATGCAGACACTGATGAGCTGTCAGGAAAAGCCAACAGCTTGGGAAAAACCCATCCCTCCATTAGATCAGAAAAGGCACCATCAGGATGGGATGAACAAGTGCATAATAGTCCACCTAATAATGAATAAACTCTTTCCTACCCTGTCATGGCCATTCAGTGGCACCTATCTGGTTTTCACTGAAACAGCACAAAATTAATTGCAAGAGCTGAAAACAGAAAAAAACAGGACGGGAAGATTTTTGTCTCTAAGAAACCACCATCAGGCACTAAATCTTCTCTAAAAAAATCCCCAGTGCAACTCTGGGGATCAACACACAGATAAAGGCAATCGCATCTCCCAGCCCCGGTTTCAAGTGGGACAACTCAGCACTTCTCAGAGTCGAGACCCAGGTGTGTGGGGCCAGTTGTGCAGCTGAGGGGCCTGGGGGCTTGGACAACACCTGGGAGCCAGCACCAAGCACCGAGCTGAGCAGCTGCACCCCAAGGGTCAGCAGGACTTTGGGGCTCAGTCCTGTGAACATGCCCAGGGTTACCCCAGCAGCACTGTGCTAATCCCAGTGCTAATTTGTCAGGTCAAATCCCTCATGTGCCCTAGACCACAGAGAGGGCCAAGAAATCCCTTTCTCAAAGAAAGGATTTACCCAGCCATGCTTGTGTTATCGGGAAAACTTCCTGAGCTGCTCATGCATAAGAGCCCCTGTTAGCTGGACACTTGACCCATTGATTTTCTATACATAAAGTCACAGTGAGCTGGCAATTTGGGTTTAATCCTATGGAAAATATTAATTTGGGAATTTGTTCAAGGACAGCGCTGTCAAATATTTTCTCTTTGCCCAGCCTTGGCCAAAGCCAGCTCTGAAGCCACCTTCATGTGCAGGGTGTCCTCTGCTCGGGGTCCTTTGGCAGTGCCACTGGCCTGTGCTGAGGCTGCCACGTAGTCACAAGCGTGGCTCGAGAGCTGTGCAGGGAACAGGGGCTGATCCCATCCAGCTGGGCCAGCTGCTGGCCAGAGAGGCTGCAGAGTGTGAGAAGGAACACTTGGAGCTTGGGAGGCAGGAATTAGTGGAATTGTTCAGCTGGAAGGGACATGCAGCAATCATCTAGTCCAACTGCCTGACCACTCCAGGGCTGAACTGTTTTCTAGGAACCAGCTTTGCTTTATTTTAAAGCCCTTTCGTTCAAACAAACAAACAGAAAACAAAAAAACAACCAAACAAAAACAGCACCCCACAAAAAAACACAACCCCACCTAAAAAAAGTACTATGTAAAACCTCTGAAAAACAAACCAAACAACTTTAATATATGCCAAGTACTACTAAAAGCAAATTCCTTGTTACTAAATTGCTAAATTCTCTCTTGTGAGTGATGCTCATCCCTCGAGTGCCTTGGAGGAGCCTGTGCAGTGCTTGGCAGCAGGAGCAGTGGCCAGCATGTTGTGGTGGCCCCGAGCCATGGCCAGGTGACAGGACAAAGTGACTGTTGTGAATTGCACAACTGGAAAAATTATATTTCCACAGAACAAGCTGAAGTACCAAATAGTTGGGCTCAGTCTACATGGTAAGTTGGTGCAATATCCTTTGGAGAAGGGCAGGGGAAACAACTGACCTTGTCTCCTTGGAGTGTCACCTGCAGTAAATACAAGATATTCTAAATGTTTCAGGAGATTTTGTAACTCACAGTGGGGTTGCCCTGAGCTGAAAAGATTATGGGGTGGAATCCGAGCCATCCTGCAGTGGAATCACATGTGGGACCTGTGATGTTCAGCACACCAGACAAGGCAGAGAGGAGTCTAGCTTGTCCAAGAGCATCACCCACCTCAGCCCTGCCGTGGGTCAGTGTTCCTGGGATACAGCAGGACAGGGACACTGTGGTTGCTTTGGCTTCTTATCAACAAAACACTTTTTAACCCTTCTGACAAAAGTGAATCATTGAGTGTCAAAGTGGTGTGTTCAGGGCAAAGGGACAGAGGATAGAGAAGGACCTTCCCAAGAAGTTGTCAAAGGAAGCTCTGCTCTTCTCCAAGGGCTTAGTCCTGTCCTTTCCCAATCCAGATGTTTGCTATGGACCAGTAGCTGTAGTTCTAAGCTGGGCCAGGGTTTACATGCAGACACTGGTACTAATATTCCATCAAAATCTGGTGGAAGTTCAAATGGAACTTTACCATCAGGAGTTACTGTTTTGTTAGCCCAGAAGAGATCTGTGCCAGGTGTGAAACAGCACTGGCAGAAACTGCAGGGAGCCAGCCCCAGTGTTTGTTAAAGCTGTGCCTGACAGTGGCGGTGTTTTAAGGGAGGGCAGCTGGGCAGCTTCTGCAAGTGTCAATCGTGGGCAAAGCTTTTCACCTGGCATGCATGGCTTTCAGCTGTGTGACTACCTGGCAGGAGCTTAAACTGATCAGCCAGAGCTTGCAGTGCCTTGCAAATGGATGATGCTGGCTGTGGGGCTAAGGGTTAGACCTCAGAACTGCATCTTACTGCCTTTTTCCTCAAATGAAGGGGTGTTGCTGTAACTGGAAAGCCACAGAAGCAGAGAAGCTGATGGGTAGGGATGTGTTCTCTAGAACTGAGAGACTTGGTGAGTAACAACTGAATAAAGGATGTTTCTGATGACTGATTTGAATGCTGATGATGTTGCAGAATGAGAGGCACATTCGAGCTTCTGGAAATTGGGTTGTGTTTCCTGCTGGATTGCCAGTCTGCAAACCAGACCTGGCACTGTGGGCCTGAGCCTGCCCTGTGTTTGCAGAGGGTGGGAGGGAGGTTTGGGAGGCAGGACCCATCCCTGCGTGCAGAGTCCCTCAGCCAGGGTTCTCCACGTCCAGCAGCACCTCGTTCATATCAAAAACTGAAGTAAGCCCGCTTTAATTTCACCTTCTGCTTTTGGGGAGTGAATTCTGGAGGGAGGGAGGCAGAGATGACAGTGGTCTGTGCTCAGCTCTCCCCAGGTCAACCACAGCCTTATCTCACCCCTCCATCTCGGGGAGGGAGGTCTCTCCGACTCTATCACACCTCTTTCTGTTTTGTTTTCTTGCTTCCTTTATGACTTCTCTAAAGGTAAAATGCTTTTAAAACCTCTCCCATCACAGGCAGCCAATGATCACAGGTGACTCAGTTCTGTGTAGCACCTTGGCAAGAAGTAAGAAGTAATAAGGTAAGCTCGGTCCCATGGTGCACTTTGGAAATCACCAGATACATTCAGTGTCCTCCTGGTCACCAGGAAAACTATTTGTATCTTTACCTCCAGATGTATTTTTTTCCACTGTTTCTTTGAAACATGCAATTTGCGGGGGCAATATTTAAGTTCAGGAAGAGCAACTATTACAGCAATACATCTGAATTTGCCAGCAGGTTCTGGGGTGGCTGTGGATTTCCAAGGACGATGGGTGTGGGTTTCTGGAGAGTGGCCACGAGGGAGCTGTGGCCAGGGGTGGGTCTGTGCTGGCCCAGAGGGAGGGGGTGGGAGGTGCTCCTGCATATCTCTCTCAACTCAGGGGGATGCTGTCACAGGCAGTGGTGGGAGGCAGGGACGGGGCTTTCTCATTCTTTCTGGTGGTTTGTCTGTGCATGGTAGGTGGTTAAAAGGGCACTCAAAAAGGGTCCCTGCAGAGTTCTGTCCTGGGCCCAAACCTTAGCCCCTGTCGTGAGGACAGAGCAGGAGCGCTTAATTGCAAGTAATAAAAATTAAAAGCCCTTGCACGGGAAGTGTAACACAGATAGAATATGCTTCGAGACACGCAAGCCCAGTACTTATGGAAGTTATTAGAACACAGATTGTGCTGCTGCCAAGAACATTAGATCCAGATTTCTCTTTTTTTTTTTCTTTTTCCAATTGCCTTTGAGAATACTCAGAGCATTGCACTTAAAAAGCTTCAAAGTCTGGATGAAGATTCAAATAACTTAGGAAATTGGATATAGAGAATTAGGGTTGGTTCAGGATTGTTTCTGACCAGACTTAGATTGGGTTTCTGTAGGTCTTACAACTTTGGGAAATAAATTCTTTTGTACTTTTACATAATATTGCTGTCAATGATAACCAGACTTAGTCTATGGATTACTGATGCGCCATTAGCTCAGAGGAATTTTTTAATACTTGCCATTTCTTCCCCTGACTTTTTCTAAAATGTTTTTTTTTTAATTATTTTCCATTCTGTCCTGTAGTTAGGGCTATTATTACTAGAGAAGATTATGGTTTCTTTTAATAAGTGTATTCTTTGCCCACAAGAGCTCACAGCCTTTGTGACTCAAGGACGTGGCTAATAGCTCTCTGTGTCTTAATACACAACAAAAGAGAGTTTAAAATATTTCAGCTATGACAAACAGACACTGTAGCCTCAGTGCCTGTTGTATTTCTCCACTCTGATAAAGTCATGGGAAGAATTTACATGCTGAAGTTCTCTGACCATGCTTCCTTTGGGTCAAATCCTGTGGGTGAGACTTGTGTGAGTCTTCTCCCTAATACAACTGAGAGCAGGAGGGCTCTGACAAGCAGCTTCAGATTGCTGGCTGGTATCAGGAATCACCCTAAATTATGTCTCTTCTTGTTTCTGTGGAAGCACTGGCATTAAGGATAACCTCTATCAGAGTATTCTTAAAAGCTTGCCCAGCTTAGTTTTTTTTTTTTTTTATCACCATTCATTTGCCAATATTTTAAAAAACATGATGGCACTGGGGTGGAATTTATTTTTTGCCTGTTTGTAAGGTTTACTTGCTTGTTTCACCCTGTAGAAGTATGAGGAATAATTAATTGAGCATGGCTTTGACCTTGAGCACTTTGTGTGAAAGGGAAATATGTGTGTGGGAAAAGTTTATGGAAAATGCTATAAATGCAAAAGAAATGCATTCAGAAAGTCGCTGAGGGAAACTGCTACCTACCCAATTTGAAAGGGCAAAATTTAATTCTAAACTGGTTTCTTCTTCTGCATTTTCTTGGTGCAAGGGCTGAAAGGAGTTGTACAGAAAAGTAAACATCTGTGCAGAGGGAATTACCTGGATTTAAGAGTGGGTGGAGGAGGAGTGCGAGTGGGTGTTCCAGGTTGGTTTTCTTTCCCCTCATTATGAACTTAAAAAATCAAATATGAGTCATGCTGGGGGTGCTACAGAACTTCCTGATCAAGGCGATGGGATATCAAGGCCAAATGTCATGTTCAGAATGTTAAAAGCTAAACTGAATTACATTAAAGTTAAGCCTTGGAGGAGGTGCTGGAGTGGGTGGGTGCTCAGCAGGAAAACCCAACTCTATCTCAGCCAACCTGACCAAGGTCTCTGATCAGAACTCTTTAAAACCATGGACTCCTCCAGAATAAATGTCTTTGTGATGGTAACACAACTCTTCTGTTGGCCATCCCAGTTCAGACTCTGACTGGTGCAGCATCTCTGATCCTGTGAGATCATGCAAAACCCTTACAATGTGTGTTTGCACAGGGCCAGCTCAGTAAATGTTGCTGTTTGATCTCTTCTTTCTCACAGGGCTGGACAGGAGCACTTTGTTCATCTCTAGGTTTTGTGAAACTCAACAAAGTGCTCTTCAATTTCTGTCTGTTTTTAAACTGAGCTGTCCTTTGGACTGGCTGGGCTGGGTGGGGCAGGGAGCTGCATCCCCTCCGTGAAAACCCTGAGACTAACCTGAGATCAGAGATAGATAACATTAAACAGTGACATCAAGAATGAAAACTCTCGGCAGATCCCCCGTTTAAAAGCAGCTTGTTTTAAGCCTAGTGTGTTTCAAAGTCCTGTGGAAGGTGAGGTGGGACTGAGTATATGAGCAAATTCAGGTATTACTCAGCAGCTGCTCTGAGTGGAAGGAGAGTAGTTGGTTGCATTTACTGGATGTGCTGTGAATAATTCCAGGACAGCAAGTCAGCAGGTTTGTTTTTGTGTGGGTCCCATCCTTTCATGCACAACCATGAAAACTCCTTCTTCCCTTGGCTGTGGGAACCCTGCCCTGCAGAACCCTGCTGCAATTCAAGTCTTCTTGGGGCTTCAAATGTTTTCATAGGCTTTGAGCTTTGCCCGTTTATCATTTCATTTCAGTTTTCAAAGGTCACTGTGATGTGGGGGTTTCCAAAGTGCTTACCTTGCCCAGGATGCAGAAAAGTGCAGGCAGCTACACCCAGACCTTCACCACCACTGCTGTTTTAGCCTGGAGATGCCTTGTGGTTCAGGGTCTGCTGAGAATGGAGAAAACTCCTAATGTTTGGACTAAAGCATGAAAATATGACAGATTTATTTCTCTGTGTGACTTACAAGTGTTGTCTCTTTCTTCCTCTTACCACCATTTTGTCAGCTGCCAAAATCAGTTCTGATGTTTCACTCTAGGCTGGATTTTGGTCAGTGGTCAAGACATGACAAGAAATGGTGCAAACCTTCTGACTTACATGTGTGATAAATCACACTTCCATGACAAGTCATTTCCATGATTGTTAGCAGCTTCAACACCAATCCTTGTCCAAAACTCGCTGACTTGGGTAGGCTCTGAGTAAGTGTGGTGAAGTGTGCTAGCAGCAGCAAGATAAGATTCATCTTGCAAAGAGATATCTATGATATTTCAGAGTTAGAAAACCAACTGAGAAGTCCATTGTGTTTTATCACAGTGTCAAACTCACATCTCAGCCTTTTGCTGGGCTTAGAAAGACTATAGATTTTTAACTGATATCAGCTAGATTCTGATACATGCCAATTGTCTTTTGGCTCAATTTTATGGCAAACTATAGTTCTATCTGTATTTAGAGAAGTCTAGGTTCCCCCATCCACTCTAAGGCATGAGTAGAAAACCCTTGAAATCTGTGGAGCATTTAAGTCCTGTGATACCCCCGTGTTGCTGCTGCCTCTACTCACGGAAACAGCATCAGCAACCCTTGGGAGACCCATCATCCATGTCCTCTGCTACCTGTTATGTTGGTGGTGGTGGTGTTGGAATTGGCCTTAATGACTGCTTTGTGATAGTCTGCATTTTCAAAAAACTTCTTCCCTTTCAAGTCTCTGCATAAGGCTTCTGCAAAAATAAAAAAATGTGTACCAGAAAAACAGCATCTGACACCCAGTGCTGATTTACACAGAGATATGCAAAGTCTTGTGCAAGGCATATTATGCTCTGTGTCCTTTTTAAAGCATATGATTAAGTACTGGTTTGTATCTAGTCATAACCTCTATAAATGCTGTATATTGAAGAAAAAAAAATGTGAAAAAGGCAAAGCAAAAGCTATCCAGTACAATGGGAGAAGACACTGCAGCATATGGAACCTCAAGGTTTATTTGGTCAGGTTCATGTCAAAGCCCATTGTAAAGCAGTAGAAACTAAAAGCAAGGGGTTTATGCTGGGGGTTAAAGCAGATGGTGGGTGTTGGGTCTCTTCCACGCCCTGGGGATTGTGCTGGATCTCCCTGTCTGTGGGTCAGGGTTGGGTTTTCTGTCCCTTTGTGCAAAGCCCCCCCAGACATGCAGCTTTACTATGAATCTCTGGTGACATCACAACACTTCAGATTTGGTAACTGCACAAAATAAATGACAATGCTTGCTCATGCTTGTTATACCAAGCTTTAATTGCATGTACAGTTTTCATTTGCCTGCTTGCATTAGCCAGCAAAGATTAGCATTAATTAGCACCAGAATATTTGCATTAATTAGCGAAGACTGTGGTTTGTAACAGCCATCTGTCCCCTCCCTTTCCCTCCCAGCCCCACACTGCCTGGGCAGCTCTTCCCTAGCCCAAGCCTTGCTGGGATTTCCAGGGTTCATGGCAGGTGCATTTGCCATCCAGGTCCAAACCCGACTCACGTCTCCCGACGTTGCTGCAGTTCAGGTTCTGGTTGACCCACCTCAAGAATTCTTTCAGACTCTCTTTAAATTCTGAGAACCTTTTTCCTGCTTTTGAGCAATGGCCCTCTGTGGATGGAGATTTCTAAGAGAGAAGAGCAGATACTGATGTATGAGATGAGGAGCCCTGCCCAAATGCTGCACAGTCCTCCTCAGCTCCCTGGGCTGGGGGTGACGCTGCCCTTCACTGCCCTCAAACCATTTCACACAAGTCTTAGAAATCCTCAGTCATTAGCTCTTTCTCTTTGACTTTCCCAACACTGCAGCCTGTCCTGGGCTGTTTTTTGGAGGCAGGGCAGTCTGGTCAGAGCATTTCTCTCGCAGTGCCCAGGTCCTGGGGCTGGGGAGGGAGTGTGGGGTGTGTTTGGGGTGCCAGCATCCTGGCAGGGTGGTTGGAACCAGCCTCGGACAGGCTTCATTCTGCAGCTCCAGGGCTTAACAAATCGGTGCTTTCCTGGGCTGCTTCCTCCAGCCTGCTCCTCTGTTCCAGGGAATTGCCTGAGCACGACCACTGTTCCCACTTCAGCCACTAGTCCATACAAATCCAGTTTTCTATTCATTTCATTTCTCCTTTTCTCTTTTGGATTCAAAAAGCACATTCTTTCTGTGCAGTATTCCTGGTCTCTGTCTTTTCTGCTATTAATTGCCCTGTCCTTCCTGAAGGACAAGCTGTGCACACCATTATTTATTGCACCTAATAAATAATATTAATTACTGCAGGTCTACATGAACTATATTGATATGGTCTTTATAAGACTGAAATTGCACAGGAGAGACAAATTTTGATATCCTTCCTTGGGGCTGCAGCTGTCCAAAATTAAAAAATTTTGTTGCTAAACAATTTTATTGCTAAAAAATGAAATGGTAGAGCCCCTGGTGTTAAAACCTCTGGATAAATGGATAATTACAAGAAAACGTTTGAAATTCAATTCAAACAAATAATAGCAGCTTACCTTCAAAACGTAGCAGGTTTTTTCTAGCTTTTGCATACCTTTCTCCACTTTCTTCACACACTTCCATATGGAAATCTTTTTGAGTTCTCGAATGAATATTTCAGTGTTACTATGTGCACAGCATAGGCTCTAGGAGAGAAAGGGAAAATAAAGAGTGTTCTAGTTTGCAACTAGAAAGCTTTTATTTCTGAAAAGAACTGTTGACACATCATGCCAAATACACCAGCTGTCATTTTTCTCTGAAGTACCATCTTCTACATAGTCATATTATAAGGAAACCCTTTATAACTGTTGTAAGTGGAAACTTTGAAAATAAAGTGGTCCAGTTTCTGTCAATGGTGAATGTGACCACATTGGGAATTTGATTCAGTTCCATCTAAATCAGAGAGTGATTCATTTGTCTTTGCATTGGAAGTAGGACACTTAGAGAGAGCTACTTTAACCATCTTCTTTCTATTGCCAGTCATTTGGAGACCAGGCTTTGCAATCACCATGAGAAATTTCTCTGGAAAAGCATTAAAAAGAACTGATACAAACTGAGGTAGAGTACTGTTTATCTTTGGTAGCAATTAGAATGATTATTAGCCACATTCCAATAACCTCTTAAAAATATGATATTACAACAGTATGTGGGGTCAGCATTTACATCTACAGCAATTACAGCTTGCCTTTAATTGTCCTCATACTTGCCATGACAGGTTATGCTCCAAGTTCCCTTTGGAGACTCTGACTGATAATAATAGAATGGGAAACAACAGGTTCTTACCTCTATGTGGAGCGGTGTGGAGAACATCTCCTGGAAACAACAGAAATCCATTAGTCACAAATTAGAAATCATTTCAGAAAGTAAATCTGGTGTGAGGGAAGTGGAAACTTATTTACATTTATGGTGTCATTTTCAGCCTCAAGCAAACAAAGCATTTCATCGATTAGCGTGTATTTAGTCTCGTTGTGCAGATGAGGCATTTTCTTCAGGGGAAGAAAGGAGCTGGACACCCCAGAGCTCAGTAGTAGGAATAACAAATAAGGATGCATTTTAAAAGTGCCGATTTGGGAGCTTGACCCCTGCAATCTGAAATGGGCTTTGCATTCAAGCTCGTCTCTCTGGCAGATAGTAAAGTGGCTTATATAGGGAAGCTGAGTAAGTGCAGGATGCGATTGCTATCTTATCTTGTTCATAAATCATTAAAATAGCAAAGCAACAACAACATGATAAGTTGAATTAGCAGCATATCTGACTTGAGAAACTTTTCTGATTAAAGATCTGGTGAATTTCCTACAGATGTAACTTCAGAGCCACACCTTGGTCCAAGAGCCACATGCAAGGGCACAGATGGTATGTGAGAGATTGTAAAAGGAGAACATATTGATCATAGAATCATAGAATCACAGAGTGGTTTGGGTTGGGAGGGACCTTAAAGCTTATCTTGTTCCAACCCCCTGCCATGGGCAGGGACACCTTCCACTAGCCCAGGTTGCTCCAAGCCCCATCCAACCTGGCCTTGG
>JAWWEE010000025.1:7438979-7453173 GCA_035221455.1 Xenops minutus
CATGGGCAGGGACACCTTCCACTAGCCCAGGTTGCTCCAAGCCCCGTCCAACCTGGCCTTGGACACTTCCAGGGATGCAGGGGTAGCCACAGCTTCTCTGGGCACCCTGTGCCAGGGCCTGCCCACCCTCAAAGCCAAGAATTTCTTCTTGATATCCAATCTAACCCTGCCCTCTGTGAGTTTGAAGCCATTCGCTGTTGTCCTATCCAGGACAATATCTGAGGAAACTTGTAGCAATGCACCTGTGAAGCTGATTGTTTCCCCTCAGATAAACCCACATCTTCCATTGCTGTAAATTTGTGCAGTTTGAAGATGTCAGCATGTCTGAAGCTGCTCTCAGCTGAGGGTGCAGCCCATGGGACCCACTCAACCACCCGTGTGCACCTGCAGTGTGACTTGGGCGGGCACGTGCGAGCAGGGGGGCACGAACACGTATGGCAGTCTTGCAAAGCCCTTGGCAAATATCTTCTCTTTGACCTGAAAGGAAAACAAAAGGCTGTTTGTTCATAGTAATTAGTAAGTGTGAGAGCTGGGTTTTACTCTGGTATAATTAATTTGTATGAGAGTGCTGTGCAAATCTGCAGTTCCAGCTGGCAACTGCAGCTTCTCCTTCTCGGGATGGGGGGAAGGTTTGCTTCTTCATTAATGGTATTCCTGGGGCCTTATGTAACACTTCACAAAGGTCATGAGGTAGTTTTGCATGGGGACATGTTGGTAAATGAGAAGAAGGGCTGCAAGGACAGTGGCACGTTGTGCAGTAGTGTGTCAGGGGTGCTTTGGGGTGGGACCCCAGCATCCCCCAGGACGGGAGCCAGGGCTCCCCTGACTTTCAAAGCACTGTGGCTCTCCCAGCACAATCAGCTTAGAGCAGCATAAACACAGGGAGCTCCCTTCAAGAGAGCTCTGCATTCAAAAGGGAAATTGCCAGAGCAGTTGCAGAACCAGGACTTTGCTAATGGGAAGGTAATGAATCTCTAAAAACAAAAAGGCTAATTTGTTCCATGCTAGGTGGTAATTAATATCTCAGTTAATAAAGGAAATGTCATCAAGGGAGTTCTCAGTGAGAAGGCATTTCTGGCCACCAAGAAAAGGGAAGTCATTAATCATCAGCCTTAGTGCCAAGCATGCCTGGCAGCGCTGTGGGAGGTTTTGTAACTTGCCCTGGGACACCTGGGCTGCCTCACCTGGCCCTGTGCTCAGGAACAGCCCTGGCTCCAGCAGAGAGCTGGGAGCAAGTCCTCCTGCAGTGCCAGAAGAAACATGCTTGGCAAGTGCTGTTTGGAAAGGGTGAGGGAAGAGTCCAACTCTCAGCTGGAGCACATCAGGACCAAGCTTTGCCAACATGCCCATCAAACAGGGCCAGCTGATATGAGGGTCTCCCCTAAATATTTCCAGTATGGCACAGTTTCTATTCTAAGTCTCCATTTGATTTTTAGATGTGATATTTCATAGAAAATGTCTGATGAAGAGCCAAAGTGGCAGATGGGTTTTTCCAGGTTTGATTAGGGAAATTTTGTGTTGAGTCAGGGATGCATTTCCCTTTGCATAGTCTTCTAAATAATAATAATATGAATATTTGAGACTGGGTGATGTTCTAAGTTCTTTGTCTGGGTATGTTTTGGGTTGTCCCTACTTTAAAATACAAGTTTGCATGTCAACCATGGCCTCATTGTTCAATGTTCATTTACCTGCTTTGCATACTGGAGAAGTTATTTATATTTTCCAGTACTATGTGAAAGGTTCTTGTAGCAAAGACTATGTGGGAAATGACTGTCATGGCTGCACTTTCCAGCCCTGCTTTGGTTCTGCTCTCTGAGGAGAAGCCTGAATCATTCCCTCAAAGGGCAAAATTTTAGTTTCAAGCTCCTCTTGGTCCTCTGGTGTCCAGGCCCCCTCGTTTCCCAACCAGGCTGTTAGGAGACCAAAAAGCTTTAGGCATCTGCAAGGTCTTTTCCACTGCCAATCTGAGGTAGGTAACATTAAAATGAGTCACCAAGATGAAAGTTTAAGGGTACTAAACCGGCGCACTGAAAGATGCAAAACAGAAGTAAAAACCAAACAAAGGTATCTCTGTACTTTCTCCTGTGTGAATTTCAATACCTCTTGGTAACACGAGGAAGCCCTTTCTGCTCCTTATCCCTGGAGGTGGGAGAGATGAGGGAAGGACAGTGTCCTTTACCTTCTTCCACTTCTGGCTGGATCGTTTGTCCCATGGGAAGCTGCTGCCAAGAGGTTCAACCACCACCTTACTCTGTAAGGGGACTCACTAACCAGACCCCCAGTTGCAAAGCGCTGTGCAGGGTGTATGTTCATCTAAGCCATCAGGCAAATACTGACACCTTCTAAATCCATTTATTGAATCATTTTTGCATCAGGCACCATTTGGAACATCATTGCTCCTTTCAATCCTCGCCCCCCTGGAAAACATACCGTGGCTTAATGTCAAGCAGCTCCAAAGGTGCTGGAGAGAGGCACAAGATGTTGTCGATGGGGTGAGCTCCGGGAGAGCAGCTCCCCGTGCACAGGATGCACCTTCGGTGGTGCTGCAGTGGCCGGGTGGCCGCACCGAGCCCTGGTGCCTGCCCTGACTCCTGCTCACCGCCAGCCCTGCCTGGGAAACCGTGGGCCTGACACAGTTCCTTTGATTTTAACTCTTTCTGTAACGAGAGAAATATTCACTGTGCTTTATTAAACCATTTCAGTCTGTGGGGTTTCTTGTAACAAAAAGGTGTTGTGTACCAAAGATGCTGGAGACAGGACTGTTCGTGCTTGTAACCAGTAGTGTATTGGCAGAGGGAGTTTTGAGAAGCTGGGATGAGCAAAAAAGCACACCAAGTCCCCCAAAGTGGTGTAAAATAATGGACATTAAAGCTTGGGAGTTGTACCCCAAGGGGATGCCTTATGGGTGGGTTTAGCAGGGCTCTGCAGGGGAACCTGAGGCACACAAGCCCTTTTGCAGGCTCGTTCCCAAACAGCTCAGCTGAAATCTTCCCTCACCTTTCTGTGACACTTCTGAGCTCTTTGGTGTGATGTTGAGAAAAGATTAAAAGGCTGAGTGAATAACCGGCAGGCAGCCCTCCTTCCCAGCCGTGGCTGCTGCGGGCGGTGCAGGCTGTGCTGCAGGCCGGGGCTGCCACCTAGAGAGCAGCCACCGATAGTGCCAGACACTTCCTCGCCTCGTTTTTGGAGAGGAAACCCTTGCTGAACCTCAGCACATCCCGAGTGGGTGCAGCGTCTGGAACAAGGTGGAGCTGCCTGCTCTGGGACTTACCCGAGCCTAAGAGCTAAGAAGTTGTCTCAGGAAGATGACCTGGAGAATAGTGATAGTAATTGTATTTGAATTTGAATTCAGAAGGCAGTGTCTGGGAGTTCGTGTGTCTGCTGGTCCCCAGTGATGGTGGTGGGCTCAGCCTGCTCCAAGAGAACCATTATCACAGGATCATGGAACCACAGGCTGCTTGGGTTGGAAGGGACCTTAAAGCTCATCTCCTTCCAACCCCCTGCCATGGGCCAGGACATGTTCCACTATCCCAGGTTGCTCCAAGCCCCATCCAATGTGACCTTGAACATTTCCAGGGATGGGGCAACCAGAACTTCTCAGAGCAGCCTGGCCCAGTGTCTCACCATTTTCCAATGGTCACCGAGAGCAGTGATCCACAGCACCTCCCAGTAGTCCTGGCCCACTGCTCTGTCTCCCTCTCAGAAAACTAGTGCTAACAAATATAAAATGTTATTTGGAAGGAAACTGAGCCTTTTACTAATCTTTCCCCTCACATTCCTACAGGGGCATGGCCCCTTCCCTCCTTGGAAGTTCCTAACTGTTCCTCCCTTTTGCACCCAGTTGGCTTTGGATGCAGCGTGTGGGATTGTGCTCCTGCTCTCTCAACCTTCAAGCTGGAGGTCACTAACAGCCCTTTCAGACCAGCTTTCCAGCAGGCTGTGTGTCAGTCTCAGGCTGATGGGACTAGAAGGTTCCCTGTGGTCCCTCACAAGGCTTGTCCTAATGGACATTGCAAGCTCCATCCCAAAGCACAGATATGCCCAGTGTCACCCTCCTCCTGCCCTCTCACCACTTGCAGGATGAGCTGCTTTGACCTAAACCCACTAAAAGTGTTGAACCTTGTTGTTTCGGGGGTTTTTTGCACTCTATGTTGTTGTAGGTCTTGGTTAATGTTTTATTCCTGACTATTTGGGGGCGGCAGAGAGATGACGGCTCAATCTATTGTTGGCTTGTGGTTTTTTTCATGTTCATACAATGACTACTGTGTCTGCCTTCCCCCACACTCACGGAGCTCCCCTTCAGGTGTTGTTAAAAATATTGGCCAGTTTTTCAAACATGGGAGTTGCCTTAATCCCTGCAGATTCCAGGGTGGATTTCCCTGCCTCTTCAACCCGCCCTGTCCTGCAGACAGTGTGGTGTTGGGGGATCCCACGGGCACACCACGGCTTGCACAACCACTGCACTCTGCTAAATTCTCTATGAATCATGAGGTTTAGGGAAATTCTTTGCAGGTGCTCAGTGATGCCTGCAAAAGTAGGTAAATATGATGGGTTAGGCTTGGATTGCTTCCTGGAGGTCAAATTCCAGTGGGAGAATCCCCTGAGAGGGGAAGGTGTGTGTCCAACAACCCTGATGGTCCATGATAGTGCTGCTCCCTCACCCCAGCCCCAAAAAGGAATTCCTTTTTTTTTTTTTTTTCCTTTCCTGTTTGCTACGTTTTTGCATTCTTCTGCATGGGTGAATCTTCCTGAAATCCAAATATCCATCTGGGTGGAAAAGGGGAGATGCTGGAGGGAAATATCCACCATGGAGTGAGAGTAAAGAAAGCCACAAAATCCTGATCCACTATTTAAGTGCTATTTTTACTCAGATTTGAAAACACTACTGGTCTTAGGTGGTATCTGGGTCTAAGGATGGTGATCCTCTACACAGCCTTGTCAACCATCTATATAGATTATACAATCAACTTAGAGATTTCTGAATATAATACCCTGCTGACACTGTCCAAACCTCACTGGTAGGAGACATTGGTTGAATCAATCTAATTTTTTTTTAGATAGAATATTCCTTAAATCACCATAAATATATTATTATGTTTATACTACAAAATGTAGTCTATATATATTAAAATATTATACAGTTTATGTTTTTGTATCTAAACATAAATTGTATCATATTTATTATATCTAGTGCAATATATCTTTATATAAAAAAATCTACATCTTTAAGATATATATGCCATTAAATAAAAACTGCTAAGACTTACATTTGTGCAAGAAATTTATTTTGCATAGATTCTGTTAGAGTTTGGGTACATTTGATAGAGTTCTGCACACAAGTTTCCCACACATTTAACTGTAAAAGATGTACAAGTCCTGTGCCAGCAGCACACAGCTTTGAGGAGAACAGTCACATTAACCCAATTTGCACTTCACATTTTTAACATTTTGTAATGATTGTCACTGCATTTGTGGCACAGTAATAGTCTTCAGTTAAAATAAGCACTTAGGCATAATTTGCAGAATTGCATCCTTCTACAAGGCTGTCCCCTGGAAATGTGTCAGCCTCCTCAGGGGGCAGGTGAAGGTGTGGGTGACACCGGTGGCTCTGCCCCAGGGGCTGGCCTTGCCCTGGCTCAGAGAGCACTCGGGTGATGCAGCCCTGGGGCTCTGCACTGGGACAGTGTCAGAGAGAAATAGTGTGACAGCAGAGCCCAGGCTGGATCCCCTGAGCAACTCTTCACACACCATTACACTGCAGTCCCCTAAAGCAAATCATTATTGCATTTAGTTGTTGTAAAAATAAATAATTAGAGATTTCTATAAATAAATAGAATAAATAAATAATAATAGAGATCTGAATAAATAACTGCTCCCAATAGCCTTCTTGAAGGAGGATATGCTCTGCTCAGGTCTCCTTGCAGGCTGGGCAGATATCTTGAACTTCTTTGAAGCTTACGTTGTTTCCTCTGGAAGGGCATTGTGACTCAGGAACCTTAAGAAATACTCCAAATTATCAAAAAAATCATACTCTTTCACTGCATTCCACTGATGTTCCTTGAGGGCAGCCTGAAAGGAAAAGAGTTGAAAGACTCAGAACATATAACTTACATTCTGTTTCCTGATTAGGTTTTTTTTCTTAATAATTAATTTTAGGACTGTGAAGGCTCTGAGGAAGATATTGGGGTAGGAATTCCTGAGGAATGTGTTGCAAGTTGCACCTTGTGCAGTTGTTTCTCAGCAAGAGAAGCCTCAGGCTGGAGCACAGCCCTGGTCCCCACCTACACTAGGGCATCTCTGCCAGGTGATGGACTTTCTCTTGGCAGAGACACCGAGGAGAGGTGAGCAGAGCACAGGCAGCACCAGGGCCATGGCCAAGTGCCAGCTGCGGGCTGGAAGCTGCTCCTGCTGCCACAGGACCAGGAGGCAGCGTGTGCTCTGTTCTCAGTCCAGCCAGGACAGACCACAGGGTCCTCCATGGTCACCTGAAAACAGTGAGCAGAGAATCAGCCCAGACGTACCGTCCACCCCGTGCACGACTCTCCATAAGTCTGGATTTTCTGCAGGTTCAGAACGAGGAGTTTCTGCTCCACACTCTCTTTGCTGTTTTGCAGGGTTTCGATGAATCCTTTCAGGTGGGTGGTTGCATTCCCTCCCGCCTCTGTCATGTTGTTCTGGAATAACAAAGTTGAGTGATTTGGTCTTTTCTGTGCTGTGTGGCTGGCACAGATTCCATCACTTTAATGTAATCAAAATGCCTGCTATGGGAAATAATGTTGCGCAATAATTCGAGGCCAAAGTTATACAGTAACTTTGGCACTTGAGAGTAGGAAACCAACTCTGCAAGCCAGTGCTTTCCTCCTGCTGAAGGCATATGTTACCTTCAGAAGCTACAGAGCAAGCCTGTGGAGGTGGAACTGGGCAGAATTGGGCACTGTTTGCTCTTTTTTTGCCTCCTTAGTGCACTCAGGCATGGGAAGGCAGTGATTCTGGGGAGCATCTCCATTCTCCAACCCTGCTACCCGTGCTTTGCTTCTCCTGAACTTCCCCAGAAGACATGCTGCTGATATCATTGCTAGGATTAGTCTCTAACACCAAAAATTTTGTTCCCAAAAAGGCAGGGAAACAGCCTGTCCCCTGCTTTCCAATGGCAGTAAGGCTCTGGAGGATGGTCAGTTCTGATTATCACCTGTGAAAAGAGAGATAACCAGCACTGGCTGGGAGCCAGATGTTTTGCACCTCTGCACTGGAGCCAGAGCCCTGAGCACTGGTGTTTCAGGGAGACCTTTGCTTGATAACTGTGGAGGAGGAGGACTGATCTTGGGGAGCAGAGCCTTGCACATCACCTGTCAGCACACCCAAACCTAGCACAGTGCTCCCAAAAAGCCCATGGGTGACCTGGTGCCATTTCAGACCTGGCTTACAAGCACAACAGCTTCCAGCATCCTGAACGGGCTGTAACATCTACTTTTCTCTTCCCTCTCAGAAAGCAAACTTTCACCCCACAAGCACACAGCACTGCAATGTGAGCCACAAAGGGATCTTACCAGAGGCATGACTTCTCTGCTGCCCTGAAAGAGATTGATAAAAATCACATTAGCAGGCTCCCCACTAACACAAAAAGTTAGACACGGGGCACAGAGAAAACGAACCAACCTTAGAGCTGAGGTTCTGAAGGACTTGCATGGTCTCCTTGAAGAGGGCCATGGCAGGGCAGGCTGTCTGTGCGGGGAGTGGCACAGGGGATGCCAGGCACAGCCCTGCACAGGACAGCATCACCCCGAGCAGGCACAGCATCGTGGCCAAGGGGCTGCACTCCCCTCCTTGGGCTGCCTAGGTCTGGCTCCAGGCTGCCTCTTATAGTGCTCTGGTGCAAGGAAATGATTAATGCCTTACCACAAGTACGCCTAAACCGAAGGCGAGTAGTCACCTGTAGAATGGAAGCTGTTAGTTTCTTATCTGATTGAGGAAACTACATGTTCCTAAAATAAGGGCTCCCCCTTCGGTGAGAGCGACGTAATTCAGATGTCTGAGCCTGTTAAGTGCTGAAGCCTTTTAATGAACTGATATTGTCTAAAGATTAATGCAAGTTAACCAAATCTCCCTCAGATCTTTATATCCACGTGTGCCCTGTTTAATATTGCAACTGGACTAAATAATATTCTCAATTTTAAGTATTTTTCTATCCTTTTTCTGTGTGCTTGTCATTAGAGCCACATGAATTACTCAATGGTACTATATGAATGACGAATTTGAGAGCCCTCTCGGGATCGTGCAGTGCCTGTGCTGGGAAGACAGACCAGCCAAGGGATGCTGGGTCAGCTCAGCATCTTGGGATGGGGGGCAGTGCATAAAAACTGTCCCTTTCCTGCTTTTTAAGGAGGATTTATCCAGTTCCTCTGCTCTCCTGAGAAGGTTTAAACCATTTGCTGGTATCTCATGATGCTTCATCTGCAGAAAGCTTGGGTGATGGGGTGCATCCCGTCAATGGCAGAATTGCCAATCACTCAAGCTGTGAGTGGGCTCTGGGGACACCATGGTGGGTCCTGAGCATGCAGAGCCCTCTCCTGTCCCCCAGCCCCACAGAGCCTGCTGGGGAGGAGAGAGGGGCTGCCCTTGGCCCAGCTGCACTGCTCCTCTGTGCTCACCCCAAGGGAAGGAACATCCTGCCAGGATTACACCCACAGGACATTGGGTCTTTACTATCCAAAACCTCAGAATGTTTTGTTTACAGGTTTGTGCTGTAATTTAAATTGTGCTCTTTCAATACTGCAGGAATTCCATTATGTAATTGACATTCTTTAGGGGCATTAGATTTTCTTGCCCTTAAAAAAGCCCAAGTGGTACATAGCTCAATTGACTCCTTTGTGCTCTTCCCCTGCGGCAAGGACAGGTGACCCACACACGCAGGTGCCATTCAAGCCCCGTTGCTGCTTTTCCCACTCTCATGGCATTTTCCTAGTGGTCCCTGAGCTGAAGTTTTACAGAAACACATATTATAACTCCATTGGTTTCCTTGCGTGATATTAATTAAATCAGAAGGCACTGTCGTGTTAGCTACAAACCAGATCTTTGAGATGCTGCTGGGTACCTCTGTCCCCTAGGGAAGTGCCTTGTTCAGTTCTTTGTTTTCAGTCATTTTACTAATTGTTTGGTGAGTGAGGCATCTCTCCTGCTGTTCCCCACAGCTCAGCCTTGGGGAGCCCTTGCAGGATGAGCTGCCCTGGAAGCATCAGCTGGAGCAGAGCAGACTGTGCTCCCTTGTCTGTGTGCCCCAGATCTTCTGGCAAGGAAACTGGGGTAGTTTTCCTGCTTTGCTGGAGCTACACTGATGGTCCCAATATTACCCTGTAAGCAACAGACTGGTTTTACTCCAGAGCTGAGGGTAACCCACTGTGTGTTCCCTTGGTGGAGCAGCATCCACTGGAATGCTGTCTTGTGCCATCAACTAATTTTGGCAGTGGGTAATACCAGCCTCTGTGGTACACATGTGGTCTCTTCAGAAAACCCTGTGATTCTTTTCTTTTTAATGAGTTCAGGAACAGTGTGGACCCTTCCAGTGACACTGTGCATTGCACACCCTGGGTAGCAGAATTGCACCTGAGACCCAAGTGCTCACCACCATCTCTGCTGCCTTCACAGGGAATGGATGCTGCAGGACTTTGTGTGTCCCTGGCACTGCTGTGGCTGTGGAGGTCAAACAGATTACAGCATGGTTTAAAGGGAAAGAATGGATTGTATGGGTTGATTCATAGAATCATAGAAGGGGTTGGGTGGAAGGACCTTTAAAGTTCATTTCGTTCCAGCCCCCTGCACTAGACTGGGTTGCTCAGAGCCCCATCTCCCCCTACCCTGCATGGATGACTGTGCCTGCTGGGGCCACATGTTGTAGCCAGATTCAAATGGCAGGGAGGATTTTCTTCCTTTGGAAGAGGCAGCATGAGTTAGGGCTACAGGTACACGTATCAGTGAGCACTAGGGATTTTGCTTTTATCTCCAAAATATCTAAAGAAAAGAGAGTCCCTGCAGAGAGGGCGGAAGGGAAAGGTGTGGGCAGGACAGGCTTTTACTGCTGGAAAAAACAGAATTGTGAAGCTGGGACTCCACCTTTTTCTTTTTATTCTTTTTATAGCCAGTAATGACATGCAAATACATTCTTAGATTGCAGCCAGGGTGGAAAAAAAAAGAAGAGGTGATAAAATCAGAAAGGAAGATGGAACTTGCGGTCTACTTGTGTACGCACATCGATCACTTGGTCTCACACACTGACTCACTTGCCAATATTCACTCAGAGATGAAACCACCGTGACCACCCTGCTCCCCTCATGGTCAGATCAGCATTGACCTTTCTTTCCTGTTCTGTGTGGAGGGTTTGCTGCTGAAGGAATCTGACAGGGCAGCAGGGAGTTTCCAGCCAGGGCTCACGCAGCAGCACCTCTGGCCAACTCCACCTCCACCAAAAAGTCTGAGGAGATGGAAACCATTGGTATGATTTCACTTCTAGGCAGAGCCATCTGAAACACCCGTATTCTCGTCACACACGGAATTAAATTAATGCACAGAAAATGGCCTGGCCCTTTAGGAATTAATGAAAAGCTTAATAGAAAATTAACTGGAAAGATAACAGAAAATTAACTGAAAATGAACGGAAATGTTCATTTTTTAAGCCTGGTGAAGTAATGGGCTTCAGTTTTAGGAGCTGGGCTCTGTGTAACTAGAGTAGAAATCCTGGTGAGAGGTCTCAGGATAGCAATGGTACAGAGACTGCTCTTTCCCTGTGAGGAATTTGGAAAACTTCTGGTTCATCACCACCATAAATGACCATTATATGATCATCACACCCATGTAACTCACTGGAGGGGGAGTTCAGCCAGCTGAGGGGTGATGTGAGCCTCTTGTGGGAGGCTTCCTGTCCTATTAGGGGGAAAGCAAACAGTTTTGGCAGTAGTTTTACTTATTTATGATACTTCATCTCAGAGCTATCTTCTTGCTGTCATTCCTCTGTGAAAAGATTGATCGGTGCCTCCTTTCACTCTGAATATCCTCATCACACACACATGCCAAGTTCATCTCTGTGTTTTCTCACAGTCTTGAAGTGTCTTGATTTCTCTCCAGGCATTGCCTCTGCCACATTTCTTGCCAGCAGTTGCACTTGCACATCTCTGAGCAGATCAAACCATCAGGCTCTTCAGCCTCCATGGGCTCCCTCTCCCCATCTTGTGTCTCTTCCACTTTGAATTAATCTTGAACGGGGTGGCTCAAATGATTTACAGCATAGCAATGACACCATCTCCCTTGGTGCTGGAAGGAGTTAAGTGCTGGTGTGTCTCTGTGGTCTGCCTCTGCAGAAAGGAGGAAGGATGCCTCTCCTTGCTCTGCAGAGTGGCTTTAAATGCTGTTCAGAATCAGCAGAAACTGAGATCATTGTCGCTGGTGACTGTGCTTGGTCGGGGCATCTGCAGCAGATGAGCAGCTCTGCTCCTCAGCCCAAGGACATTCCTTTTGCATGTCGTGCTCTGGCTGTGGTTGCTGCTCTGTGACCAGCTGTCTGGCCAGTGGGCTGTCATCCTTGGAAAGTGGCCCTTGGAGCATGGGGCCAAGTAAGGCTAATTGAAGAGGCTGCGCGCTTTGAAATAGGCTCTGGAGGCAGAAAGATTTTTTTGTTTAATCAGAAGGTATTCCCCATGGTTTTTATGACTTCCTCTGCAGCTCCTAAAAGAAAAGAAAAAAAGCCTGTGAGTCACAGGAGCCAACTCACTCCTCATATCTCAACCTCCTGGCCCCCTACTCTCTGCTGCAATCCCTTCGTCTGTCAAGGCTCTGCCAAGGTCTCCCTGTCAGCTGCGGGTCAGCAGGGCCTGCCCTGTCTCCTTTACCCTGTAAAGGGATGCTTTAGGATTCATAGATAGAACTTCTTGTAGCTACCTAACTTTGGGAAAGCAAGATAAATCTCCTTGCTTGCTCAGAGAGATGTCCTGGAGATCCGCAAGAAATTCCTTACATTTCAGGCAAAGTGAGAGGTGTGATAAGTTGTGGATTTCCATGTTAAATTCTAAGAACTGAGCTGCCTGTTTGATTAGAGGAGATTTCACAGGCACCTCTCCAGCCCCAGTGATGGCAGGTTGGTGCTCATGGGACAACATACATTATCACAAGCAGATAAGCCCTCCGGAGAAAATAAAATAGTCTTCCCTTAGTTTTGAAAGAAATTATATCTACAGCTTCTTTTATCTTCCCATCCACAGAGAGGAATTGCAAGGCATCTCTGGATTGAGTTTGTGGTGTAAACCCCTCAGGACCTTATGTGCACCCTGGGAGAAGCCACTACTTTGCACCTCTCACGTCTTGAACCTGGAGCTTGTCACCCGTGTGCGGTGGCCCTGACAGTTGTTAAGCATCCAAAGGATGACCATATTTAATGATGAGTCACTGCATTCTCAGTCACTGGTCTGAAACCAAGTGACTCTGCAAGAAACACAGATGAACAATCCAAACAGTCTGTAATGGGTGTTTTCAAGTCTCACTCACTGACCTGATGAAATTTGGCTCTAGAGAGGGGGTGACCAGCAAGGGACACTTAATTTTCCAGTTGCAAAGACACCATGTACTAATGAAGGAAAAAAAAAAAAAGAGTGTTCTAAGGCCTATAAAAGTGGGATCATACTCTGGAGAAAATAGAAACAGTTTGTGAATCCTGACAAGTGACTAATGAGAACTGGAGATGAAGAAGGAAGTAAAGCATCAACAGAAAATGAGTAAGCGAATGTTTCAAAAAAAAGACAACAAGGGAATTACCCTTGTAGAGTACAAACCCAGATTTAGTTGCTGATTGCTCCTTGTTGGAGCTGAGGCTGCTTTCATCTGACCACGATGGCTTCACCATGCTCTGTACTCAGCTGAGCAGGGGAGCTGCTCTCTGTGTCCCTCACCCGCAGTGCAGGCACTGATGGCAAGAGGAGCAGGGCTGGGACACGAGGGGAAGGATGGAGCATGGGAACAGCATTTGTGTGTCCAAGTTGCCTTCTGACAGCTCTGCCCTGGTATAGATGAAGGGAATCCCCTGGCAGGGAGCTCACCTGCAGGCTGACCACAGCTGCCTCCCTTGTGGCTGCCCCTCCACATCCCTCTGTGCAGGGGAGCTCTTCCTGACCCACCCACAGCCTGGAAAGTGGTACCCTAGGGCAGACACCCCTGGGCCAAGCTGCAAAATGCAGCCTCAAGATGTTGGTGTCTGTGCAAGAATGGGGTGTGCTGTGTGTCCCACATGCTCCCAGAGCCCTGTGTGTGTTGGCAAACCTTCCCCCAGCCCTGGTCATGGTGGTGGCACAGGACAACTGCCACCATTAAGGATTTGGGGAGCATCCAGAAGACTGTGGCTGGTCCTACACAGGATGAACAGGCTTTTCCCACCCTTTGAAAACTTATCATGGAGCCCATGGGCACAGGTAGGTCTAGGCATGGGATCTGCACCCCAAAGGAGTTGGGCAGACCGGAGGGGGTCTGCTGTCCTGTTACTGTGTTGGGGAGATGGGTTTTACCACGAGTAAATTCTTGCTTATCAAACGGGGAATGCTAAATATAACTCACACCTACAACTTCTAAAAGTAGAACAGGCCTTTGTGAACAGACCTTCCCCCGCTGTGCCACCAGCTCTCTTGTCTTGTCCCCACCTGGGGCTCACGGAGCTGCTTTTCCTGCTGTGGTGTAAGAAATGCAACAATCTTGTTTTTTTAACAAAAAATCTACTTCCTATTCAAACAAGTCTGCTACAGCCCTGAAGAGTCAAAGTCAGAGCTTAACTGAGACATCAAGACGTGTGCTTTATTGTGCTATGATGATGCAAGATGCTTATCTGGGCTGTTAAAGCCGTGATGAAGCAGTCGAAACCAGGCATTCCCTGCACACCTGTTTGATGACAGCTTCTGGTCAGCTTAACGGTATCAGGTGATTTTGGAGCCCGTGCAGGATCAGAGGTGGCATCAGAGCTCTTGGAAGCCCCAGTCAAATGGACTTTGCCCCTCACCAGGGCAGGGCTGTGAGAAGGAAGGGCTATGCTGTGTGGAGAGCATGACAGGATGTTGCTGACAACAGGACTGGGAGGCTCAATCTGGAGCTGGGACCCCACTGCCTGCATCCCTCTGGCTGCATCCCCCTGCCTGCATCCCCCTGCCTGCATCCCCCTGCCTGCATCCCC
>JAWWEE010000025.1:7453338-7471790 GCA_035221455.1 Xenops minutus
ATCCCCCTGCCTGCATCCCGCTGGCTGCATCCCACTGCCTGCATCCCCCTGCCTGCATCCCCCTGCCTGCATCCCCCTGCCTGCATCCTGTAAGGCACCAGAGCTGCCGTCCCAGCACTCCGGTGCTTTCCCCAGCAGTCTGCTGCCCTGGCAACAGCTCTGGCTGCCTTTGCCTACAGCCAGCCCAGTGTTGACTTTGAGTTATTTAATGCTTCACTTTTCCCTCCTGTCTGTTTGTCAGAGTTTCCTGAACTGCCATGCCAAGAATACTGGGCCAGATTAATGTTTTCTCCTTAAAATTCTGACATTCTTCTCCTTTCCATATACCTGTGATTCAGACACTTCCCATTTATTTGAAGGGCAAATTTAAAATTTAATGTAAAACATTTAAATGTAATTTCAAATAATGTATCTGAAATATTAAACACCTCATTGCTAATAAAAACTTTGAAATTCCATGGCAGGAAGAATTTCTTCAGGGTGGTTCTTAGTATTTCTTAAACTATTTCAACACTGAAGGAGACAGAGCTCAGGAGGAGTGATTTCCGGACTGTTTCAGCTGGACATTCACTCATTGCTCTGATCTTAGTAAACAGATTCAAGGTTTGGTTTGATTTACAGGTTTCCCAATTCCTACAAGAATTCAATACAAAGTGATGTACAGTGACCTTACCTGTGCAGTCTGGGCAGTCTGTGGTACCCAGGCATGGTTGGGGTATTTGTCCTGTCCAGGGCTGGTGGCTGTGTCCCCACTGTGGTGAACACGGCTGCTTTCAATTGCTCAGCACTGGGAGCTCCTCACACGGATGAAGGAGAGGGGACATTTCTCAGCTGTGATAAGTGAAAGCTCTTCTGCTTTCGTTGCCCTACAAATGGGGCAGGGACGTGAGTCACCCCAGCTGGTGCGAGGGCACTTTGCCTTAAAAGCTCAAGCACAGCATGACTCAGCAGAGATGAGCTCGGGGCTGGAGTGTGGGGCTCTGCTCCTTGGGAAGGTGCTGGCATGGCTGAGCGCAGATGTGGGATGCTCGCCATGATCTCCCCATTGCTGGCAGCATCCCTGTGTCCGTCCCACTTGGGAATCCCAGTCAGCTCCCCTGAACAGCAGTGAAACCACTCGCCCTTCACAAATAAAGCACTCTTCATTCTGGAGGAAAATTTGTTTATTTTTGCAAAGGTCCATTTACACTAAGGGAAGGTTGCAAACGTTTAGTAACGGATACACAAGTACAGGTGGCACATGGCAGGTGCCTTTACAAAGCAGCCCGTGCAGGGGCGTTCTCCTTCAGTAGTCTTTTATTAAACATTAACTTCTGGAATCTCAACTGATAGCTTGACATCAGCACACACTTTGTGAGTAGCTGCTATAGCTATGGCTACTTAAACATTTGGAAAAACAAGTATTGTCTGATTCAGTTCAGTAGAATTCAGCTCACATGAGATGTAGGAAACACCTCATATCAGCTGAGTAAACTTGGAGGAAAAACAAACAAGGTCTCTTTGCTTTTGCATTGCCCAGAGTTTGGCTGGATTTGGGTGGCGTGGTTTTGCTTCCTCAAAAATAAAACATGTAGTGTTGAAGTGATCCTGGATCTGAAGGCTCAGGAGGGAACAGTGGTGAGAGTTCGCAGCTGAAATAAATCTTCTCCGGCCCAGGGATGGTGCAGGAACCAAGGAGAAGTGAAGGTGCTGGGTGGCACCAGTGGCCCCAGCACTGTCCCACAGAGTGGCTTTGCCCCAGCTCTGAGAGCCCTGGGGCTGTGGCTTGGGGCAGTGAGAGAGAAATGGTGTGACAGCAAACCCCAGAGCTGATCCCCAGAGCTCCTCCTCACACACCAGCACACAGCAGGTTCCTAAAGCAGATTCTTAAATACAGCAGCATCATAATAAATATCTCAAAAATCTCCATAAATAAATAAATAAATAAATATGTACATATGACTTTTTCTGTATGAAAAAGAGACATAAGTTAAAATAGTAAAGCTGTACAAAATATTGAAATGTTTAAATACTTGTCTTTTAAAAAAGCAGCATGCTTCAATCATTGTCGAGAGCATGGCTGTCATGGCATCACTTTTTACACATATATATATTTAAATAACTTAGACATATATATACACACAAAGTGCCTCTCTCTATATAAATATTCTATAGTCATATTCCTGAGGATAAGTTAATTAAATCACATTTTGGTTGCAGTAGAGTTCGGGTTCTCCTTTTCTTCTCGGGTTTGCTGTAGTTGTTCTGTTTAAGCATCTTGAATTTTCTCTGAGAGCAATCTCAGGAACCTCTCCAGGGTGTTCAGGAAGTCATCCCATGTTACTTGTGCAGTCTCACATTCCTTGTCGAGATCCTTCACAAAAAACCAGAACACAATTCAGCCATGTAACTCGAATGTCATATTTAAGTTTACAGTATTTGATACATCCATTTTCTAAAGAGCTATAATGTGCCACAGTGTGTTTGAGAGCTGGGTGAGCTGCTCGCTGGAATCCCCGGGGCAGGGGGATGATGTGATGGTGTGATGGTTTGATGGTGTGATGGTGTGTGGGTGAGGGCTGATCACCTGGCAGCAGGCACAGCATGCCCTGAGCCTCGCTGCTGTCCCAGCTTACGCTCACATTTGGGGGTTTTCATGCTGTTATCTTTCTTGCAATTGAGATTACCACAGGAAAACGTGTCAGAGAGCACTCCAAGAAAGCAAGCGGATGTATTTACACCCTTCTTAATCATATCAATTTCAGAAGAGATTCGTAGTGCCCGTTGCAGGCAGCTCAGTGCCATGCCAGCTGCCATGTCCTGTTACTGAACAGCCTTTGGGGAATGCTTTGCACAAAATCAAACTTACTTTGGGGAGGATGTTTTTGTAGGTGCTAAGTATGGTCAGTTTTCTGGCGATGACTCTGCTGTGAGTGTTGAGAGCTGCCAAGGTGCTTGCAAAGGTTTTCAGGTGGCTGTGCATGCATCTCTCCAGCTGCAAAGAGAGCGAGGAGTTGTTGCAACAGTAATCACTGATAGCACAGAAATAGAACATCATATCCCAGGAATTTACATACCCATGAAAAACAACACCCTACAGGAATTCAGAGCTGGTTTTTTAAACACGAGCCCTGATTCTGTATTCAACAATTTCCTGGACTCCAAATTTAGGAAACCATGGGACAACCTATAGTTCTCACTTAAAAATATACCAAGGTCCAAAAACTCCCACGTGCCTCAGGTGGAAGTTGCAGGTGCCACTAGAAACTGGACATAAAAAATTTGGAGGTGTCCAATACTGGAGATGTTTGTTCTTCAAGGGAAAGGAAGGTGAACCTTGCATTAAGGCTTTGTGTCTTGCTATTGTGTCTCTCTTGAAACTAAATCAGAACTGTCTTAATGAAAGACAAGTAATTACTGGTGCTGGTGTGAATTTTCAACTTTTCTCCCTGAAGCTAAAAGTGGCTGATGCCATTTGTCTTCTGCTCACTTTTAATAGTAGATTGGCTCCTATTTTTCACTGCTACTGCTCGTGTCCTCCATTAAAACCTCATTTTCTTTCACTGGACTGCAGGAAAACACAGCTCAGTGACATGAATGGGTCTGTATGGGACACAGACCAAAATAGCCTGTTCTAAAACTACGGGATCAGAGTGAATTTGTGAGGCTTCCAAGAAGATGCTGGGGCACACAGAAGACCTTTGCATACTGAAAGAACCATCGAAGGATTTTAGCATTGGTAGCAGCTTTATGTAGGTTCTTGCAATAACTTTGCCTTTCCCTGGGTTTGTAGAGAACTCGTAATGCTATCAGAGTTCTGAAGTGGGAAAGAAATTTGGGGACTTGAGACCATAATTTTAAATAGAATTATATGGTTTCTTACCGTAGCATTCACGGTTACAACGCTGGGAACCTGTTCAAGAGAAAATGAAGTCAGAAACTTCCAAACACACCCTGGGAAAGAAAGGCAGCCAGGGGAGGGCTGTTGAAAATAAAGGAACTTACTGCATTAAAGTTTAGTTTCTTCATGTCCTGAAGAAGTTCTCGGATGATCAGTCCCACCAGGGTCCTGGAGCGCTCCTCCGGCAGCGAGCCCGTCCCAGAGCCGGCGGGTCCGGCCGCCCGCAGTGGTGCTGAGCTGCCCAGCACCCCCAGGCCCAGCAGAGCCACCACCTGCACCAGCATCGCTGCCCCAGCTCTGCTCCTCGCCTGCTGAACTGTGTGTGCCTCTGCCTCGGGCTCCTCTTATATACACACTGCTGCAGGAAATGATTAATATCTCACCACAAACAGGCTCTCGCTAAAGGGGAGGCGGGGAAGACTTACCTGAAGAATGGAATCTGCTGCATATTTAAATGAGTTAGAGGCTGTGTACTTTCTGCATCAAGGGCGATTTTAGGGACTCTCTACCTGAACCCCTTGGCAGTGTATCTTTCCAGGAGGAGCCGTACAAAGTGTGGGTAAAGTGTAGACAGATACCTGTACCCATCTGTGAACTTATTAGAGGATGTATTCAAAGACTCTAACAGGCACATACAGACAAGTGTGCACATAGTGGAGGATTCTTAAGAACTCAATAATGATTTATATTAGTTTGTCAGCACTTCCAAAAATTTAGAGGTCATTTAAAAAAAATGTACAGGCTCCCTCAGGAAACTAGGGTTATAATGCTCATCACTAGAATATTTAGATTTTTTGAGATGTATAATAAAACTACCAGAACTATCCTGTAGAGTTTCTACAGTGAATCCTGTGTCTAACTCAGGAAATATATTGCAACTTGACTGAGTCAGACCAGAGGTTCCAAGGTGTTCTTAGGAAAGGCACTGTAGCCTCAGGGTAGATTTCTCAACTGTCTGTAGAGAAAACAACTTGAATAGCAACTGAGAAAGTTTGCTATCAAACTTCACTTAATATCTGTAAAGCTACACAAGACACACTGATTATGAATATCAAGTGGAGAGATTTGGTAAAGAATGATTCAGAAGTCTGGTGACCTGTGAATAAAAAAAAGTCAGATTTCACAAGAACAGCTGTCCTCTGGGTTGCTTTAGAGAAAGGTTTCCATGGATGCTGAAGCCCTGGAAAAGAGGAGTTAGATCTGCTTTACCCTGGAGAGAATGGCTGTGTCATCTCTCACTGATTTGGTCTTGGGCTCCAAGTGAAGGTGGGAACCAAGCAGTAGTTTTCCATGTTTTATTTAATGTTTGAATATTAACTCCTGGATTACTGAGGATGCTCTTGTGGGTGCTGGATCAGGTGACAGCCATCTCCTGGGAAGGCAAAGGAACCCTCTGCTCAGTAACTTCCCCATGCCTGGCATACTTTGGGGGCCAGCAGTAGGAATACACGCTCTGTCATCCAGAAATTTTGTGAGGGTGTGCTCTTTAATCCAATATTGCTAAGGAAAATCCTGGCTAGTGCTGGACCCAGCCCAGATCCTTACAGCCAGGTATGACCTTGCAAGCTGATTTGTTTTGTACCTGCTTATTTGAGCAGCGATATACTTCATACAGCAATTTCAGTTCTTTTCCCCTAGTTTGTTTATGAAAACATGCTGTAGTCTTGGGCAAAAATGTCAATAAATGTTTTTCTACTAACCAAAGCAGAAGTCCAAAGGGGAAACTATTTTCCCAAATATATGTTATGTTTGACTTGATCTGCTTTGCTTTGCTCTCTCTGTGTTTGTGCTCTCTCTGGAAATGAAAGAGGTTTTTAAATCAGGTTGTCCCTCGAGAAGGCTGTGTCATTATTTTGGATGGACTGTGCCGAGTGATCTTTAAGGGAGGGCAACACTCCCTTGCCTATGTGTGGGTGCTTTATCTCCTACAGCTCAGGGAACTGGGTGCTCCCTCTCAGTTTAGCTCCTGTATGATCAGATATGTCCAAGTCACACACAGTTTTGCATTTTTCCATCCCTCAGATGCGTTTTGTTAAATTCACTGAATACATTCCTCTCCTGAAAAGTCAACTCTACGATAACAATCTGCTTTTCTCCTGTTGTATTACTTGACCTTGCACTGTGACAAGCCCTTTTGACACTGAATTTGGATAGTCTTTAAATAATGTGAAGTAAGAGAGGAAAGGAGAAAGCATATCTTATAAGTCAGTGTTTTATCAGATCACACCATCAGTAAACTTTCTTCCGGCCACCTTTCTTCCCCCGTATCTCTATGGTTCATCTCAGGGGTAGTTTCCAGCAATGAGCTATAGTTTCCCCATAATTTTACTAATTTTTCAGCTGTGATTAATAATTCCTTCCACATTCCTTTAATAATCCATGACACTTCTCTGGTAATTCCCAACTTTTTTAGTGCAGCTGTCAGGGTCACACATGTTTCAGGATGAATTTTTTGGCATCCTGGACATACTTTCACGCCAAGGCAGGGGACAGGGCGTGCAGGCAAGAGCTGAAGACTGGCTGAAAGCCAACTAACAAGTGTAAAATGTATTAGTAAGAATACTTCAAATACAGCAAGTGATTTACAACAGGCCAGCATAAAGCAGTTACTCACACAATCAGTTACATCCTGCTATCAGGGCACTTGCCAGAAACAACAGAAAACAGTGTTAAAATCTGACATGATAATCTGAGATAAATGCCAGGACTATGACTTTTACAATTACTTTATTTGATTCAGTCTAGAGCATTGGAATAAGCAAATAGCTGTGCTGGGGAGGTTATGGAAAAACAGTGTCACTGTCTGGTGTCAGCATCATTGCTCTGAGGGAGCTTCACCAGGGAAAGGCTTCTGCTCTCAGGAGCAAGATGCTGTGTTATGTTTCCAGGGATGTGCAGGGCAGGATGAAGATCTGTCATATCTCACATCTCCACAGACTGCTAGTGTGTCCTACAGGGAGTGTGCACATTTATAAAATGGGAAGAATGGGAAGCAGGAAGAAAAAGAAATAGAAAAGTAAAAAAAAAAAAAAGGCAAAGATCTGCACCAGGCAACCCTGGCTGGTGTTTGTGGTCCACCAGTGATGCTTGGCCACTTTGTGTGGGTTCTGGCCTCTTGCATCCCTAAGTGTTGCACTTTATGCCTTGTCTTCCCAAGAGAACATCACACCCAGTTCTGACAAGGATTGTCCCTGGTTTCTGATTCAAGTAGTTCATTGTCACTTTTTTTTTTTAATATCATATCTGGGTCAGGAAGCTGCCTGTGACAACCACAGTGTGTTCCTTCTGTTTGATGGGAAATTGTCCACGATGACAAGACATTTCATCCTCTGAAGAAAATGTCTTCAGACATCTCAACATTTCAGTCTTCAGCCTGTCATGCCAGGCCCCACCAGAGCCCAACAATCCCTTCACCCTCACCCACATCAAAGAACAGTGGAAGTGTGAGGAACAGGTTGTGTCACCCCAAAGCTGTATGGACTATTTCAAGGTCCCCCATCCCTGGAAACATTCAAGGCCAGGCTGGGTGGGGCTCTGAGATACCTGGTCTGGTTGAAGATGTCCCTGCTCATTGCAGGGGGTTTGGACTAGATGACCTTTAAAGGTCCCTTCCAATGCAAACTGTTCTGTGCTGTATGAAAACTCAGAATCACCTTATTTTTAGCAGGTGACTGACAGAGAGCTGGCTCCCAGATGCTCCCAGAGCTCAAGCTGAACTGGTTGCTCTATAAACTTTTCAGCTTTTTACTGGTCCCAGGCTGTGTTTACCTTTCTCCACTCCCAGAAACTCCTGCCGTCCTCTGGGTTTTCCAGGATTGTTAGCAATCATCCACAGTCATGCTGCACAGAGCCAGCCCTAGGAGCTCAAAAAATTAATTGCATCATGTCCTGCAGACTCAGTTATGGTTATCTTATTCAAATAGTTTCGAGGGGGGATTTTTTATGAAGACACCTCGTGTTGTTTGTTGACCAGATCTCCTACATACATCCTGGTTTACAGAATCTTTGCTCCAACTTTCTGCAATGCATGAGTAATAACAGCTGTGTGTTGGTGGCAAAGTAACAGCCTCAAAAAGACAACCTAGTTACAGAGGCCTACATGGTCAGCACAAAGGTTGGGCTCTACCAACACAGCTCAGAGTTTGGCCCAGTTGATGTTTAGAATCTGTAGTTAAAGAAAATCTCCCCAAAGCCTTAAACTTCAAACTGCAACAGTGTTTGGCAAAACCATGAGCATCCAACCACTGTGCCAGCTTTTGCAATGTGTGAAACTACAGATTCCTTCCAAATAATGTACAAGTCTGTTCTAGGAAACCTTCAAAAGCCCTTTCTAGGAAAGGGGGTACCTGTGGCAAGTGAGCTGTGCTGACCTATATTGGAGAGGGGGGTAGAGGAAGATTTATGCACAGTCATTGGTGGCAATTCCATCAGGCCAGGGGCTATTTCTGTGCACTCAGAGTAGCCTGAAGGTGTGCAGAGTTCAAGAGGTTCTTTTGGTCATGGAGAGCAGGGCTGGATGACACGGGCAGAGGAGCTCCTAGGGCTGGCTCTGTGCAGCATGAGCGTGGCTGATTGCTAACAATGCTGGAAAGCCCAGGGGACTGGGGGGTTCCTGCAGTGCATCACCCAAGCTGTGAGTGAGCCCATGTCCATGTCCACAGCCATCATGGCTGTTCACCACATGCAGTTGGGTAGGGAAGGGCTGGATTTCTACAGCAGTGATGAGGTTACGGGGAACCAGGGTGGGAAATGCAGGTGGATCAAAGATAAGTTCTTGTGTGACACTGAATTCCTCTGCCACTCAGCCTTAATTGTTTTGGGGATGCCCACTCTGGAATGAGCTTCTGCAAAATGGTACATTTATTTCATGCTCAGTAATCCTGATTTATTTACTCTCTTTTCAATGACTTACTTGGAAATACCTGTATATTTGCAAACATTTGATACTTTCTCATAGCAGATACCAAGTGCTTTTCTGTGCTCTTAGCAAACCCTTTGCAGGCTCAAAGCAAGACATCAAAGGTGCAGTGGTGGGATGGCAGCTTTGAGTGCCCACCCTGATGTGCACGCAAATCCTTGCTGCTCTGAAGTGCACCTCTGGACAAGTTGCTCTGGATCACATGAAGGTTTCCAGATTTTAGGAGGGGATGTCCTGGGATTTGTCAGCCTGATGTGAGAAGGCAAAGATCGAGTTTTCTGCTGGGCTGCAGCCTGGCTCTTCCTCTGTCACCCAGTCATCCACTGCACAGAGACATATCCAGGCAGGCTCACTCAGACAGCAACAACATAAACCACAACATCAGGAGTGTTGCAGGGGTCAGTTTGGGTCTTGGAAATCTGTCATCCCGTGCACATAAATCCTATTGGGATTCCAGGGCTCCAGAACTGAGCCCCAAACAGGCTTGATTCTTGTGTGATTTGCACCCATGTGGGCAAGAAGTAACTCAAGATATTTTGTGATAATCTGTGCAGTGACTACAAGAACTCTGCTTTTCACCTTTTTTTTTTTTAATTTTCACGGTGACAATGAATTTGGTGCTTTTGGCAGTGGCTATAGAGAATGAGAAGTGCAGTGGGAGCTGTGTACAAATATGTTCATGATATAGCTTGAGATGGCTGCATTGGCACCACATGAATGAGAGACATTATCAATAGCACCAGGGGAGGGAAATGAGCCCATAATCACAATCTGTCCAGAAACACAAACCAGGCAATATCCACGAAGATGACCTGGCAAACAAGAATGATTTAAGTACAGCAAGTAGTTTGGGATTTTTTACATAGTAAAGGCAAAACA
Source organism: Xenops minutus (assembly GCA_035221455.1). NCBI lineage: Eukaryota > Metazoa > Chordata > Aves > Passeriformes > Furnariidae > Xenops > Xenops minutus. The sequence goes on from JAWWEE010000025.1 coordinate 7,463,016, forward strand.
GAATTGAAGTGGTTAATGAAAACCTGATGATCATCAGGCCACTGTCAACAATGAGTGTAAAAATCAGTCCATTTTCCTCCAAACCCCTTGTGAGGTGGCAGGCAGCCTCAGGCATGTTGGGACACAGGTGGAGGTGGGAAGGGACTGGAAACTCCTCATTCCCAGTGGGGGTGAGTTGATGATGCTCAGAAAACATGTGGTGGTTTCCATTTCGGAGGAAGAATGCCACCCATGCACGGTGACTGCAGAGAGAATGGAAAGGTAATTTTTACAAGTACCTGTGGATTTATATACAAATATCTTTAATGAAATGAACCTTCAAAGCTCAAGAAAGGAATTGTCAGCATAAAACCACAGCTGCTGGCAGGGTCCTTGTAGCCAAGGGTTTTCCCTGAGGATTTTTAGGGGTTTGTCTGGGATAAAAGTGATGTAGCAACAGATTTGAAAACCCCATCTTTCTCTTCTTGTCTGTGTAATGAATCCTTTCACTACTTTTTGTACCTTATTGCTAATAACACCAAAGTTGAACACTCAAAAGCTTATCTTAGGGGTGTTTTCCAAACTAAATGATTCTAGAATTCCTAAGGAAGGAAATCCTGAAATGAAGCCTGCTTATGTGACCACACATTAGTGTCCTTATGCTGTGCTTTCAAACATTCTTTATTTATATTTTGTATATTTTTTCCTATGAAAAGTTTGTTCAGGGTGCACCTTTCTTGGGTGACAGTTGTCTTCTTGTAGCATTTTCTATCTTTTAAGTGGTTGCTTTGCAACCTTAATAAACATTCCAGGTAATTTTTTCCTATGTAATTTTGGAGTTTTTTTAATCAAGTAACCCAAAACCCAAAATCCCAAGTGAAGTACCTTGTGGAGTCACAGCATGGTTAGGAACTCAGTGAACAGCACTATATAAGGCCACAGAGATTTCAAAAAGAAGTCATTTCTTGCTTTCGGTCTTACTAAGCAACTTTTTGAACTTGGTCCTATTTTTAGAGCCTACTGAACTGACAACTTCAAGATCAGCTCCCAGTCAGCACGGAAAATTTTGTCTTGGTGATTAAACATTGATAAGTCTGTTGAAATAAGAAGATGTCAGGCAACACATGAGGCTTCCCAGGAAAGGTGAAAAGATGCACCTTTTGGAAGTGCATTAGGAGAGAGCATCACCTCCAGTTTGGTAAAACCAGTGGGATTCAGCACGATGGAAAAAAACCCCGCGGCTCTGTGGGAGCTGGTGATGCACCCCAGCATCTCAGAACGTCAGAGGTTGAAGAGCCCTACACGAAGTTTGTGAAACAAAGTGTCTGCAAGGGAAAGCAGCTGCGGGAGACCCTGCTTGAAAGATTAATCACATCCTTTGGAAGTTCCAAATCAGCTAGAGGAACATCAATGTTTAGAACTGCTATACAATTTTTAAACAAACAAGAAGAGAGACCATTTATTTCCAAGCCATTTCAAACAACCAGGATATTTTTTCCTCTATGCCTTGCATGTTGCTTTTCCCACAGAGCCATGGAGATGGCAGCACACAGCCCGTGCCCATCGGTGTGCACTGAACAGGCTGGGACACACGGGGGCATCCCCATGGCTGCAAGGAAACTGATGTGACAGCACAGAGCTGGAAGTCAAACATGTCTCAGAGTCCATTTATTCAGTGGAATAAAAAAAGGGGGGGATTTTCAGGTTGCTGTGAGAATTTCAGTCTGGTTTTCTACACCTGAGAAGTGAGAAATAGGTTTTTTTAGATCTCATTTGATTGTCTAATAAACTACTGGACGTCAATGCCTCTCACCCTTGGGAAAAGAGGAGTAGGTTGTGGGAGTCAGTGTGTTATTTTCACCAACCAGCAGACAGTGCCTGTACCCTTGTTAGCCAGAGGTGTCACAGGCAGCACATTGTGCTCTGTGTCCCAGTGCTGCTGGTTGGCAGCTCCAGCTGCTCCCACTCTCCTCCTCTGCGAGGCAGAAGAAAACATTGCACTCCAGGGAACGGCTTGACCTGGCTTTGGAGAAGATCCTGTGGCCTCCTGTGTGCTTAAAGGCAGCTGCTTTAACATTCAAGAGGTGCTTTTAAAATACTGGCATACGTGGGAAATAGAAGCCCTCTGGAAAGCAGAGCATTTTGCTATGGAAAGCAACACGTGCCTGCAGTCGGCAGTGACCTGAGCTGAGCTGCCATCTCTCCTCTTGGGTATAAAGGTTTAGCTCAGCAGAAATGTTCCTCACGGCAGGAATGGAGTTAACTCACTCTCTGCTGTCCCTGGGCACGTTATGTTTCCTGGGTGCCTGCCTGTGCTTACCAACACTGAGATTTCTGGGCCATCTTCTCGCCCAGTCCCTCATCTCTGGGAGATCTCACTACAGCGCCTCATACTCAGCTCCAGAGAGTACCTGGCTCCTCTCCACGCCTTCCCACGTTACAGCCACCTCCCTTTCCAGAGGATATTAAGCAATGCAGGGCTTTGCTACTCTTAATTCTGGGCTTTAAATGCTGAAACATGCCTTTATGAGTAATTAATTGTTTCATGTAATGGTTTTTCCCTTTGATTAAAGTGATCCTAACCTCCTACCGCTTTATTTTATTTGTGCCCTCTTTTTGCACATTAAGTTCTTCATCTATTCATTCCAGCTGGGGTTTGTTTCCATTACATCCATTTTGTTAGACCATACAGTGTATTTTGCTCCCTTGCATGAAATACTCTTTAATTCAAAATATTAATAAAAAACCTACTATTTCACAGCTGCTTTTGCTGTTCCCCTGGTAAATTGAGTTGTCCCTATGGAACAAACTTGGTGCTGATGCTTCCACAGCACTTCTTTGGCACCTGCCACATTCAGGTTCAGCTCTGCTGTTCACACCTCTCATACCTTTTTTACCCTTTTGGGTTTTTGGGTTTTATTGAAACACTGTTCTAAATTCACTACCTCAGTATTATAAAAATTCGATGACTTATCAATTATATCTTTTAATTAAACCAATAGGCATTTGGCAGCTGATTACAGCAAGAAGGGAAATGTCACCAAAAGCCCTGCCAGATCAGCTTAAAGAGCTTCTTGTCCACAGTGGAAATGCTTGTTTAAAAGATGCTTCATTTGAGTACAAGCTAAGTATAGAAAATCATGAATAAATGGGTGAGATGATAGGTAGTAATGAGAAGCCAGATAAAAAGCATTCCAGCCTGCACTCTCAGCGGGGCAGTTTCTGCAGCTCTTTGACTTTTACTGGAGTTGACTCTGTTCCAGTTGTCTGAATGAGCTTCTGACAGCAGATGGCATCTTCCTCAAAACCAGAGGTCCAAAAGGGGTTGCTACAGGAGGAAACAAGGCAGAACGGTCAGTGCCCTGCTCTGCCAGTCTGCTGCCATTGACAAGGTCACATCGTGGAGCAATGGCAGAATTTGGCCGTGAGCACATCTGTCTCCTCACATCGGCTGGGGAAGCAGAGTGCTTGAGTGGAGCATTTACAGCTCAAAAGAGCTTGGATGCTTTTTAAATAACAGGATTGACACTTCACAGTGAACAGTCTGTAGCTTTGCAGCCACTGCATGCCCTCAGTGCCCACACAACACTGCCATGGACAGGTCAGCACCAGCTTCCCATCCTGCTGTCTCTGGACATTCATCCACAGGCTGGGCATGAAGGCAAAGTGAAGCACAGGTAATTTCACAGCTGGTATAGAAACCATTATATTGTGGTGAATCCACCAGCCAAAATCTGTCAAAATTACTTAATATACATAAGTTATCATTTAATCCTCCACTGAAAGCTGAAGAATTCCAAGGTTTCATATGAGCTCAGGTACTGGCTTTGTCCTTTACTTACCTTAGAGGTGTGGGTCATGAGCCCTAAGCTGAACACAATGCCTGTATTTGTCCATTATCCAAATCCAAAGGAAGAGCTTCTATCTAGTGAAAGCACAAAGGTAATTACAGTGTATATTTATATTTATTCATATTTAGCAGTTGAAGCTTTACTTCCAGTCTGATGGGGGTCTAACATAATGCCCTTCAACAGCATTAAGCTCTTCTGAGCACAGCAGAAGTGTGACCAGAGCTTGTGCTCTTTGTTGTCAGGATCCTTTTGGATTTGAGCTGTGAGTGTGTCCTCTAAGCCAGGAGAGGCTGAGCTCAATATCACTTATTTGTTTTATGTGATTTCAGCATAGCTGGCATGAAGGCTTATGGGATTTAATGACTTCTGTCCAACTCTGATATCTTAATTTGTTCCATAACAACCATAATAGAACTACTTGTTTTCTCCTTTCTTACTGTAACATAGGAAGAGTGGGTCTGGGATTTGTCTTTTTCATCAAAAAAGTTTCTTTTTGCTTTGTGTTTGCAGCTGGAACCTCTGAGTGGGGCAGCAGCAGAGCAGCAGGGGCACCCCTGCTCTCCTCAGATAACCCTGCCAGAAGCAGTTCAGAGAGTTCATGGTGATGAATGGGTGTAAACAGAAACCAAAAGAACAAACTAGGTCATTATACCATTTCCACCGTAATGCCTGTTGGTATTTTTGTATCCCCAAAATGAAATGTGAATAGTTAAGTAGAGGTTTTGTCTCCAGTCTTTTCGTTATAGCCAGGAAGGTTTTTGGTACTAAAGTAATTGATCTCAACTAACAGTCATGCTTAGGTGAAATGTTATTAAATTAATGAGGCATATAAAAATTTGCACTTGGTAAATTGCTTCAGAGTTCAAGAATTAAAACTTGTGTGTGTGTGTATATATGCATTTACTAAAAGAAATATATTAACTGTGAAAGTTTAACAGATAAAAGACAGTTAATTAGTGCAATTACAGCATCATGTGAGGCCTTCCTTATGCCAAGTATCTGGAGTCAAACATTGAGACACAGCTTTTTGTCAGAGTCCTGAGGGCTCTAACCAACTTTGATGGTCCTGCCCAGCCTCACCTGGGCTCCTGCCCCCACCCTTCCCATGGGCACAGGAGACCATTTAAGCCCAGGCCCAGAGGCTTTTCCTCCTGCCCTGGATTGCAGGAGTGCAGGTTTCCAGCTCTGTCAGAGCCATGGCTGTGCTTGGTCATGGCACCAAGGCTGCCAGAGCTCAGGGAGTGTTTGGATGACCCTCTCAGGCACAGGGTGTGGCTCTTGGGGTGTCCTGTGCAGGGATGAGGGTTGGACTTGATGATCCTTGTTTCTTCCAACTCAGTGTATTCTGTGAGCCCCAAATTGTGGAGCAGCTTCCTGACATTGGATCCACCTCATCCCCACACAGGTAACCACCTGATGGGCTGGGATCTTGGCTGACCCCAGTTGCCACCCGGAGGCCTGTCCTGCTTGGCTGTGCTTGAGTTCCATGGCACTGTGTCCTGGCTGGGAGGTGTGTTACTGTTCCTGACTTGTGGTTCAGTACAGTAACAGCTCCTTGGGGAGCTGTTGGCCCTTGCTGTGCCCTGACTGTAGCTGTACACTTGCCATTAAGGCAAGATCAAACTGATGGAATCATAGCTGAAATGAGAGCTGCTAGCAAACCAAAAGGCTCTGCCAGCTGATAGGAATAACACAAAAGCTGGGAATGCTTTAGGCAGCTCTGTAGTGGTCACAAGAACTGTTTATGCTGGTTTGTGGGAGTGTTTATCTTTGACTTCAAAGGGCTGATTTTGCCCCTTTGTTTTGCCAAATATGTTTCTCTAAATCTTAAGGTCTGGCAGGTATGGACAGCTGGCACCATGTCTGTATAGCAAAGAGCAATTAGCTATGAAATGCAAAATAGATTTATTTTAATGGCAATCCCACCTCTTCATCCTGACTTGGGCTGCCAGAGGGCACTGACCTGTGTGCTGTCCCTCTGGTGAATAAAGCCTGAACACACACCCTGCCTCCAGCCCTCAGGCAGAGGTTCATGTTCATCTGTGTGACATGGGAAATATGAAGAGCAACTGAGGGAGCTGGGAGGTTCAGCCTGGAGAAGAAAAAGGTCAGAGGGGACTATTTCTCTCTACAGCCCTCTGAAGGGAGGTTGGAGCCATGTGGGGTTGGTCTCTTCTGCCACAGAACATGTAGTAGGACAAGAGGAAATGTCCTTGTGTTGCACAAGAGGAGACTTAGATTGGATATTAGGGAAAAAATCTTCACTAGAAGGGTGGTCAGGCAGTGGCACAGGCTGCTCAGGATAGTGGTGGAGGGATTTAAAGATGTGTGGATGTGGCACTTGGGGACACGGTGGGATTGATGATCTTAGAGGCATTTACCAACTTAGAAGAGTCTGTGGTTCCAAGTGCAGGATGGATTTAATGATCTTCTCTTCCACAGGCAGAAAAAAATAAAATGGCAAAAGAAGAGGTTGGCGCTGAAGCAGAAGAAAGGGAAGGAACAACTGCAACTTCGGGGTAAGCCATTAATCCCTGTTGCTGCCTCTGATATCGGTGGAGCGCAGTGGGGAGCCCATCACATCCCCGGTGCTTTAAGGGGCCCGAGGACGGCTCGTTAATTACCAGCGGTAATTGCGGTGTGCGCTGTCCGTGGTGCTGCAGGAGCCGCCCTCGCCCCGCTCCGAGAGCACCGGGGCAGGGGCTCACCCTGCGGGAAGGGCCTCGGGCTCCCTGTGTGATGGCAGGACTGGCAGGGCTCGGAACAGATGAAAGAAAAGGGAAAGAAACGTGCAGGGCTCGACGGAAAAATAAATTATTCTTCCTCAGGCGTGTCTTTGCATTCCAGGTATTAAACCCTCCTCCCACCCCCGTCTTAATGTTTGTGAATTGCACTGAAAAAGTACCTTAACTCTTCCCACAGACATTTCTATATTGTTTGTCATAAATCTGTCAGCTAAAGTTTTAGAAAGTTAAAGTTAAGAAATGAACTCAGCTGAGATCCCCAGCCAGCCAATTTAGACTCACTTTCTTCCAGAATGTCATAATACAAGGAAAAGAATGACCTCAACTGCAGGAAAAGCCATGATGAGAGTCCACACCCTTGTAGCTCTGGGGAAGTCCAGCCATCAGATGGGAAACCACAGGCTTTGCAGGTTTCACTCTTATCAAAAAACCTGTTTCGAAACTGATAGTTTGCCAAAACCTTTTCATACTCTTATACTTGATAAATTGGATGAATGCAATGTATAGGGAATTGGCTGGATGGTCACACTGAGTTGGGGCCAATGGCTTGATGTCTGGGTGGAGATCAGTGAGGAGTGGTGTTCCTCAGGCTTCTGAAGGAGCAGAGGTTTAGACTGGATATTGGGAAGAAATTGTTCCCTGTGAGAGTGGGCAGGCCCTGGCACAGGGTGCCCAGAGAAGCTGTGGCTGCCCCATCCCTGGAAGTGTCCAAGGCCAGGTTGGAACAACCTGGGCTGGTGGAAGGTGTCCCTGCCCATGGCAGGGGTGACACTGGATGGGCTTTAAGGTCCTTCCAACCCAAACCACTCGATGACTCTGTGACCTCTCCCTCTGCCTGCTTTAATTCACAGTTTGGCTCAGTAAGACTCAGCTCACTCAGAAGAAACTCACAACAGCTCAAACATTGCAGCTGCAGCTTTCATGCTGCCTGCAGCATGTACAAGGAAGCAGAGCCAAGAAAAACCACCCCCCTTTCAGGTTTTACTCAGCCAGATAAGCCCCTCCACCACGGGAGCTCTGGGAATCATCAACTCCATAGATTTAGGAAGAGCTATTAAAGCCTCGCTGTGCTGTCTCCATCTGCTGACAGCACAGACCTACATTCCAAACCTACAAATCAGAATTAAATGGTGGGATTGAGTAAGTGGAAAAAGGAAAAGAACCCTCTGTAACAGCAATAATAACTTGAATTTACAAAGGTATCGCAAAGTGCACCTGGAGCATTTCAGCCTGTTAGAAATGCCATTTAGAGTGAAAACCTCCAGCCCCTGACATGGCTTTGGAGGAGTTCCCTGAGATCATCCACCACTTCAGTGAGGCTGTTCTCCTCTCCTCCAGGTGTACACAAATCAAGGATCATTCACAGCACAGGGGGGAGATCCTTGAGGGAGTTCCAGGGAGCCAGAACACCTCAGTCTGTGTTGGACAGTTATGGGAACATTGGGAGATCAGATTCTCCAAGCCAGTTTCTTCTGCAATATAAACATCTGACATCTCTAATCAGATTACACGTGGGTAAGACCTTCCCCTTCTTAATATTGCTTTTAGCTGTGCTTGCCTGTAATCCCTTCAAAGGATGTGACACTTCCCAACATGCCCAGAAAGACACTTTTACGGATGAGATCCTTTGGTCAGGACATATTTCCTTCTGACAGCTGAATGGGAGAACTACCCTGCCAAAAGATAGATTCCTTTCATCCAGGCTGTGGCTGGCAGGGAGCAGAAGGAGCACTGGCTGCTGGGTATTATAGGGTAAGAAATGGGCAGAAATGTGAGCCAAGAGCTCTTGGATTTACACAAACGTGCACTGAGAGGTCACACTTGGCAGGCGAGTGAATCCTTATCTTTACTACGGCACTCAGGCCGACAAAAGGCTGTTGTTTGCATTTACTGGAGGTGGAAGTGACTATTGTAGCAAAGCTGAGACTGGAAAATAACAGTGCTCGTTCAACAGCTTGTGCTCAGCAGGACCTGGGTGGGACCAAGGGGTACCAGAGGGGCAGGGTGGCAAAGAGCTGTGCTCCTGCTGCTCCCCAAAAACTCAGAGGGACAGCAAAGGATTTCAGCTTCACAGCAGGGCAATGGGGCTGGGGAAGGGGCTGGAGGGGGCTGAGGGAGCTGGGGGGGGCTCAGCCTGGAGAAAAGGAGGCTCAGGGGGGACCTTCTGGCTCTGCAACTCCCTGCCAGGAGGGGGGAGCTGG
>JAWWEE010000025.1:7471890-7486600 GCA_035221455.1 Xenops minutus
AGGAATCCTTCCCTGTGAGGGTGGGCAGGCCCTGGCACAGGGTGCCCAGAGAAGCTGTGGCTGCCCCATCCCTGGAAATGTCCAAGGCCAGGTTGGAAAGGGCTTGGAGGAACCTGGGACAGTGGAAGGTGTCCCTGCCCATGGCAGGGGGTGGGACTGGGTGAGCTTTAAGGTCCCTTCCAACTCAAACCAATCTGTGATTCCTGCTCTTCTCAAGTGGCTTTAAGATATAAATATAAAGGTCTGTGGCTTCTCTCTGCTGCTAGTAACAATGACAAGTGGTTGACCAGTCACCTCCAGATTGAACTGAAATCCAAAGAAAGGATAAAGACAACTGAAGTTGTAAATACAGCCCTCAAAGCAAGGTAAATTGAAAAAAAAAAAAGTGTTCCTGCTCAGGTACAGAAAGGTAGAGGTACAGAAATCAAGGAGCTTTGGACAATAACAAAGGGAAGGAGGGGCTTCCTCTCACAACCAAACAAAATGGGATATTTTTGAGCTGGGCATGTTATGGTTTGATATGAGATGAGCTCACCTGGCAATGGGTAATATAAAGCCCAAAAAAACACTGAGAGATGATGGAAACAGTTCAAACAGCTTTGTGATCAGCACAAAAGGAAAGTTGAAATAGCATCCTGAATAAGTATGGGTTTTATTTAGCAAATTCTTTGATTGATTCCATCAATAAATGCTGAATTTCATAGGGGAAGAATTATCTTTTAAACATCATAATTCTGCAATGGAATGATAAATGGATGTCAAGGTTATCATTGTAAGAAACCAGAAGGGCACACAGAGCTGCTACTGAAACGTGGGGGAGTGCTGAGTCACTCTGCATTAGTGCTGCCATAGTAACTATTTACCAGCTGGTTGGGAATGAGGAGGGACTGAAAAATCTGAAATAAAAATGAGGCAAGCCACAGCTTGAAAGATATTGCATATACTTTTTGAAATATTTAACAGAATGGAACACTTCTGAAGGGGTTTTATATTAGTATTACTTGGGACAAACGTTATATAGGACTACTGAATAGACACAGAAGTGCATTTAAGCAAGAAATAAACTGACTTCTTCCCTGCCAGGTTAATGTTATTGTCTCTAATCTTGAGAGCAAGTAGGAGCCACTTTGGGTTTGTGTATTCACAGTGAGGTGCTACAGTGCATGTTTTCTAACCCAGCCCAGGCTGTGATGCAACACAGAAGAGGAGGGTTCTGGCAGTAACAGGTTTGGGGCTGAAATGGAAAACTTAACATAGTTTAGAGAGGTATAAGCTCAGATTCCTTGGCCAGTTTTTGGTGATGTTCTCTACCCTGATTGTTAGGAAGATCACTGCTGGTCTGTGGCTTAAGTTTCCGGATGGCTGAAGGTTTGTCCTCTGCAGAAGAGAGAGCTCTGTGGTGTGGCAGTGGTTTGGGGCACTTCTGCGAATCATGAGATTCTGGTGGTTTCTTACCATGGAAAATTTCAGCATCATGATGACAGGTGTGTGTCACTGTGACACTTCCAGAGGCAGAATCTCCATTACTCTTACGGCAGGAAGTGAGAGCACTGAAGTGGCTGCTCCTGAGGTGTGGACAATTTCAGTAGCTGGGCCTTTTGATGGTCAGTTGGGCTGAGGTTGCTGCAGGCTGTACAGAGAAGCAGAAAGCTAGCAGAGGTTTTGAAGTCAAGAATCAGAGAAAGGTTTATGAGAACTTTGCAGAGAGGCAGGAAGTTTGTGGTGAAACACAGGAAGTTTCTTGTCTTTTAATCTGCATAGAGCTTGGGGGAGCTGCTGCAGGAGATGCTGAGGTCAGGAAAGCTCTGCTTTGCAGAGCATAGGCAGACACCTTGTGGCTCCTCAGAGAAAGGACATGGAGGTCCAGTTGGGATTTGTTGTGTCAATGGTCTTCACTCCTATATTAGAGGAAGGAAAGGTGTTTTCAGGACTCACTGTGCAAATGTGTGTGCAAATCTCTTTACTGTAGACTTATTTAGTGGAGCTTTGAGAGCTGGTACTCTTCAACCAGTTTCTACTGGTCCCTCAACTTCCCAAAGGAAGTATTGTTTAAAAAGGTCCATCCCTTGAAAGACCAAGAGTTCCTGAATCATAGAGTGGTTTGGGTTAGAAAGGATCATTAAAGATCATGTAGTACAACACTTCTGCTGTGAGCAGGGACATCTTCAACTAGATTGGATTGCTCAGAGCCCTGTCCAACCTGGCCTTGAATATCTTTAGGGCAACTTGTTTTGTTGTATCGGTTAGCTTCAGTGTCATCATTTCTAGCTAACAGGGGCTTTAAGGAGCTCAGAAACAGGGCCCAATAAATGAATCTGGTGCTTTAGGGAGAAGTCTGGGCTTGCTTAGATGCAGGAACTGTAGGATCTGGGTAGCCTGCAGAAGATGAGACATGCTAACAGCCTGCAACACAAAACTTGCTGCAGGGAGGGGAGTAAAAACTGATGTAAAAATTCTTTCTTGAGAAGACTTTAGGAATAGACTGCAGATGCTCTTAAGTAAAATACATTGTGAAGTATTTAATAATCTATTTTACTCTTAACTAAAATAGACTGCAATAGATGCAATTTTCCCAAGTCCTATTTTATAACTGTTGTATTTGACTTTAGGACACCCAAAGGTGTAGCTGAAGTCCCAATTGCCTTAGAGGCATTTACTGTGAGAACTGCAGTTTGAAGAACCAGATACAGTCCTCTTTGGTTCCCAGCTCACTTGTTAGTGTGCTTGATGGTGGTTCTCTGCCTTGAGACCATGGATTTTGGAAGCCAAACAGTCCTTGAGTAAAATGGGCATGGCAATTTTATGACAGCTTTCAGAAACGTTCAGTGGAGACCCCAATGCAAATTATATCAGGTTTAATGAGCTGCTGGCCTTCTGTACACAGGAGAGTTTAAGTCCTCATGTTGAATCAGAAGGAAACTATATGGTGAAAAATATTTACCAGGGAATGGAAATTCATTTCCATCTGCTTCATTCTCACCTTTAAGAAAACCAAAAGGTTTTATCTCCAAATGAAACATGTGCCCTGAACAGCTGTAATAGTACCCAAAGTAGTGCTAATTCCTGGTGTGAGCAGGGAATTTTTATTGGTATATCTTGGTCCATGTTCACAAAGAGTTAAACAGCTGCATATCACAGCTTGGAGCAGGCAGTTCTGCCTGCTGTGCAGACCTGCCATGTTAGTCACTCAGAAGGCTGAATCAAAAGACAGTTTCTCTTCTACCCCTTGGCACTGCTGTCCTGTTTACCCCACTGGCACTGAGATTGCCAGAGGGATGCACGACATGCTCTCACCACTGCTGCAGCCCTTTTAAAGTCTTTTCTGCAAAGCCCTTCATGTACCGTGGAGTTGGAGATTAGTTTTTCTACAATCGGCTTCAGGCAAAGGTGGAATTGTCAAGAATACAAATTTACTCTTCTCCACACCTATTTAGTATCACATCCAAAATTTGCCTGTTTTATTTTTTTTGTTGGGTGGTTTGGGGTTTGTTTTAAGTAACCACTGAGTGTATGATGGTAAGACATCTAGAACCAATGCCGAGCCGTCTCTGCTGATGAAACTGTGTGTATTTCAGCCTCTCTGATGGTCTTTAGTACCGCTGCTGTGCAGGTCACCGGTCAGCGGCAATTTCGTCGGCCAAAGGCGAAAATAACAGCCATAAGAGAGTAAGTTTGTGCCCCTCGCCTCCCTCCCTCCCCTGTCCGCTCCCGCCGCCGCTCGTGGACCCGAGGGGACAGGGATGCCTTGACGAGCCCCCGCGCAGCGCCGGCAGCATCGCCCCTTTTAAGAGGGATCTGGAGGGCTCGGCAGGGATGGGGAGAGGAGGAGGGCTGCTAAAAACACCGCCCTCCGCCGGGGGAGCGGCGGGGAGCGAGCGGGGCCCGGCGGGCCGGGCCGGCGGGGTGCGCAGTGAGCGCCGCAGTGCGCGGAGCGGGGCGCAGGGGCCGCGCCGCAGGGATGCTCGCTCCGCTCCTGGGCTCCGCGACCTCCGGCTGGCTGCTGCTGGGTGAGCGCTCCCCCAGCCGCCTCGGCACCGCGGCTTTGTCCCCTCCCGGCGCCTTTCCGCCGAGCCCCGGCACGGTGAGACCGGCCCGACCCTCCGGAACAGGCTCTGGGCCCCCGGTGCAGGTGCCATGGGCCGCCCTGCCCCGCGGTCAGGGTATTCCAAGCGCTGGGAAGGGGAGAGGCAGGCGGGAGCGGCGCCGTGCCCGGGGCGGGGGGTGATGCTGTGCGGGATGCGTGCGGTGGGAGCCGGCACCAGGAGCCGCTATGGCAGCGGTGCGGGCACCCAGCGGCGTGCATTACATAATTTCTCTCACATCGCCCTGCCCGTTTGTTCTGTCGGTCCGTCGCTGGTAAATTTGCCCGGCACTTTGTCTGTAGTGGGTGTGTGAAATAGGGCAGCGCGCTCGGAGGGGGGTGTGTGCCATAGAGCTGTCGGGCAGAGTGTGATGCTGAATCCCATTGTTTTGTGGGCAGGCGGTGACGATTCCAAGTGTGTCTGCGTTAGGAAATTCTTGCAAGTCCGAAATAGGAGGATCTCTGCAAGGTATTTAAAGGTTCAGTTTGAATTGATCTGCTGTTCCAATTTGAAATCCAGTCCTTTGAATCTGTGTGAAGTGTCTTTCCTAAGGAAAGGTAACGTTCAATGTCTGTGCTATTTCCCCCTTTATCTATCAAAGAGCTTCCCTCTAAACAGGCAGACTTCCAAGGGGAAGAAATACAAAGGGGAAAATGATTTTAAAAGACAGCATCTTAGCATCCTTAGGTAAATACTCTGAGGGGGAGTGTTGATAACAGAAAACATTGTAATTATTTATGTTCATGTCTACTTGCTATTTTTGATTATATAAAAGAATGCTTCACACTGAAGAAAAGAAAGAAGAAAAAGGAACTTAATATTGCTGGCCTGAATTTTGCCTCTGAAAATATCCTGGTGGCTCCCATGAAAGGCAGTGGCTTTACAGCTGCTTATATCAGCAGCTTGAATCAGCTGCTTTAGAACTGTAGAGAAACTCATGCAGTGAAATATGGCCCAGAGGGAATGACATGGGCCATGAAGCAGAAAGGAGGACTTGACTGGGAGGCTGTGGGCAAGTGTTTGTTACAATATTTTGGGCCCCAAGGCCCCAGGGACTGCTCTGAGTCACATTACTGGCTGCACCAGGCTTGTTTATGACAACAGGAGGAGAGCAGGACCCACTGGGAACAGGTCTCCTGTGTGAGCTTCTGCCCTCAGGCCTCCACATCCATCCTGAGGTGTTGATTCCTGTTCTTCACATCTCAGTGTGGCTCTGCTGCATCCAAGCTCCTCTCCCTTGTACAACCAGCAATCCAAGTGTCTGTCCAGGTATAGCTCTGACCCAGAGCTTCACTTAATGCTAGTCTCACTTTATTATAGCATGGACATGACTTTAGCCCAACATTTTTGTCTACAGAATAGGTGCTCCTAAAAGACCAACATGCTATTATTGCCCTTTGCAGTGGCACTCTCAGCAGCAGGCACGATGTGTCAACACAGGTCACGTCTGGGAGGTGGGTCCCACTGGAGAGCCAATGGGTCTGCCTGACCTGGCAGCGTGGCCCTTACTCAGCCCTGGAGCAGTGGTTGTTGCTCTCATGCCTGGTTCTGGTTTTCTGGTGGCCCTGTCCCATCAGACACCACTCTGTGCTGCAAAGAAGTCACCATGGCCGTGCTGATTTACTGAACAAGGAGCTCCTTGGCCACTACAGCCCAGTGCAGCATTCTTTAATTTGAATTAATTTCTGGCATCACTAGAAAGGTTTTAACAAATTGAGAACAATGAAATAATGGTAGAAATCACTGAAAGAAGGTGAATTATTTCCTAATGTGGGGTCTTGGATGGTCTGATGTATGCAGAGAGTGATACAGTAAACAAAACAAACTTAACAACAAATTACCCCAGGGGTTTCCATGTTGCTGGTTTGGTCAAAACAGTAGAAGAGGTACAAGGTTCCACCTTACCTTTTGAATCTCTGGGATTTCCTACTCTTCCACTCTTCTCTTTCACATGACTGCAGCCCTGAGCCGCCCACCTGCCCTGTCAGTCCTGCCTTGAGGAAGAGGAGGCTTTGCTTTCTTGTCTCAGGGCAGCAGCTGGAGCCCTGGTGGGCACCTGCACCCACGTGTGGAGTCACAAGAAGGGAATTCTGCCATCAGTGTCCCTTCCACCAGCACCAGTGCACTCCAAATGTTCTCAGTGCATGTTTGCAAAGGGAGCTGGAGGTTCATCTGGGGTCACAATAGTCTTATAACAGTCCCACTCCTGATCCTGGCTCTCACGCTGTGACACAGGAGTCCTTGGTGATGCCAGTTCAGATCTCTGGCTAAGACATATTTCCTGCTGTGTTTTGTGTGTGAAGCAGAGCAGATGCCCAAGGCTGCTCAGCCCAGCCCGGGGAGTGCTGCTTGCTGTAGGAGAGGCAAAGCCCTTGGCAGTTGATGAGGTATATTTAGTTGCTTTTAGTCTTCATCCCTCTATTACTGCTCCACTTGAACAGTTGCTAGATATCATCAAAAGGAAAGAGTAGATGTATTTGGATTTCCCTTCTCCCTCACAGCACAAAGCAATTTTTCTCTGCTGCTGCGGACTAATCTAGACATTTATGTGATTCTTGTTTCCATGCTACTATGGATATTACAAATATATTCAAGTAATAAAAAGAGGAGAGAAGCTTTGAAGACAGATGGTATACTGAATTAACTGAATACCCACCGAAATAGGAAAGCTGACTTGGGAGTCAGCCAGGAACAAAAAAAAGATACAACATTCCAGCAGAAAGGGTATAACTGATGTTGTTTTGACATCACCTAACGCTGCAGAGCACCAGAGGGTTTAAACCTTTGCTTGTGAGTACATTCTTGAGAGTTGGTTCAGAGAAATATCAGCATCTTCCTTCTTCATCACTTCACGGCAACCAGTAGGTGGATATGTCATAGGGAACTGGAGATGAGTCTGGGTGAAATGAAGAGAGATGGTGGATAACGTGACACAGTCAGTTACCTCTTGATGGGTGCACAGGCATCCAGAGCAGCTCTTTTCCCACAGCCTTTTTCTCAACTTGCTGGATTATTTCTTCATACAGACCCAAACAAAATAACCTAATCACCCTCTTTCTGATCAGAAATGAACAGGAAAAACCCCATCTGTTAATACATTTTTTTATTGTTAAGTGCTCTGCACACGTTCTTTGGGGATGGGTCAATACAAGTAATGAGGTTTTTTTCCATCACTGCTATTTCTGTCTCTTGTGCTACCGTGCAAAGCCAAAGCCCTGCAGGTCCTTGGCACTGGAGACCCATCTGTCCCTGCTGCTGTCCCTGCAGGGCTGCAGGTGCCAGGAGCAGGGACAGCTTGGAGCAGGGCTCTGCTCCTGCAGCTCGGCTGTGTCCCCTTTGGAGAAGGTACCAGTGTCCAAAGTGCTTCATCCAGTCTCCTCAACAGAAGAGCTTACAGAGCTCAGGAACCCAGATACCCTCTTACCCTGTGAAACCAGTCAAAAGCAGTGAAGAAAGGTGTAACAGAGAGCATGTGGCTATAAGATACAGATAAATATGCTTGAAGTATATCTGTAAAAACCATGAATCCCCAGCAGGAGCCCTCACGCTCCTTTCCACCTTCTCCTGCAGTTTGCTGTGAGCCATGCCTGGCTCTTCAGGGGCTTTTCTTCCCAGACGTGCTGATTCAGAGTATTTGCAAATCCTTTTTGGAGACTCCAAGGAACTGAGTGTTGATACTGTACAGTGTGACAGGTAAGTGTTTTGCTGGGCTCGGATTGATTGCTATTGTGTGCCACCAGAACTTATTGACAACAAGCCATTTACTGTGTCAAATCCTCCTTGCACTGTAAACATTGTCATGGAGCCTCCAAGGTGACCTGAGGCTGGTGGAGAGCAGGGAGGGGACCAGAGGCTTTGCTTCATTCTGCTTCTCCCTTATGCTCTGTATATAGGTAAAATCATAAATATTTTATCGTTTTGCTGGAGACTGTGCTATGGAAAACATGGTGGCTGATGGTGAGAAAGAGTAAGACACTGAGATGAACAGGGATTTTTAGTCAGGACAGAGTTTCAAATCCACAGGGGTAGCTCAGCCCCTGGTGAGCTGGTCCCCAGCTCCCCCTGCTCACTGCTTGGGCTTTTACAAGCAGTGATGGAGCTACAGCATGTCTGGAAAAGTACAGCTGAAAATGCAGGTCCTGCTTGGCGTGGGCTGAGTCTGTGGCAAGGTTTTGGAAAGACCCCACAGTGATTCCCACACAAACCCCAAATTAGCGCTCGCTGTCCCTCAAACTCCCGTCAGCCACACAAGGGGCTTTTCCATCTTCCGTGCTGTCAGGGATATTCCATTCTCAGAAACATGGGAAGAAGATAAATCCAATCACTTTGTCCAAGTCATTTTTTCTGTACCACAGGAAGAAAGTGTCACTTGTCAAAAAAAAAAAAAAAAAAAAAGTGTATCATCCAGTGGAAATCACCATTTCAGTAGGAAAACCCCAGCTGAGGGAGGACCAGCCTTTATATTTAGCCCTGTGTGCCATGGTGTTGCAAGGCTGTGGCTCACGTTTCCATTTGCTCATGAAGAGGCTGTGGTGGTGCAGATACAATCTCAGAAATGCCACATGTGAACTGTGTGAGGAGTTTCCACGTCAGCACTGCACAGTAACCCTGCAAAATCAGTGTGGAACCAGTTGGCCTCCTTGAGGCTCCAGAGATACCTGGGGCTTTTTAGGTGGCTTTTCTAACTGAGGCCAAGTGTGTCACTTGGCCCAGGAGCAACAATTCCAGATGCTGAATTACTTGGAAAAACAACCACCCCAGTAAAGGGTTTTTTGTCTGCTGTTGCCTGTGGCAAAGGAGCTGTGAAGGTCCATTTCTACTGGCCAAATTCCAAGAGAGCCTTCACTGCTCTCCCTACTAAGGGTTTTGGTGATGGCAGAAAGGTGGGGAACACCAGTTCTGCACCTGGGAATGGACACTTGGATGTCCCACTTGGATACCTGAGGCTGTGCATTGAGCACAGATGAAGGACAGAAATTTCAAAGCCTGTGATCAGCCTGATCACAGTCACTGCAATGGACCTTTTTGTGCCAAAGGAGGCTTAGGGTGGGTGTTAGGAAAAATTTCTTCATGGAAGGAGTGGTTAGGCATTGGAAGAGGTTATTGGAGTTGCCATGCCTGGAAGTGTTCAAAAGACAGGCAGATGTGGCACCTGGGGACATGGTTTAGTGGGGGGCTTGCTGGTGCTGGGTTAACAGTTGGACTCAATGACCTTCAAGGGCTTTTCCAGCCACAATGATTCTTCGATTCTGTGATTTCTGAGATGCATCTTTGAGTCCAGGAATAGAAGTACAGGGACCTGGTGTGTGGTGTCACCTCAGCTGGCCCTTCCACAGAAGTGTGACTCTCCCTGCTGTAAACATACTTTCATTTGGGAAAGTTGTTCTAGAAACTTTATCTTCAAAATCTTCCAAGTCACTGCTCAGATTTGCTTATGACTAATCCAGATCCTGTTTATTTGGATGCCAGCATGACATCTCAGCCAAACTATTTGTTTCCCCCCGGTGTTTTCACCCCAGATCATAGCACAGCCTCCTCTCTGGGACGGTTTCCCACATGGCAGATCTCTGCCCCGGTCTTGTCTGTGCCTGGAGTTGTGCCCTCTCTTCAGCCTGGGTTTTCCTCCTGTGGAAGGCACAGTCAGTGCATGGATGGGTGCAGAGGGCACCACGGCTCACTTTGGGCTGCTGCTTGAGCTGTCACTGAATGCAAAGCTGCACAGCCTTCCTTTCCTGGGCAAGCCACTCTTTGCTTGTTCGTGGCCAAGAATCAAAGGGGCTGAGATGACCTCTCCTTCTCCCAGCACTCCTTGAGGAACTGAGGTGCCCCCATGCAGGAGGGTGGAACAGTCCCTGGGCTGTGCCCACCCCTGTGGGCTGTGATGGTGCCCAGGCAGAAACAGGGGCTGTGGAACAACCTCCTCAGGGGAGGACCTGCACTCACCTCCTCATGGCAAGGGTCGGAGCCTCCCTCCCCTCTGCCTCCAGAGCAACAAGCAGCTGCTTTCTTGGGGCTACCAAATCCCTAAAACCAGCTTCACCAGCCATACAGACATTGCTGTCCCAGGCACTGCGAGGTGACCCTGCCAAGAGCCACAGCAGGGAAAGCAGAGCAGTGTTTGCTAAGCTGGGATTCTTCTTTTTAAAATTTATCTCCAAGGGCAAGTATGAGCTGGTCAGCACAGGAATGAGAACTGAGATTGCTAAACTGATTTAATTTACATTGTTTTTTCCCCTCTTTGAGAAAGTATCTAGAAAAAGAGCCAATCATTCTGCTGTTGATTGAAGTGAGTTGGAAGCAATCTAAGCCAAGCTTGCACTGAAATTACAGAAGATGTGAATGATGCAGACTTAAATGTCTTTTCTGCAGAGAACAGTATTTAGGTATAAAAAGTGGAGAGAACACTACTTAGAGTTTGTTTCAAGAGTCTTTGCAATGATGAAGAAAAAAAGACAAGTATATTAAAGTCTTTTTTTAAATGTTAAATATACTTCATTTAGTATCTCCAATACAGCTCAGTTTCAGGTAAACCAATTCTCCATAACTCCAGGTGATCTCATTCAGAATTATCTTTTCTTTTGGAAAATGTTCAAATAACTTCCTGGAGCCAAGAGCAGCCTGTGAGCACCAGCTTGTGAAAGGTCACCCAACTTGTGCCAGTGCCCTGCTGTCCCTGGAGCCTTTGTTTGTGTCCCTTGCACACTCAGTTCATGCTTCCACTGAGCAGGGACACCTTCCACCAGCCCAGGCTGCTCCAAGCCCCGTCCAGCCTGGCCTTGGACACTTCCAGGGATCCAGGGGCAGCCACAGCTTCTCTGGGCACCCTGTGCCAGGGCCTGCCCTCCCTCCCAGGGAGCCATCCCCAGTGACCTCCTCCCTCTACCCCCTTGGAATACCCGAGTCCTCGTTTTATTCTGCCTGAAAAGAGTTTTTTGTGCCGCCTCCTCTGGCCCTGCATCCCCCGCAGCTGAGAGGCTGCTGAGGGTGGTGTGATGCTCTGACCTGCCAACAACAATTCAGGGCTGTGTTTCCTTTCGGAAAAGGCATTTGCATATCCTCTATTCACTTATTTGGTTAAATACATTTGAAAAGGCAAAAGCTCTGGGTCATTGAGAGCGAAGAATGGGCTGTCTGGGGGCCTCCCCCACATTAACCCTTTGGAACTTTGCTCCAGCATCTTTGAGAGACGAGGCTTAAAACATCCAGAGAAGGGGATTTAAAGGCGTTTTCTGCAGCAGAAATGGGGAAGGAGGATGGAGACGGGGAAAGCCCTGATAGAAGGCAACAAAAAGATGTCATGTACCTCTGAACTAAAAATTTGCTTATGTGCAGCCATAGATAGTCTTGGAGAGAGTTTGCAAAATTTAGCACGGACAGAAACCTCTTCATGGGGACTTGAAAATACCTGTGAAAACAGGAGAGCAAAAGCAAGTTACAGCAGTGTCAGGCACAGAAAGGTACAGGGGGCCTCAGGGTGTGAAATCAGCAAGGGGAATTGCCTAGAAACAAAAATACAAATAACCTAATTGCTGCTTTAGTTAACAAAATAAATAAAAAACCCTGGAGCAACAACAAAGATCCTGAAACATAAACCGAGTGTTTAAAAACATTCATACAATGTAACCGCTTGTTATTACTGTCAGGAGAAGAAAGGTTTCAGCGCAGTATTTAACTTGGAATATTTAAGGACATCTCAAATCACAGCCCAACCACAGGTTTCTCAAAAACCCTCCATGAGATGATGCCAAACCCTCCTTTTCCCTCATTTTCCAGCACAGAGCCAGGCTCTTGCTGCCAGGGGAACTGGAGCTGGGTGTGGGATGAGGTTGGGGTCTCTGGCAGGGGGGTGCCAGCCCTGCTGATGTGCCAGGGTGCAGAAGGGACCCCCTTGGACCAGGCCAGGACATGGCCCCCCCATGTCACTGTACCCACCATGCTCAGCTGCAACATGGACACTGTGCTTCTGGATGCCTGAAAAGTGTTTGGAGGATGACAGCTGGGAAGAGATGAATAAGCAGTAAATTCATCATCGTGGGTTTATTTTTGTTCCTTTGCCATCCATTGGCATCCCTGCAGTGTAAGGAAATTGAGGGCTAGAGGGAGATGAGGCAGAAACACTTGCCTGGTAGCCTCTTATTGATGTTCCTAATTATTGAATTAATCCTCTATTTGTGCCCTATGCTTCCTTCCTGCTGCTCCTTGGAAGTGGTCAAAATATAGGCTGTGTAACCATAAAAGCATGATATCTGACCAAAAGACATAGAAGGGAAAAAGAGACCGCTAAAAAGAAACACAAGTCAGTAAAGTTCCCCTATTTTACACAACTTATATTGTTTGAATTAGTGGCTGTTTCTTATTTATACTTGAGGCAGGATTTTCCATGGATGGGTCTTAAGGAATGTAGAGATACTGTTGGCAGATTTCTGTTCTGTAACTGAAGCTATTGCTCTGGTTTATGGGAATGTCCTGAAAGACAAAGCAGCAATTTTTATTGAGTTATCCTCAGAATTCTGAAGGGCCACGTGCGACTCTGCCATAGACTCTTCTTTCACTTTGTAATTGGCTGGGAGCATTAAAAGCACTGTGATTCACTGATACACCTTTTTTTTCCTGAACAAGTGAGGTCTCAGTTAGATCCCATAAAAGTCCTTTGAAATCTTTCCATTGATTTTACTGGTAGTTGGGTCTCACTGGGGTTTAGACTGAGCACTCAAGGTGAAGTCTAATTTCTTTTGTATAAACATCTCTGCTACTTAATGCTCTCAGATGAGGGGAAGTTTGGGGCAGATTTCTATGGAAATAGAAGTCACTGGAGTCCTGGTTTGAATCTCAAAGGGTTTGTGTTCCTCCTGCCTTGGCTGGGTCCTGAGTGCTCAGCACCTCCAGGCTCAGCCCTCGCCAGCCCTCAGCCTCCTGTTCCACAGGGCACGGCTCATCCCTCTGCAGGAGCATCTGAAAGTAGAGCTGACCTGTCCTCTGCACTCCCATTCCAAAGGATCTCAGAGCAAATCCCTGTTTACAGAGAACTGCATGCTTCCCTCAGCTGAGTCCAAAAAAGGAGATTGTCTTCCCTTAAAGCACTGTCCTGATCACTCTGCTCTGCAAATCACCTGGCAGAAAATGCTGGGGCTTGGCGTAGCTTTTATTCAGTGTATTACTTAGTGTATGCTTACATCTTTTTCCCTTAAGGTAGGCAGCCTACATTCAGCTGCCTTGCTTTGTTCTCCCTCATCTTTCTCTGGTGGTTGTTCCAGACAGTGAGTCTGTATGCTGTACATATGTGCAATGAAAGCAAAACAAGAGAAAGGGTGTTTATGGAGAAGGTAAAAGGGTCAGAGGCTGCCCTGAAATATGTTTTACTGAATCCCTCCACCTCTGCTGAGGGTATTACTGCCCACTGTGAGATTACTGGAGGTAGGCAAGATCAATTCTTAGCAGCAGGAGCTCAGTAGCACAGTAATTTCTTTTTAATCCAGTGTTTATTTAAAATCAGTATTCCCTCATCCCCTTTGGGGCACTCCATCAAGATGTGTTGTGTCTGTGGGCTCCAGGCACTGAAGCAGCCCAGGGCTGCTCACCCACTTGAAGTGTTTTCCTGGCTATAAAGTTTCTGTCAAGCTCTGGCTCACAAGGAACAAAGGGACAGGAATCTGAGCTGGTGAATATTGCTGAGGCCCCATTAAGCAGCACTGCGATGTTGATTTGCACCTGCAGACCATTCAGTCTAGTACTCCCTGCCCTACCCTGGCAATTTGATGAATTAAGCCTGATTGCAGAACACCCCCCATGTGAGCTAAAGGAGTGACATTTGACAAGCTTGCTTGAAACCTCATTAAATATTCTCTTCATTCGTCAATGTTAACTGTTCTTTGAGAATTTTCCATTATGCACTCCAACTCCACAAGTACAATTTGGGACAGGTCGGACAGAAACTTGATGAACTATGGTAACAGTGAGTGTCCAGGCAGCCTCTCCCCCTCTGCTCCCCACCTTTCTGCCAAGTGGTTGTGGAGATCCAGGCTATACACACTTTCAGGAAAAAAAGAGTTGAAGAAAACATTAATTTCAGTGTTAATAAAGGCAGATATCCAACCCCTGGAGGGATGGACTTCTCAAGTGCCTTCCTAACGGCCAGAGTTCTAAGAAGGAATTGAACAGAAAATAATGAACAGTAA
Organism: Xenops minutus; assembly: GCA_035221455.1. NCBI lineage: Eukaryota > Metazoa > Chordata > Aves > Passeriformes > Furnariidae > Xenops > Xenops minutus. The sequence goes on from JAWWEE010000025.1 coordinate 7,486,148, forward strand.
ATAAGGTGGTGATATGGATGGGGGGCCCAGGGGTGGCACACCCTGTGTTATCTCTGCTCAGAAGTGGTGAGTTGGAAGCTACCAGACACTGTTGGCTTTCAGTTGAAAGGAATATTCTTCTAGTTAGGAGAAACGTCTCAGCCAGACCTCCCAAATGTAAATATTAACAATTTACCAGGACAACTGAATTGCCAACTTATGATTTTGTTATTATCAGTGTGAATTAACAAAATCTGCTTTGGGCTCAAATGCCATGGTGTTTTTGTTAGGTTTTCTATTATTATTATTATTATTATTTTTAATATAAGTAACAAAATAAGTCTCTGCCATGGCAGGGACACCTTCCACTGTCCCAGGCTGCTCCAAGCCCCGTCCGACCTGGCCTTGGACACTTCCAGGGATCCAGGGGCAGCCACAGCTTCTCTGGGCACCCTGTGCCAGGGCCTGCCCACC
>JAWWEE010000025.1:7486651-7521906 GCA_035221455.1 Xenops minutus
GGGGCAGCCACAGCTTCTCTGGGCACCCTGTGCCAGGGCCTGCCCACCCTCCCAGGGAAGGATTTCTTCCTAACACCTCATCTAACCCTGACCTCTGTTAGGGAGAAGCCATTCCCCCTTGTCCTGTCACTGTCTGCCCATACTCAACCTATAAAGTTTTAAGTTCAGCAGACCAGGACTGGCAGTGCAGACTTTCTCAGTGTTATAACTTTTATGATGACTTTTCCCGAAGGACAAGGGGGGGTGAGGGGGGAAGAAGTTGTTTTTAATTTTAAACTGAGCATTTGCAGGAAGGCTTTGCAGTGTTACGCCCAAAAGCCTTGCCTGGAGCCTGTAAAGTCTCCAGCATGCCAGAGACGTGTGGAAATGCTGCAATATTCAGGAGCTGAGGGGGTGGGTGGGTTTTCCCCCCGTGGAAGGCGCTCCCACCGCCGGGCTGCGGAGCTTCCAGTGCCTCAAGGGTTACATGGGCATCGCTGCCGCTGCTGCGCTAATACAGCCTAAGCCGATATTAGCCAAGCTTAACTTCTCTCAGCCGCTCGCAGATGGGAGGGGGCGGGTCGGGCCGGAGTCAGCAGTTCTGTGCGGGGACCGGCAGGGCACAGCCCCGGCCGTGAGCTGTGCGGGGACCCGGAGGGCACAGCCCCGGCCGTGAGCTGTGCGGGGACCCGGAGGGCACAGCCCCGACCATGAGCTGCCCGGGGCCGGGGCACGGCGGGTGGTGAGTCCGGCGTGGGGTGGGACTCGGGGGGCACCGCGCGGGACCGGGGGCTGCGCCGCCCGCGCACGGCTACATCGCCAAACGCGGGGCTGCGGGAGAGCCGCGGGGCACGGGGACCCCCGGGGCACAGAGGGACCCTCGGGGCACAGAGGGACCCCCGGGGCACAGGGACCCCTCAGTGCATAGAGATCCCTCAGAGCACAGGGACCCCTCGGTGCACGGGGACCCCTGGGGGCATAGAGACCCCTCGGTGCACAGGGACATCTCAGAGCACCCTCGGGGCACCGGCTCGTGGCTCGGGCAGTTTCCTGTAGTTTCGGGTGTCACCAGCAGCCTTCGAGGGGGGAAAGCTCCGGCTGGAGCCCCCAGCCCTGGGGGCAGCGGCCCCGCCGGTCCCGCGTGGGCTGCGGGGCTGTAGGGCTTGGGGTCACAGCGCAGGGACCCCTGGGCACCCCTGGGCACCCCCGGAACATCCCCCGAGCACCCCCGGGCTCAGCGGCGAGGGCAGCTCTGCCTGCACCCAGCCACGCCTCGGGCAAGGGACTGGCAGGCAGAGATGGAGGCTGGGGCTGCCCCCCAAGGCTGTGCCCCTTTGGGTTCGTTCCCCCACACTCCTGGCCCCACATATCAGTGCTTGTTTCCCGCAGCAGGAGCTCTGCAGAGCCCCACACGCTTGTTTAGTTGTGGTTGACCTTGAATCCTATGTTGAGTTTGGGGCTCCTCTCTCCAAGACAGACATTGAGGGGATGGAGGATGTCCAGAGAAGAGTGAGGGAGCTGGGGAAGGGTCTGGAGCACAAGTCGGACTGAGGAGCGAATGGGGGGACTCAGCCTGGAGAAAGTGGGTTCAGAGGGGACCTTATTTCTCTGCAACTCTCTGAAAGGTGGGTGTACCACGTGAGGAGTGGTCTCTCCTCCTAAGTAATGAGTGGAGGGACAAGATGAAGTGGACTCAAGGTGTGCCAGAGGAGGTTTAGCTTGGATATTAAGAATAGTTTCTTCACCCAAAGGATTGTCCAGCCCTGGGGCAGGCTGCGCAGAACAGTGGTGGAGTCACCATCCCTAGAGGGATTTAACAGAAGTGGCACTTGGGGACACGGTTTAGTGGTGGGCCTGCCAGTGCTGGAGGAATGGTTGGACTCTGAGCTTAGAGGGCTTTTCCAGCCTAAACAGTTCTGGGATTCTGTGACACCCTGCTGGTCTCCAGGCTTTCTGTGTATCAACTTTCAGCGCCCAGACATCAGTGTAGGCTCTTTGCAGTGTATGTCCCTGCCTGAGGGATCTCCTGGTGCTGGTGACATGTGCTTTTGCTGAAGCCACAGCAGAGGCTGGTTGGAAGTATTCAAAGTGTTCACTGTACTGTGTGCTGCGGTTCCTAATTCAATGCTGTGCATCCACACCTTCCTCAAGCATGGAACCACGAGTGTGCTCCACCCACATGGGAAGAGCCTGCTGCTGTGCTGGGTGTGATTGCTGATAGGAGTGTCTCCTGGTGTCAGGGACAGAACATGGAAACCTCACCTGTAGGCATAGGAAACCTCCACCTCTGGACACAGTGTGGTTTCTTGCTCGCTGAGTTGCATTTTGTGCCCATCCCTGGTGCATCCCATCCTGTGGCAGGCTGGGGTTGCCATAGGGGCTGGAGTTGTGAAGAGAATGGGAAGGTGATGCTTTCAGTAGTTTCAGAGAGGCTCCTGGAGGGTGGAGGGTCCCTGCCTGCCCCTGGAGGTGTACGGAGGGGTGGGACAGGCACAGCCCCTGGGTGCAGCTGCCAGGGTGGCTGTGTGCAGCTGTGGGGCCTCCTTGGAAAGTCTTCTGCACCCACCAACGTGGCTATTTACTGTTCAACCAAGTGGTGAGAGCAGCCCTAATGCCATGGCCATTTCTGCAGCGATGGGTCTGGTTTTACTGACCTCATGCAAGAGACAGATGTAAAGTTGTGTTCCTTTAAAAGCAGGGTGATACTCCAGTGCACAGAAGAGATTATTTTGAGAAGCTCTGGCTGTTTGCAGGCAGCGTGTTTCGGTGGTGACCGGAGGCTGCTGGCGCAGGGCCCAGGCAGGCAGAGGGCACGGCGGGAGCCGGCAGGTCTGTGCAGCGGGCAGGGCTGCTGCATCACGCTCATCCTGCCCCGACTGCCATCCCACTGCTGTCCCCCCACCTGCACTGGGAGCGGGGAGTTGCTTTCCTTTGGGTTTTTTGGCACACAGCCTGCCTCTTAATTTCCTTGCCCCTTATTGCACTACAAGGTTGCCAAATAACCCTTGAACAACTTTCAAAGCTGCCTTCAGCTGCTGGTTTGTTTTGGGATAAAACCTGGACCAGACTCAGGCAGTTGTTCCATATTCACAGGGCCTGGATAAAACTCTGCTCTGTCCAGGGTTACTTAACCTTTGGGGTCCTCTCACTCCTCCCCATCTGCACAGACAGGGTCCTTTAGGAAAGCACGACAACTACAGGGCCAAGTTGGATGGAGCCCTGAGCAATCTGATCTAGTGGGGGACATCCCTGCCTGTGGTGTGAGGGAGGTAGAACTGGATGATCTTTAAGGTCTCTCAACCCAAACCATTCTGTGATTATATGACCTTAGAGGGTGACTCATTGGTAATTAACCTGGTCTAATTATGGCCAGCTTACTTAAATGAGAGATACAATTGTATTTTTTATAGTTAATGTCACTGCTGTTATTTTTTGTAAGCTCACATTTTCAATGTCATTTTCTCGATTCAGTTTCCAGTGTGACAGCTGTAACACTGTCTTTGTGAGCGTGTGTTTGACACAGAGCTGGCACAGCCTTTCAGTCCTCTCCTTGTTCATATAGTTCTGCTTTTACTGCAGTGGCAGGTCAGTAAGTATTTGAGCTCTTCAAGATGTAAGATTGGCTTAAAGAGAATTGCTCCTTATAATAATAAGGGCAGTGCTTAGCTATGATATGGCACAAGCTGGGAGGCCTCCATCTACCTCTTCTGCAGCAGCAAATGAAAATCTGCGGTGTGATTCTGCATGGGCAGTATCCTGCAGACAGCAACAGGCCTGATTCCCTTCCTGGCTGGAGGCAGTGCCAGCTGCAGTCTGGCCCGCTCAGCCCTGCTGTGAACACTTGCTACAGAACTGTTGATATTGCAGAAGGCAGTGTGGAATTGAAGTTTGACCAAGTAAGAGTTTTTGTCCAGTCTGAGCTGTCAGAGAAACAGTGAGGGGTAACATGTGGCTGGGAAGTGCTGTACAAAACATTCCTCTTCTTCCCTATCCTCTGCAGGACTATCTCTGAGCATGCCATGGTGTCATGTCTTAAGTGTTATGGAAGGTTTTCTGCTGTGAACTTGTTTAGGTTTCTGTGTCACGTTGGATGAAGCATTCCCAGGGCTGCCATGCTTGCCTGAATGCAGTGGCTGGGCAGGGTGCTCAGAGTGTCATTCAGAAACCCCTTTATTCTGGTACTGCTGCCAAAAGAAATAGCAGTGATGAACCCAAAAAGGTTTGCAGCTGGGTCAGTACCCCTGGTGCACCAGTATTTGTGCTGGTGCCTGGGAAAGGTGGGGTGGGTGTGGCAATGGTGGAAGGGGCAGGTGATCAGGAGGGCTTCTTGCACTGGCAGGATTTGCTGTGCCATCCAGTCATGGCCTGGGATGCAGGAGGGCATCACAGCCTGGGTGGACTCCTCTGCAGAGTGCTCCAGGAGGGGGGCTGTGGGTGACTGGTGGGTCAGGGAGTCATGCAAGGAGGGCATGGCCCTGCCGTGGCACCAGGATGCCATCTGGTCATGCCAGGTGGGGATTTGCTTGGAAATTAACTTTTTTTCTGGTACTTTAGCAGGACAGTTAGTTTTGTGCCAACAGCCATGTGTGCCAGGGTGGGCATAAGGCAGGGGGAAGCTCCTCAGCCCTGTCCAGCACTGGTGTGGGTTGGGGTCACCCCATCCCACTGTGCAAGCAGCCAGCAGGAATCAGACCTATGCAACATGGGCACAGCGTGGGAGAGCAGACAGGGCCAGCGTTGTCCCGTCAACCCTCACATGTCACTGTGACCAGTCTCACATAGTGACCTGCAGATGCAGCCAAGGGCAGTGTGTGAATGGTCATGGAATGCTGGGAGCTGGCAGTGCAGGGACCTGCCTCTGTGTCTGTCCTTGCGTAGCAGTGACCTGCCATGGGGACAGCAGAGCCAGCCCTCAACAGCCATGGCAATGCATGCTCATGCGCCTACTTCTTCCCTCCCTGGGCATGCAAGGGTGATAAATTTCACCCAAAATCTTCTTTCCTCCACCCAGCCCTGGGCTAGGGGCTTTGCACACTGAAATGGCCACAGAAGGCCTGGCTCTGGCATGTTCAGGAGGAGAGACTGAAAATGAGCCCTAGAGTGAGCTGGAGATGGGAGTACATCCCACCTGGCCACATTGAAGGGTGTGTCCCCTTGTGGTCCCCACACCTCTGCACTGCCCAGCACTGCTGCTGCTGAATCTTCAGGTGACTGGGGCTCTCAGCTGGCCCAGGGCCTCTAGAGACAGTCCTAAGGCTTCTTTAAACCCAACCAGTATTGAAAGGAAAGCATAAAAACTTTGCCTGGCAACAACCCATCCATCTCTTTGCGGAGCACCTTCGCATCTCTGCTCTGCCAAGCCAGCTGTCAGGGGTGCAGCTCCCTTCTCCCTCTCCATTCACTGCTTCTCTTTGTACTCTGCCCCAGATAACTATTTTTATGCCATTTTTTAGGCTGTTTGTTTGCTTCATGACACAGAGTATTCAAGAATCATATAGTATATGGGACAATCGACCGTCAATGTCACTAAAAAATAAATAAATAAAAAAAGCCCCAGACCCAGCCTAACAAACCTCCTTTGCAAGAGCTGAGGTTTAAAACTGATCACTGTGAAGGGGAGAGCTCTGCAGGGGTGCTGTGGGCAGCGTCCAGCCCTGGCAAAGGCAGTGCAGGGTCAGGATCCAGCCCTCTGTGACGATGCCAGCAGCACATGGTGCTCCAGCGTGAGCCCCAGAAAACCCGTGCAGGGTTCACTGCCACCCATGAGCTTTGCCATGAGGATGAGGGGCCGATTCTCTCCTGCTTTAGTCACCTCCATGGGATGGCTGTGTGGGCTGTGCTGCCTGCTGGCCAAGGAAGCAGACAGGGAGGGATCAGGCTGTGGTTTCCCCAGACTGAACCTCGCAGCCCCTGTGCTGGTTTTGGCACAGCTGTGTGAGCCAGCTCCACAGTGCTGCAGGCAAGAGAATAAAGAGCCAGAAAACCCCACAGCATTGGGGTTTTGCTTTTCCTTCTGGCTGGGTTATGTTTTAGCCTGGAGGAATGGCCTGAGCCCACTTGGGCTGAGCACAAAACTGCCACACTGACACAAAGGGAATGAGATAAATATGGTGAGGGGGATAGTGGGTACAAAAATGTCCCATGTAGGTTTTGCCATCTGAACTCTATCTTCTGCAACCGCAGCCTGAGGATTTTATCCTGGTCAGTGAAACCTCATGACTTTGGCTCATGCTGGTGCTGGCTAACATTTTAAGGATATTTCAGCAGTTAGAGGAGTATTTTTGTCAGTATGCCTTATTCAACTGATAGACTAAAGAGACAGCAGAGCTCTGAGATGCTGAGCTTTTCCCTTTGGTAGGAAACTGAAAATGCTTGCATGAGCTTCCTAATGCTTTTGTTATCCAGAGGAGTGTCAGATTTGGACCAGGATCCCAGTCTTGGCTTTCCCGTACCTATGAGTCACGGTGACTTCTGCGTACTGCTGCACTGCTCTGCTCAGGGGTGTGAAGGTTATTTTTAGGTTGGTCCACATCTGTGAGCTGTGCTGAGTGGGTGAGGAGGTGTGGGATGGAGGATGAAGTTTTCCGGGAGGATTTGGCATCGGTGGATGAGGAGGGATGGTAAGGATGAGCTGGTGGTGTAGTCCCTGCCTGGCTGCGAGCATGGGGCATTTTCAGGCAGCTGGGGGGTGGATTCTGCTCTCTGAAACATCACAAGTGTTTAAAGTAAGATCTCTGCACAGCACTGAATTATTTATTGAATAATTTCTCTTGGCAAGGGATTGGTATGCTGTAGATATTTTAGATACTTTAAATACCTCAGTTTAGGTGTAATTACTGGGCTCTTTCAGGACATTGAGCTCCTTGTTAGCATTTTTCCCTTTTTAGTGGATGCTTGCAAAGATCTTGTGTTTTGCAAATGCATTTCTCGGCAGCGCAGAGCAGGAGGGGCAGAGGCCAGTGCTGCTCCCCCGGGTTGCTTGGAGATTCCCATCCTTTGTCTGTGCCCTGCCTTTGGCATTGGGATGGTCAGGAGGCTGGAGGGTCCCGGTACTTTAGCAGCCTTTTCTCTGAGGCAATTTTACTGTAGTGGGTGAAACTGCCCGCCTCTCCTAAAAAAATAATCCGGTTTACATCAGTGGGCCAAGTATGTACCAGAGCTTATACTACATTATATACATATAACTCTTTTTTAATATATATACACCACATCCTGGTGCTGAACTGGTCCCTTTCATCCATCCCTGTCCTCTCCCACTGTCACCAGAGGTCACAGAAAAGCACGGTTGGCCTCCCTGCCATGAAGTTTATTTGCCTTATTCCTCTCCAGCAGATCTGAGGCTTGACCCGGATGCAAAGCCTTTTTCCATTGCAGATAACTCTGCCCTGCTGAGCAGGGATGGACAGCACTGGCAGGGGTAGGTGGGGAGGCAGGGGCACAGGGATGGTTCCTGTTGGCATCACTGCAGCCCCATGTCTGCTCCCTGTGCCCAGACATCCAGTTTGGGGGGCACCAACCCCCAGCAGGAAAGCAATTGGAGCTAAAGAGGCTTATGTACCATTGAAACCCTGTTCTTAAATAGTCTTGTTGGCAAAAGGCCAGTTTCACAGATCGGAAGGGTCTGATTCGCAAAGGAAAGGGAGGAGAACATTCTTCAACAGTAAAAATAAAATATAAAATTATAACCTGCTTTTATTACATTTTTTGCTCACTGAGTGCTTCTCTAGTGTCCACTCTCCAGAGAAGTGCTACAGCCTCACAGACACTGTGTGTCTTTCCTCTTTTGTTTGCTATCCATCCTGTCTCACCCCTCTTATGTTGCCTGAGCACTGGCATAATAATCCAAAGAAAGCAATTTTATCCCCAAATCGGTTCTTTTTTGTTGTTTGTTTGTTTGTTTGTTTTCTCTTTTCTTTTCCCCCCATTCCCTTCCCAATTATAACTCAGTGAGTTATGGTGGAACCACAGTCAGTGAGGACTGGGTATTGCATTTGTGGCTGAAGCACAACACTGTCTGTGGTTGGAGTTCTCATTAGATTGCTTGTTCTCATAAAATGTATGGAAGTGTGAGCCCAGCCTATTGTAGGGCAGCCGGTGTCCCCTCTCCTCACCTGAGCCTGACCCCAACCCAGGCTGGCCTCAGGGTGGGAACTGAAGGCTCTTCCAGCCTCTCCTCCTCTGTGCCCACACAGGCCAAATTTTGGAGCTGCATAGCAAAGGCTGACTTGGCATCACCTCTCTGGTTTTAATTACAGCAGTGATTAGGAATTCATAGCCTGTGGTGTCCCCAGAGCTCTCTGGCCAAACTGGAGAAGGTCAGAGGTACCTGAACTGCATTTAATGGCTCATCCCAGGGTTGATGTCCCCCTGTGTGCCTGCATGGAGCTTGGGAAAAAGGAAAAATAATGATTATACTCTGCAGGCAATACACGACATCCCCAAATGCCTCTGCCTGCACAGTTGTGGCAGCCTCTGTGCATATGTTTTCATAAAGATGTTAATTATTGCAGCAGATTTCATTTAAATTAACATGGTTTCCAGTGATGCAGCCTGACTAACAGTTGTATGTGTCCCTCGGAATGCTGGTTCTCCCTTCCCCTCAGTAAATGGAGACTCTCTTGTAGTGACATCCATGATTGGAATCCCTATCTCAAGGCGCCCTAAAACCCCTGTACAGGGCACTGAGCATGGTTTTCTTCTTCAGGGAGTGGTGTGGGAGAACGGTCCAAGTTTTGCTGTTTCCTTGTGCAAATCTTGTCACTGACCCCATTTCTGGAAAACAGCTATAAATCTCAGGGTCTGGAATCTGCAAAGCTGAATGGGAGAAAAGAGTTCAAAAATCTCACACTGTTTCACTGGAGTGCAATCCCTCTAAATCTGCCTCTCTGGACTGAGATGTTTTAGCTCCTGAAATGAGTGAGCAGGCAGTGCTGTAGCCAAGGACACAGATCCGTGCTGGCTGCTGGGATAGTGCAGCTTGCTCTGAGAGAAGCGGAGGGTCCGTGGGCTCTGAGCCATCGCGTGTCACTGGCTGCCCTTTGCAGTTCCCCACTGCAAAGAGTTAACTCTCTCAGACATACTGAAAAGCTGCTTATTTGTGTTTGCTTTAGTGCTGTAAAGTCTAATGTAGATAGCCTTTTTTTGGGCTTCAATACAAGGATGGTAATGGGACACTTTGCCCATTTTCCAAGATAAAATGAATTACCCGCCTCTTCCCCACCCTGCTGTGAATGAAGCAGGGCAGGAGGATACGGGTGTCCCAAAAGGAGTTGTTCTTCCAAAGCAGGCAGTGACGGAATGGTAGGAAGGATGTGATTGCATGGCTGCACAGGACCGGTAAAATTTTAATTGCATTATGCATACACCAGTAGGCTGAGGCTGTTCCCACACTGGCTTATGTCACTAAAACTCCATTGACTGGAGTTACAGAATCACTTCCAGAAGGAAAAGATGAAAACCAAATTACACAATAGAGCCATTTGTTACCAAAACAAATAAATAAGCCCTGTCCCAGGGGTGATTGCTGTGAACACAAACTGGTGGGTGATTCAGAGCCCAGTCCACTGCAGGAGCCCCACTCACCCTGGACCCAGGCTGGAAGGTTCCAAATCCCCAGCCCCTACCCATGGCTCTTCTCTCCTGGCAGCTCCCCAGAACTTCTTCCTTCCTCCAGAACACTTTCTTCTGTCCCTCCTGGCATATTTGTTTCTCTTTTCTTTGCCACGGGAATACTTTAGAAATCTGGTGGTAATGTGAAGTCCCATTTGGAATAAATGGAAGTGTCTGTTTCCATGTGCCACGTGCATGGATGCTGTGCCCCACTCCTGTGCACCCAGCACCTCCTGCACAGAGCAGGGTGGTGGATCCACTGGAGGTGGCAGAAATGGGGCAGAAAGGTGGCAGAAACAGGGAGATGGTGTGGAGACCATCCCACCACTGATCCTGAGCCCAAGGTGAGGGCAGTGGCTGCTCGTGCTGCGCTCTGGGGTACGATGCTGCCTCACCAACAGGTTTAAATTACTATTATTTGTTTTCCTGGTCACATGAGGAATGTATTCCCAGGGCATGTGAGCACGAGGTGCTCACTTGCTTGTCTTGACTTGGAGGAGGAGGCAGTGCTCCAGGCAGCCCTGGATCTGCAGGTACAGTGCTTCCAAACACACCTGGGCTCCTTTCCTGGCCACCATCCCAAGATAGCTTGTCTGCACTGAGCAAATCAAGTATGGGCCCATCGTGAAGCACTTTGGAATGCAAAAATCAGGATTAACTGTTGCAAAAGGCAAACTGGGTGAGCTCTGTAGTGCAAAAATCAAATGCAAGGTGAAATTGCAGCCCTGACTCTTGTGATGCTTTTGATGATGCTGTGAGCTCCAGGTGCCCTGTACCTGGACGGGTATAAAGGCTCAGCCCTGCTTCCCCCAGGCAATCCCTGCAGCCAGGCAGGGCAGCAGCACGTGGCTCTGGCCAGGCATCCCCATGGCAGTGCTGTTCCCACAGACACCTGCCCAGCTTTCTGCTTTCAGCTTGGCTGCATGGACAGATAGAAAACAGCACTTACAGGATGATGTTGAGGGAGTAATTCCCAGGATTTCAGTGTAACCAGCAACCGTGGCAAACTGGGTGGCTGCCTTTGGTGGGACAGGCTGTTTCTGGGAGCAGACAGTCTTAAGTGGGACTTGCTGAAATGCTTTTGCACAAATAGCCAATTCATGGGTAAATGAATAGCTCCCTTGCTGAGCTCTCCCGCTCTTTGTTGTAAAAGTGTGTTTGGCAGGCTGCTTCTCATAGTCTGGGGTGGAGAAATACTGAGGGGGGCAATCAGTACTCCTTGTCAGTTCACAGGAACAGAATCATTTGGGTTGGAAGGAACTTTAAAGTTCATCTAGTGGAAGGCAGGGACACCTTCCACTAGCCCAGGCTGCTCCAAGCCCCGTCCAACCTGCCCTTGGACACTTCCAGGGATGGGGAAGCCACAGATTTTCTGCCCAACCTGTGCTGGTGCCTCACCACCCTCACAGTTCTCCCTAACATCAGTGCAGCCACATAGTCAGTGTTTTATTAGATGTGAAGATTTCTGAAAACATGCTCAAAGCTCAGGAGAAACTTATCTCATGGGTGGGTATTTCCCAGTAACATCACCTGGATGTGATCACTGTAGGAGTTCAGCCATTCCTGAAGGGCTGGCCGTGGTCCCAGGGGGTCTGCAGGGTCAGGAGCTCTCGGGGAGCAGAGGTGGCTGTGGGATGCTGGGCTGGCACTGGGGTGCAGCATCATGTCAGAGGGATGATAGAGCCAGAGCCCTCAGGATGGGGATGACCTGGAATACGGGGTCTGTGTCCCTGCCCTCCACTGCTTCAGAGCCCAGCAATGAGTGAGGTTAATTGTTTGTTATGTATTTTTTTTGTGCAAACTCATAAACCTCCTCCAGAGCCTCATGCGAGGAGTGTCCCCCCCCCATTTGCTGCCTGGCCTGCACAAGCCCAGCACTGGCTTGGCAAAAACACAGGAGAGGGCTGTGAGAGGGTAGCCCTGACCTTCAGGACGGTGCAGCCCAGGCGCTGTTCCCAGGAGGAAAAAAGCTGGTTTGTGTTAATGTTAGTGGTGCCATTGTGTGGGAAGTCCTGGCCCCGGCATGGGAGTGAAGCCATGTAGCTTCACAAGCTGGAGCAAGGCCAGAGGGCAAGAGGAAAGGGGCTGCCTGGGCTTTTTTTTTTTTTTTTTTAAGACCTTGACTCCCATAAAGTCATAAATAGAGCTGTGTGAAACCTTAACTGTTTGGATTCCCCCTGGGCAGCACCTGCTTGGCTCATCCCTCACTGGGCTGGCTGATACTGGAGACTCCCCAGTGGGGAGTTGATACTGGACCATCACTGTAAACAGGAGTTATTTAAAATTCTCCTTGTGTACTCAACATCCAGACAGGAGTCCCCTGAGGACAGCCATGACCTCGCACCCTGGAGCAGAGAGCCACCTGCCTGGTTCCGCCTCTCCTGTGGCTGTTTCTGTGTGTGCAAAAGGCAAAAGCAAAGCAACCTGTTGTGGCAGTGTCTGGATGGATGCCCGACCCGCAGCTTGCCCTTGGCTTTCCCAGGAGCAGGTCCTGCTCCGTGATTCCAGCACAACCAGAATGCCCTGAGGGGTCAGTTGTAGCTGGATCCCAGTGCTTGTCGCAGCATCTCTGCTCCAGACAAGTGTGGCTGCATCACCTCCTGTACACTGGTACTTGGTTGTCCTTCGGGAGCGAGCTGCTGCTCCTGCTCACCCTGTTAGGGATGCTTTCTCCTCTCTCCTCCTCTGTGCTGTTCTTCCTCAGTTCGGGGGCTGGTGGGCAGCCCAGGGCTCAGCAGAGCAGTGTCTGTGGTGGCTGACGAGGGACAGCAGGTCCTCCCCTTCCCAACCTGTGCAGAGCCCCACACCGCCCATGTCCCTCCTGCTGCCTGACCCGCCTGACCCGACCCATCCCGTGGCTCTTGCAGAGTTTGCCGTTTCGCTGGCGGAGAAGATGCAGGCTCAGGAGATCCTGCGGAGCCTGCGGCTCCCCGAGTTCGATGACCTCAGCCAGTTCTTCCGCAACCTGCCGGCCACGGCGCTGGTCGGGATCGGCGCCTTCGCCGCCGTCGTCGCCTACTGGTTCGCCAGCCGGCCCCGCGCCGTGAAGCCGCCCTGCGACCTGCGGATGCAGTCCGAGGAAGTCGAGGTGAGGCCACTGGCGAGGGAGGCAGTGGAGGGGCCCAGGGACTGCTGAGACCATCACTGGAGGTCAGAGAGCCATTGAATGGGTTGGGTTCGAAGGGACCTTAAAGCTCACGCGGTTCCACGCCCTGCCATGGGTCAGGACACCTTCCACCAGCACAGGTCTCTCCACCTGACCTTTCCTTGGACACTTCCAGGGCTGGGGCAGACACAGCTTGTCTGAGCACCCTGTGCCAGGGCCTGCCCACCCTCACAGGGAAGAATTTCTTCCCAATATCCAATCTAACCCTACTTTCTTTTGGTTTGAAGCCATTGCTTCCTGTTCTGTCACTATGTGCCCTTGTAAAACGTCCCTCTCCAGCTCTTCTACAGGCTTTCTTCAATTAGATCTCCCAGAGCCTCTTCTTCTGCAGGATGAACAAGCTCTCTCAGCCTTTCCCCATAGGGGAGGTGTCCCATCCCTCTAATCACCTTCGTGGCCTCCTCTGGACTCGCTCCAACAGATCTATGTCCACAGGGGTTGCCAGGAGGGACTTCTATTTGGAGGGTTCCCCAGCCTCCTCCTGAAACGAGCCATGTAATGTGCTGTGCCAGGGTTTATTTCACCCCTGAATTCACCTTTTTTCTGTAATCTGGAAAACTAGACTGCAGTACTTTAATTTATCCTCTTAGATTCTCTTAGGCTTTCAGTAACATTTTGTTCTTAGCTTTCTTAACCATCCATGGCCAAAAATTAGAGGCATTGCTATTGCATGGGAGAAACCACTGAAAGGCAACAGCTGGTAAGACCAGAGCAGCTGGCACCCTTCATGTGTGCCCATTGCTGAGTTTGGTCCTGCAAACTTGGTAATAGTAAGAAAAATTAGACCTGAATCCATGCTGAGGAGTTATTAATTTTCATGCTTGCAAGGGTTTTAAAGTTTAATGAAGCTGCTCTGTTTTAAAGAGGAGAAATATTTCTGCAGATTGTCTCCACTTAATATCTGAAAGTGGGATGAGAATTTTTAAAGTCTTTTGTGATGTTCCTTCTAAGACATTACTGCCTTTATTTCCAGCAGCTTTTTAAAAGGGTAAGAGGAATTTACATTTTTCAAGGCAGTTCTTGCCTTGTGGTTGGGCTTTAGTTAGACTTTCTTCTGGTTCCCAGTGCAGTCCCAGTTTGGTCTCTCCCAGTCTGGCTGTCTCCTCTGCCCGCTCCCAAAGCAGCCCTGTTGAGCCCATGCACTGTGGCTTGTGCCTTAGTCTGTGCTTTGTGTTGGTCTGCATGTCCTTCATGAGGTGCCCGTGGGCTCCTGTGGAGCCCAGAGCAGTCACTCCCCACAGCACATCCCCACCCTGTTACTTGCAGATCCACAATTCCTCCCCAGATCCCGTTGGGAAGTATCAGTGGTCTCCTGTGACAATGATGGGTCGGGTGCTCCTCTCTGGGCAGGTGGTTCTCCATCTCACTGGGCTGACAAGGGGAACATCCCGCCTCTCCCATCCCTTTCTGGGGCAGGAGCACGGTGGTGGCCGCAGAGGTCTCACCAGCATTTGGGGAGTGTGATGCTTTGTGGTGGGGGGTTTCCCATTGCCCACCCTTCAGGCAGTGCTGACACTCATGTCCCCTCGTGTCCCCTCGTGTCCCCTCGTGTCCCCTCGTGTCCCCTCATGTCCCCTCGTGTCCCCCCGTCTCACACAGGGCTTGGATGGGGCACGGCGGTCGGTGATCGGGGACAGCCCACAGCTGCTGACACACTACTACGATGATGCCAGGACCATGTACGAGGTCTTCAGGAGGGGATTCAGCATCTCTGGTGAGAGAGTAGGCTGTCTTTTAATGGAGCAGTTTGGGGCAAGCTGCTGCTGTCCCTCCCACAGCTCTGGGGGCAGGACTGGAGCTGGGGGGATCCCAGCAGCTCGATTCCCACCAGCTGCACTTGTGTGTAGTTTGCTGGAGCTTGCTGTGAGCACTGCTCCAGGAGTAAGAGCCAACTCCAATAACTATGGATTTACTCTTGGAGGGCTCTAGTACATCCCCACAGCCTGGCACTGGGCAGTGGGTTAACTCCTGGCACTGTAACTTGTCATCTCTTCTTGTGTCTTCCAGAGAACGGCCCCTGCCTGGGGTTCAGGAAGCCCAAGCAGCCCTACCAGTGGCTGTCCTACAAGGAGGTGA
This sequence comes from Xenops minutus, assembly GCA_035221455.1. NCBI lineage: Eukaryota > Metazoa > Chordata > Aves > Passeriformes > Furnariidae > Xenops > Xenops minutus. The sequence goes on from JAWWEE010000025.1 coordinate 7,501,482, forward strand.
GCTGGAGATGACACCCCTGTGTGTCCCCTCCCCCTGCCCGACAGAAGAAGGGATGTTGGGGTGCCTGTTGGTGACATACATGGTAAACCAGGACATTGCTCATGCACCATGTGAAGGTTCCTGGTGTTCCCACCCGGGCACATCCAGGTGTTACACAGGTCAGGGACTGGCTCCATGCCTTGAGCCTGCTCCTGACTGCAGCACTGACATGCTCTGGAGCCATGGGGCATCATCAACCAGATATCAACTGCTAATCAACCAATTATGGCTGATGATAAGATAAAAATTGGACTTTTGGATAGAAAATTTGAGAGCTTTGCTGTACGAGTCTTCACTTAGTTTGATGTCACTTATATTTCTCTTTTTTAATGTATTTTTCCTCTCCAAATTCCAGGTGGCTGAAAGAGCAGAAGCTCTGGGCTCAGGCCTCCTGCAGCAGGGCTGCAAGCCATCCACAAAGCAGTTCATTGGGGTCTTTGCTCAAAACCGTCCAGAGGTGAGGTTTGAAGTCCAGCTTGATGTTGTATTAATAATGTTCCTGACTTGTCAGCTTATTCTCAAGTGGGTTAAATCTGATCCCATGGCCCCTTCTCACCTTTGTTGCTTCCATGTCCTCCTGCAGTGGATCATCTCCGAGCTGGCTTGCTACACCTACTCCATGGTGGTGGTTCCCCTCTATGACACCTTAGGTCCTGGAGCCATTCGGTACATTGTCAACACAGGTAAAACCAAAATTGATGTAATCTTCTCAGAAATCAGCTTTGTTGCTCAGAATGGTTCATTTTCTGCTTATAAAGGGCAGGTGATCATAGAATCCTAGAATGGGTTGGGTTGAAAGGGACCTTACAGCCCATCCAGTCCCACCCCCTGCCATGGGCAGGGACACCTTCCACTGTCCCAGGTTGCTCCAAGCCCTGCCCAGCCTGGCCCTGGACACTCCCAGGGATGGGGCACTGTGACTGCAGTCACTGAGCATCTTGCAGCCCTTTGGAGGTTCCTGGGGAGCTCTGTGTCCCTGTGCTGGGTCAGGGCTGCCTCTGCTCTGCTTCCCACCTGCCCAGCTGTGCAGAGCCATGGACAGGGCTGCTCTGGATGTGGGAATTACTCCACGGCCACCCACTCCTCTGCTGCTTCATGTTTTGCCTCCTGGATTTTTTAACCCACATGGGGAGCAATTTTAGTATTTTGAACTGAATCCCAGAATAATTGTAGATGTCAGCTACAGCTTTGGCACTGATGCAGGTTAACTAAGACTGCAGTAATTTTTCAGGAGGGTGCAGGGATTTCTGATGTAACCTGGAGTGACTATCAGAATTGACACTGTACCAGTTAACTATGACCCAGAGTCCTGCATTAAAAAAGATGTGCTGCAAACGGCTTGCTTGGCTGCTTTTCTTCCCAGCTGACATTTCCACGGTCATTTGTGACAAGCCTGAAAAAGCCAGGATACTGCTCGACCATGTGGAGAGGAAAGAAACACCAGGCCTGAGCTCCATCATCCTCATGGACCCCTTTGAGAAGGAGCTGATGGAGAGAGGGAGGCGCTGCGGGGTTCGCATCCAGACCATGCAGGAGGTGGAGGTGAGTTTGCTCTCCCTCTCTTTTTACTTCTTTTTGTAATTTCTGTAAAAAGACAGTAAAATACACATGGACTTGTGAACCACGTGGCAGGTTCAGTGTTTGGAGAGCACAAAAGAGCAGCTTGTAGCTGATAATACTGGTGTTTGGTGCAGTCGCCTCTTGGTGTTGTTCCTTGTTGATAGCAGAACCAACATTTCAATCCTTTCTCCTCAAATACACTATCAGCTGCTATTTAAGCCTCGGAAGAGGGTTGTTATTTGAGATGCTGTCCTCCTACATGTAAGCCTACAGCCTCACACTTGTGTGAAACACCCTGGATGCAGCTCAACCAACCCAAGCGCTGCTTGAAATCCAAGGATGCTGTTCCAGTTAAGGCAAGAAAGTCTGGATAGAAGAGATGACCTAAGTGCCAGCCACGAATTTTTCTGCTCTAGCTCACACTCCCTTAGTGGTTTGCAGATTATTAGCAAGTGGGTTACACTGCAGGAGTTAAAGTGAAAATTACTTTTGTTACTTTAATCTCTTTCAGGAGCGTGGCCGTGAGAGTCGACACGTGCCTGTGGTGAGTCTTGGCATGTTGCTTTTCCCACTTACAACTGCAGCTGACCGTGTGACATTTATTGCAGTGACAAGAGAGGGGAGGGAGGAAACTCCGCCACCCTCCCCACGAGGGAGGCAGTGGAGGGGCCCAGGGACTGCTGAGACCATCCACTGGAGATCACAGAACCAGTGAATGGTTTGGGTTGGAAGGGACCTTAAAGCCCATCCAGTGCCACCCTTGCCATGGCAGGGACACCTTCCACTAGCCCAAGTTGCTCCAAGCCCTGTCCAACCTGGCCTTGGACACTTCCAGGGATGGACAGCCACAGCTTCTCTGGGCACCCTGTGCCAGGGCCTGCCCACCCTCCCTGGGAAGATTGAGCAGCCTTTGCTTCATTCCCTTCACCTGGGGCACTTAATTGAGATAGCTCCCCCCTACTGGACATATTAATGGGACAGGAATGAAATGCCATTGTTAAGCCACCCTAGTTCCAGTACCTGACGCAGGTGGCATGGGGAGAATATCTCTGCACCCTTTGCTTTCTACTGGGGTTTCTATAGCTCAGAAACACTACTTGGCAGTATTTATGTGAGGTGTTTTTGGAAAATTGCTTTGGTTTTTTTATTGGCTGCTCATACTCGTGCAAAACTCTCAAAAGCATCTTCTGATGTTCGAGTTCTTTATTTAGTCATTTGTGACCCAAAATAGCACACTCATGGGGTGGTGCTGAGAATACAGAGATGCTGCTGGAAATGGGAGCAATCAGCAGCTTTGGAATCTTGTCCCCTGTTGTGGACTTGTTTCCAGAATTATCTGGAAATCAGTAAATTATCTCAAGTTTTCTGACAGGTATAGATGGTGACTTTGAAAATGCTAACTGCAAGACAGGTATTCCATCATGGTCTTCCTACCCTAAAGTATGCCCTTAGTGCAGCTGGAGCAACACATAAGGGAGGAAGAGAGTCTGCATCAACTGAAGAAACCTGTCAAAAAGAGCTGTTTGATGGTATTTTGTATTTGCTGAGGGGAATGAGAACTTTTTATAGCAAAGCTAAAACATAAGTGGTTTAATCTTTAGGTTTACACAACGACAACAGTCTCTGTCACTGACCCTTCTGCATTTGATTGATATGATTTTCTTATTCTCCTTGTGTATTTTTAGCCTCCTCGACCAGAAGATCTATCAATTGTCTGTTTTACTAGTGGCACTACAGGTAAAAGAGGAATTTTAATCTTGAAATATTAGAATAGACTATGAAATTAATCATTAATTCCACCTAAATACCTGCAAACTTGCTGTTAGACTGACATGGCAATGATATTTCTATGCACTTTAAATATTTAAGAATATATATATATATGCATATACATTTCTCTAGATTGCAAATTAAAAATAACTTATTTCTTTTTCCCTTTAATTCTCAAACATACACTTTGCCAGAACAATTTTCCAGCTGTCTGGAAATGTGCCCATGTCTCTACTTCCCGTTTTACAGTGTAGTTGTGAAGCGCTTGGCTGATTTGTATTTATCTTCTGCAAAGAAAAAAACCCCAAAACTCTGAAATGTGGTTCCACAGCTTCCCATTCTCTGTACCCTAAGCACACTCGTGTTCCCAGCCTCTCCAGGGTCCCTGTCTCCTCTGTCTCCTCTGCTCGTGTGTTGCCCGTGTCCTGGGGCTGTCCCTGGGTCACCACGTGCCAGGCAGCCCACGGTGCTGGTACCCATGTGCCACTGGCCTCCCTTCCTTGGACAGGAGCAGCATCATTTCCCTGCCTGTTCTTAGCAGAGGCAGTGCTCTCTCCTCTCTCCAGACCTTGGTTTTCATCAGCTTGCAGGAGTTTCCTGCTCTTAAGAACTCGACTTCTGTACCATCTCCCTGAAAGCTGCACAGGCAGATGCACAAGGGCATCACAGCTTGGGAAAGTGCCTTTACACTTACCTACAGGGAAGGTCCATGTTCCAGGGACTGCTGGAGCAGCTCTTCCAGGATCCCTCTGCTGTCAGGATTGCCTAAGGCTTGGTCCTACCTGAAAGCATCCTCGATTTGGCTTCGGCTCATTAGGCCAGCAGAAGATGCTGGGAGCTGCTGGTGCTGCCCATCCTGAACATGAGGGGCACTTTCATCTTCCACCTCCCAGAGAAGACTTGTGCTGCAGACCAGGTAGGGAACCACTTTATCAACTCCAAGCACAGGATGCTTTAAAGGGGTTTGGGTGTTTTACCTTCGTATTCGTTCTTAGTTTTGAGATCTGCACTTCAGAGTGCCCAGGGCAGAGCACTGAGGAAAGGAGCCTGTGACTCTGCTCTGTCCCAGCACTGGGAATTCCTCAGTGGGAAAGACTCGAGTCAGGAGGACATGGACATCACAGCCATGTACAGAGTCAGTGCAAAGTGGCCTGGAACACGTGGGAACTGTAGGAAACGTGCCATGGATGCAGCAGGGCACAGAGTGTTTGTGCATTTTCAGGTGCAGAGTGATTATTTATTCAAGACACGTTTTTGTTGATATTTTTATTTCTAAATAAACAATTCTGCATAGAGAAGGGGTTTTTTATATTTTCTTTTCTATTTGAAAATGCAGTCATAGGCCAGTTTCTGGTTTTGTGCTTTTTGAGAAACATGCCCAAAGTTACAGAAATAGGACATCCACGGAGCTCATTTCCTTTCTCCCATCCAAACCAGAGATTTCAAATTTTGCAAATCTCTCAAACTGAACTCTCCCAGATTAATGCTTTGTGACCCCCCCAGCCCATCCTCTACTGCTGCAGGACTTTGCATGTCACTCTCTGCCTTTTCCAGAGGTTGCATCAACACTCTGGTCTGTTTTCCACATTGTTTTGTTGTAAAAGGCTTGGAGTTCTGTGTAGCCCATCATTTTTAAGGACCAGATTTAGGATTTTCTTCCAAAGGATATCTTCTCTAGGGCTTTTGCAATTCTGAAAGGCTCAAAAAATTTTTGTATATTGTGAAAAAAGGTCTCTGCTGTGGAGCTTGTAACCTGGAAGTTGTAAAACTGGAAACAATTCCCCAGAAGTAGACTTTAATGCTTGCTTTTCTTTGATAGGACCAGATGTCCCAATGCCTCCCCAGGGACAAGGGGGAGTCTGAGGTTGCTGAGCTCAGATGACAAGACCAACTTTCATGGGTGTGCCAAGAAACCATCAGCACCTGGAAATGGGCCAAAGGCACACAGATGTCCCCAAACCACCAGGATAAAATTTGTCATGCTGGCTACTCCAGAGAAGTCAAGTGTCATTCCCTCAAGGATCCACCCTTAACCAGTTGGGTAAAAATCCCTTCCCAGCAGTTTCTCCCAGCCTGGCAGTGCATGCTCATGTCTGCCAGAGCTCCCAGGGGAGGAAAACGCCTGCATCCCAAAACACTGACGGATCACACCATGAAGTTAGTGCTGGAGCTGCTGCTTGAAAGACCCATTTAGCAATGTGGAAAAGGTTCTTCTGTGGCTTCTGAGAACTGTCAAACCAGCCTGGCTCCAAGATAAGGAGGAACTGATGTTCCCAGGCTATTAATGGATGGGATCACAGGGCATCCGTTCCAGAGCAGGAGACTCACTGGGTCTGTCTTTATGAGCAAATTCAAACAAGAGCAGCATTATGGACCTGGCATTGATTTTTTAAATAGAACAGCAGCGTCACTGCCAACCTTCTTCTCTCTAAGTGGTAATTCTGGGAAAGGGCTTGTAGAAAGGGGCACCTGTTTTGCTTGGTTAACTCTTCAAAAACTTCTAAGGAAGGACAAAATTTCCAGGAGTTGCCCAACCCCAAAAGCTGCAGCTGCCCTGTGGTTTGTTCTGGATTTCTCCCCACGCAGGGTCTCCTGGCTCCAACACTGCTGCACTGCTCCGACACTGTGATCACCACAGCCTGTCTGGGGTGCAGAGCCTGAGCGGGAGGGACGCAGAGGAAGGAGCCAGGAGGTTCGTGCTGCTTCCAGGCATGGCATGGTCACTTCAACAGGAGTACTGATCCTGCATCAAAGGCACAGGTGGAGTAAGTAAATGAGACTGAGATCTGAGAAATCTTCTCATAGAATCACAGAATGGTTTGGGTTGGAAGAAATCTTAAAGCTCATCTCGTTCCAACCTCCTCCTGTGGTCAGGGACACCTTCCACTAGACCAGGTTGCTCCAAGCCTTAAACACTTGAAAGCTTCCATTAAAAAAAATCTGAAGAGCTTTGTCAAGGTGCAGCTACCAGATCTGCTATTGATATCACTGGGGTTTCCAAACCAGTACTCAGCACATCCTCTCCACCAGTGCCCGACCTGTGCCGTGCTGTGGGAGCTGCAAGGGCTGAGTGTGTGTTTGGCTGGACTCAACTGAAATAACAGAAGCACTTGCTGGGGTTTGGTGTGCATTTACAACCCACATGGGTTTGTGGAGTTTTCTTGGGGTCCGGATCCTCGTGTGCACCCAACTGTGAAAACAACCTGCCAGGCTGAGCTGGCACCCACCAGCCTGTTGGTGCAGCGTGTAGGACAGCAGCAGCTGTGACTGGCAGAGCTGCCAGCCCCAGCACCACCCCTGAGCTTTGGATGGGGACAGCTGTAAGCAAGACCAAGCCAGCCCCCCGTGCACCGTGTTCAGCTGAAGTGTTGGGGACTGAATTACACAAGGCACTTGGAAGAGCAGATATGGATTGTCAGTAAGATATATTGTGTTAAAAACAGCCTGCTCTTGTGCAATAAATGTGTGCAACAATTCCTAGTGGTGTTTGGGCCTGCCTTTAATTGTTTGGGATGTTGAGTAGCAGTGATGTTGGTGATGCTGGCAGGGCACAGGGCTTGGTGCTGTGTGTGCCCGTGCCCACACCAGAGGGCTGCCAGCAAAAGGCGCTGAAGTGAGAGAACTAAATGTATTTTCCTGTGCTGAAACTTAATCACAAAGCACTGCTGCCCCTTCCTAATGTGAGGAAGGCAGGATGAAATTCTGGCTGATCTGCCCTTCTGTTCCTTGAAGTGCAGGAGCTCTGCCAGCTGCCCGTGCCCACCGTGCTGGGGCCATGCAGGGCACCCACAGGAAAAGCTGCTCCGATCTCTTCCGCAGGGAGCAGCAGGAGCTCCCGTGGCAGTGGTGTGATCGAATTAAAACAATCAGCTTAAAAACAGGCTGGAGAGAGAGAGAGAGCCTGGCCCTGTAATCTTTACTTGAGCTGAGCTACGCCTTTTTTTCCCAAATAAACCCTTGGAGGGTGATGAAAAGGGACAGTGCTGTGAGAGGAGGGCGAGCAGAGCTCTCTGTGCCGCTGGTTTGTGTGCCCAGAGGCTCAGCCTGTGTGTGTGCTGCTTGACAAACTCTGCATTTTGGCGTCCAAACACACGTGAAGTGCAAGAGGTGTATCAGGGTCAGCTGAGAGGAGAAAAGAGGGTGAAAAAGCAAATATTGATGGTACGGAGGTGCCTGCTGGTGGTGGGTGAAACACTGCAGGGGCAGTGCCCAGCACTGGGGCTTTGCTGGCTCCCTCATGGGTTCAGAGCTGTCTCCAAGGCATTTCTCCCCTGCTGCTGACACTATTAATGGCTCTCTTTAATTGCAGTCTCATAGGGTCTTCTTGCAGCCTAATTTTTACCATGTTTACCTGTTTTCTGCATTGTTCAGATTATCTAGAGTACTGGCTAAGTAAGAGTGTAGAAGCCTTTTAAATGGTGTTTCTTGGTTTTCAAGATCATTCTTAGACAAATTCTGGATGAAATAAATCCTCCCTGGAGAGGCTGGAACAGCCAGCCTGGTCTGATGCCTGTGTTTATCAAGTAACTCCATCTGAGCACTCTCAGAAACTGCAGTTGAGCTATTTCTGCAGGAAACTGTTGTCCAGAGTCTCCAATAGAAATATTTCTGCTTACAGTATCATTTCATTAAATTTTGAGTATTGCAGTAAGTGCTTTTGGTGCATGTTACCACACAGAAATGATGGTGAAAATTACGTAAGTTTTAGAATTCAGGGAGAGGACTGAATATTTTAAGCATTTCTTGTTTCTTCTTTAAGCTTTTGAAAGTTACCTTCTGGCTCCTTTTTCAAAGTGTCTCTCTGTTTCCTTTCAGGAAACCCCAAAGGTGCTATGCTGACCCATGGGAACGTGGTGGCGGATTTTTCAGGCTTTTTGAAAGTCACGGAGGTGAATACCCTGAGCCAGAGAACATTGCCATGTGCACACTGGGGGGGTTAAGCCGTGGCCCTGCACGGGCTGGAGATCCACTCTTGCAGATAAGAGCTGAAATTTCTCCTGCTCAGAGGGCCAAACACATGGGAATGGGAGCAAGGCTGAGCCTACAGCACCAGAGGGCATTAAATCCCCTTTCCAGCTCTGGCTCCCAGGCTCTGTAGGGCACAAATTGCTGAATGTTGACTCCTGTCAATCAATTAATTAACTTGTTCTGAAGAATTAGGAGAGCAAACAAGCCCTGCACAGTTGCAGCTGGTGCTTGAAGAGGAGTTCAGGGTCCACTTGTGCTCTTTTTGTCCCATTGTGGCCCACAATATCCTCAATAATTTGAAAGCTCTCTGCATACAAAGTGTGTGTGTGTATATATATATATATATATATGAACATACATGCTTGTTTACAAGAATGGTTAATTTCATTGATATTCCAGTGTATTTCTGTTTCAGTTATGCATATTTCTAAAAAAACATAGTACTGGCCAAGTGCCTTTATGTTTCCCACAATGTGTAAATTCATGTTTTGAAACAATATAGGAAGCAGAATCACTTCACCACAACATAGTAAGGATTGACAGTTTACATAAATATAAATAATCTAATTTTTGTTAGTAAATAGGCAATTCCATAAAGTAGTGATATGCACATTGGATGGACAGTTGTTTACCTCATACCCCTTGCTGGTGTTATTGTTGATGCTGAAATTACTGCAGTCTTACTCCCTTAATCCTTGCCCTTTTGGAGGTTTCCTGGTGTAAAGGAACTCAGCCATGTGATGTAAGAAGTGCCCCGAGCCCCGTGCTGCAGCCCCTGCAGGGCTGTTAGCCCAGCACCGTGCAGAGTGAAGGGCCAGGGCACATTTGCTGCAGGAGCCCCGAGCTCTCCGGGGTTCAGAGCCACAAAGGAGAGCTGAGGCGTGGAGAGCTCGGAGCTCCAAAGGGCACGAGCGTTTATTTTGGAAGAGAGCTAATTTAGAGCCGAGGGAACTTGGCATCTTCCAGGACTGGCCCATGAAACCGGATTTAGTGTTTGCTGACGGCAGTGGGACTCCTGGATTCATCTCACAGGTATCAGGTTGAGAGCAGAGTGGTGGGAGTGTTGTAAATTCCATAGCTCCAGTCACCAGAGCATTGCAGGCAGAGGGGAAGTGCCTGTAGCTGATCCCCAAGATCTGGGCAATGTCTGACCACAGTAATGGAATTGAGCAAAGTGCAAAACACTTGAAAGGAGGATAAATTCCTTAAATAAAATGAGAAGTCCTGTAGATCTGCTGTTTGCATACTCTCACGCCAGTTTTGCTTAGTTCAGTGATTTTTACAAATTGAGCGTATTTTGAAGTGAGCCCTGAGCTTTATTATAAGGTTGTTCTCAAATGCCAAGAAGCTCTTTTCGTTTTGACAGCTAAATGGACAACTGTGCCAACTGTGAAATACTATTCAATGTCATCATTTTGGTCTGGTGTAAAACCAAATTATTTTGTCTGGGCCCTTAAAGCAGTATGTAAAACCCTGGTGATGTTAAAGGTTTTGCATTACTGTGCTTGCAAAAAATGAAGCCAAATTGTAATAACACACAAATAGATCTGCAGGCCCTAATGGCTTCATTCAGACTGATAAAATAATATGAAATGGGATGCTGAAAACATCCATGTGGTCAATGATGTTTGACTTCAGTAGGTGATGGTTGGGAGGCCATACCCAAATCTGACAGGGCCAGGTTTAACTTTAATGAAACACCCCCTGAGGGAGGAACTCCTGTGTGTGTTTCCACCACATCCCAGGTCATGGGCTATTGATTCCACCCACGCAGTGGAGATGCAAAGTGGGTATAAACTGTTAATACTGTGAGCAGATAGATTTTTATACTCATTTTCCACTAACCACTGGCCTTGATGCAAATTATTGGGTAGTCAACCTTTCAATTTTTCTAATCCATAATGTTATGTCAAGGCCTACCCTAGGAAATGCAGGTAGAAGGACTGTTTTCTTTTGGGGCATGGGTTAGGTAAGGCTCTTGGGGCCTTTGTTTATTCCAGCCTGCAAGAGAGAGTTAAGAACTTGACAAACTGAAGACTATTGTTAGTTGTTTTCTTAATAATTTCTCCAACCTTCTCTTTCCCCACTGTTCCTGTGGGACAGTGACAGTGCCCTTAAAATCACATTTTAATCACTTAAAATGATGAGAAACACTAACAGAAGTAATTACTTTTTGCAGCTGAAAATGAAATCATTATTTTTTTCCAATATACTCTGATTCAAATCAGTGATTAACCCAAGGAAAAAAAAAATCTTTGACTCTAGTCATGCTGTGATTCTCAGATGGGCTCTGTGCAATGTGGAAAAGTGCTGCTCCTGCACAGCCCTGCTGGTGTTCAGGAGGCTCCTACAGGTCAGCACTGGGATCCTGGGGGCTCCTGCAGGTCAGCACTGGGATCCTGGAGGCTCCTATAGGTTAGCACTGGGATCCTGGGGGCTCCTGCACGTCAGCACTGGGATCCTGGGGGCTCCTGCAGGTCAGCACTGGGATCCTGGAGGCTCCTGCAGGTTACCACTGGGATCCTGGGGGCTCCTGCAGGTCAGCACTGGGATCCTGGAGGCTCCTGCAGGTCAGCACTGGGATCCTGCTGGTCTGCACACAGCTGAGAGCACAGACTGGGGGCTCAGCACCTGCTGGTAGAAAGCAGTGAACAAGAATTGGGTTCTCTGCCAGGGTGAGCCTCCCCTCCCAGCCTGACCATGTGGGTCTGGTCTGCCTCCTGCCACGGAGGCGTCTCCGCTGCCCTGTGTGTACATCTCCGTGCTCTCTCCTCCTCCTGCTAACCCAGCTCCATGGCACTGTGGCTTTAACACTTCCCTGTGTCCGCCGCTCCCTCCTCTCTTGACAATCTTTACCCTTTTGCTCCTCTGGTGCCATTTTTCTTTTTATTGTTTTATGACTTTCTTGTTGTCTTCCTGTCAGTGTTTCTTTCCTTTCTGTCTCCCATGCCCTTCACCTGCAGAAAGTGATCTTTCCGAGACAGGACGATGTGCTCATCTCCTTCCTGCCTCTGGCTCACATGTTTGAAAGAGTTATACAGGTAAGAAACCTGCCTGAACTGACGAGGCCTCGTGGGGCTCCTTGTGTTTTCTTCCAGAGTCAGTGGTCTCCTACTTGTGAGGATGTACACATTTCCTATTTGCCTTTAGCACACATGTTTGAGAGAATGGTACAGGTAAGGTCCTGGTGTCAGTGGAAATCATCTTTTTTCACACACACACAAAAAAATAAAATGAATAAAATACTAAATAACCAGTGATATCTTGTAGCACTAAAAAAGCTTGTACTCCAGAAGTGCCATGTGCATAACACCAGGGCCCAGCTGCAGCCTCAGTGACATGGCTGTGAGTCCAGAGCCATTCCAGGAGAGTTTCCCAAGTTTTCCAGCTTACACGTGGCTCAGAGTTTGGAAAACAGCCCTTCAGCAATGAGCTACCTGCTCTTTCAGCTCATAGTTACTGCTACCTGTGCAGGCTGGGGGGCAGCTTTTCAAAGCACTCTAGGACAAGATCATGGGAGTCAAGAAAATTTCATGCCATTTTCTGCATCAGCTAAAATAATTTTATTGCAAAAAAAAACCCACCCAGTTTGGCAGACATTGAAAAAGAGGAAAGAGATGATGGTGTGAGACACGTGATCCTCCTGGCAGGGCAGTTTGTGGTGGGCACCACTGGAGCCTGTGGCCCTTGGGAATTGTGGCTGATCCAAGCACCAGCTCTTGGCAGCTGCAGAACTGACCTCAGTCTCGTTCTGAAAAGAAACAAGGTGATAATTTGTGCTGCAATTTTTGTGTTAGGCAAGTCAGGTGAGACAACCACATCAGGTCTCCTGGCCCGAGAAGCTGCAGACTCCAAACTGATCCAGTTCAGCTCTTTCTCAGGGAGGAGTGTTTCAGGCTGAAAGCTTATTTTTTGAGTCAGACAAGCATCTGAATAAAAACCTCCCACTTCTTAGTGACATCTGTGCCAGAAATAATATATTTCTGCCCCGTTAAAAACCTCACAAATTGGAAGTGAAAGCCCATGAGAGATTTGGAGAATTCCAGCACAGCCTCTCTCCACTTGCAAGGAAAGTTGGTCAGTGTGCCAGCACTGCTCAGGCAAATGGCTTTGCCAACAAGCAAGAATATAGTTATTCAAAAGTCATCTGATGGCAGAGTGGAAAGAAATTAAAAACATTTAAAATGCCCTTGTTTTACAGGATGTTGCTGTACTAAAAGGGACAGCCTCCAGAGGATGTCCAGGTTTATCCTCCCTGCTGAAAACAGTCATTAATTTAAAGATTTTTTTTCAAAAGGGCTAAAAAGTCATTTCCAAAAGCATTCTGAACAGCAAGCACTGTGTCAGTGTCCCTAGTTTTAGCCACCATTATTAGTTCCTGGAATTTACAGTCAAAATTATACATTCTTTAAAGCTAAAAATTTCTAGTTGTTATTTTTAATTCCCAGGGAGCATACTGATTATATTTTCCTTTTTGTTAAAATTCGTGTGCAATGTAAAGCACAGATTCAGCAGTGTGATGTTCATTAAACCCACATCCCATGTACAAAATTCCTATGGTTTCAGCTGATGGAAACACTCGAACTCCCTGACAGAGCAGTGAGACTGCCCCAGTTAGTACCACAGATTTTTAGGAGCAGCACAAAAAGACTTGGGTGTCTCTTAAGGGATTTCCAACTGGTTTAGTTGTTTGGGGGAGACAAGCCCACAAGTTCTCCAGGAGGGTTGGGCTGAGCTCTGGCATCCTGGGTGCTTGCTGAGGGTGCCTTCTCCTCCTTGCCCTCTGAAGGCAGGGTAGTGATGCTGCATGGTCTCCAAATGTTCTGCAGTGATAAAATGCCAGTTTCACCCAGTCCATGACTGGTCCTCCACAGGGTTACTGGTTACCAGTAACCAGCTGCCTTGTGGCCAGCAGGCCCCCTGCCCCATCCTGCACATCCAGCTCTATTCTGATCTGATTACAGCATCCTGTCTTCTTTCCAAGTACAAAACTTCTGGATTTGTAGTTGCCTTACAAGTCAAGCACCTTTTATGGAGGGGGCTTCTATTTCTGGGATACAGGGTCAGGCACTGTATTGCTAACGTAGTCTGTATTGTTGTATTTAAACAAAACTAAAGTATTAACATCTAAAAATCGCCTGCCGCTCAGTGTTTTATGATGTTTCTTAATTTACATTTCTGTATTGACAATAGGTCCTCATGCTGTGAGCTGCTGTGGGAGGGCTGGGCTTCAGGGAAGTTCTGATCCAGAATCTGACCACAACTGGGACTTCTCCACCCCCATATGCAGGGGATGAAGGGAAAGCCCTTCCCAAAGCTTTGATTCCTTGTTCTTCCAGAACAAGTGGCAAGTTTAGAGAATGCTGAATTGCCAGTACTGAAAAGACCTCAGAACTACCTGGATATTTCTATTCAGTGCAAAATTGATTGTTCCTTCTACATGTATTTCTAAAGCCCCATTTTTGCTCTGTTGGAGAGTAGAATTTCAGGAAAGGTGCTTCTGTGCTTGGGAGGGATGCTGTGCTGTCAGCATTAGAAGCCAGGGGGTTCCATGTGTTCCCTTTTGTCCCCTCAGTCTGTAGTGTACTGCCACGGAGGGCGCATTGGCTTCTTCCAGGGAGACATCCGTCTCCTGTCGGACGATATGAAGGCGCTGCGACCGACCATCTTCCCCGTGGTGCCGCGGCTGCTCAACAGGATGTACGACAAGGTGAGCCTGGTCTTGCTCTTTTTGGAGCAATGAAGTTTATGGCCCTTCACTGATGTGGAAGGATTCCCTTGGTCATGCAGGTTTCCCAAGCAGATGACACTATTTCTGTCTCTGCAAACACATTCTCACCCCGTGTAACCTGCGTGGCTCCTCCAGTCTGTAAGTCTCTGTTAGGATGATTTACACAGACTCCAGACACAGCTGTGTGAACATGAAATCCCTCTCTTTTAGCCTCTTACCCTGTTCTCACTGAGCTTACCAGTGACATTTCTAGACACAAGGGATGTTTTTCATCACAGAAACATCAGTCAAATCTGGCTTCACAAGGACTTTTTTGCACCTTTCAACCAGTTTTGAAACTTGAATCTCTCTTTCTGGTGGCAACAACAGCTGAAAATCAGGAACTTCAAAAAGCCTTTGAGGATTTAGGCAGTGTAAATGTGAGGGTGGCTTTTGAATTTAGAAATCCTTAAAACTAAGGTAAAGGTATTGCAAGGTATTTAAGACAGGCATGTCTGGTCATCATGCTAAATCTGTTCAACAAGCTGGGAATATTTACTCCTTCAGAAGACTTATCCTCTAAAGACAAGCTTAAGCACAAGCTACCGATTTAATTTTTCCCCAAGGTCAGGACTCTTGGGTCAGGGGGCCTGATGCCTTGTTAGAGGGGTGGGCACTGGGGGTTTCTTGTTTGCTGAGGTGTAGTTTGTGCTGGCACCTGATTAAATTTAGGTAAGTGCAGCCCCCACCAGAGCCTCAGCCAGCACTGGTACCTGCCCCAGTATTCACATTGCCCACTCTCTGCTGCTCAGGCTGCATGACTTCACTGAACCCTATCATGGAAATCATATAGAAATAGCAACCCTCTCGAGCTAGTCAAAACCTGCACCAGGTCCTGTGTTTTCCCCCAAAGGAACAGGATGTACAATTGGGAATGGAGTGAAATGTGCCACTCCTCCTGCCCCACTCACAGAGCCCCAGCACAGCCCTGTCTGCCCGCAGATGTGCTGCAGATGTGACTGTCCCCAGCTGGCTGGGTGGCTGGGAGGGCAGGAGCAGGTGCTGATGTGCCACCCCACCCTCCTGCAGATCTTCAGCCAGGCTGACACGTCCCTCAAGCGCTGGATCCTGGAATTTGCTGCGAGACGGAAAAAGGCTGAGGTTCGAAACGGCATCATTCGGAATGACAGCTTGTGGGATAAACTTTTCTTTAATAAAATACAGGTAAGTGATTCAAGAAGTGAGTATGAAGTCAAAGAATTGTTGTTTCTTCTATCGATAACTGGGTTTTTTTGCCAAGGGAGGTTTAGATATTGGGGAGAAAATTCTTCATGGAAAGGGTTGTCAAGCATTGAACACTGCCCAGGACAGTGGCGGAGTCACCATCCCTGAAAGTGCTCAAAAAATGTGTGGAAGTGGCACTTGAGGACATGGTTTAGTGGTGAACGTGGTGCTGGGTTGACAGGTGGACTTGATGATCTTTTCCATCCTTAGCAGTTCTGTGATTCTGTGATTCCCTACAATCAGTGTGGCCCTGCTTGCCTGATGGTGAATTCTGTTCCTGGGATGAAATTCAGGAAGGTGTTCATGAAGATCAAAGACATGTTGCTCCAAAGTTTCCTGCAAAATCTCTACAGATAGGATTAGATTTAGGGTTGAGTTTCAGCTGGGCACATTCAAACCTGGGTTTTTTTTCCTGGGAAAACAAGAATGAGGGTGTAAAGACAAATGCACACAAGAATCATTGTTTATCAGGAGGGCAAATAAAGCAGAATGCCCTGCTGTGTGCCACACATCTCAGTATAAAAAAAATAAATTGGCTTTAAACCCGATGTTTTGAGCTCTGCACTACTGCAGGAGGCTTCGATTACTTCATTTTTTTAATTGGATAACTTATCTGGAGACAAGCCACTTTATTTTTAACTAAAGAAACTGACTGTACTTGTGGGCTGTGGATTAGTTGTCCTCAGTGTGCAGAGATAGCAGAGTTCACCCAGCCAGGAGCGAGCCAGGCTGCATATTGATGCAGGGGCTGGCGAGACGGGCAGGCTCAGGCAGCAGTTGTTTGCTTTTGTCTTGGGCTTTCTTTTTCACTTTCAGAGTAAGGAAAAGGAAATGAAGGGGGAGGAGAAAGAAGTAAAATGGGACACAGGAATTGATGTAATACCCTGCAGAAATATTTGAAGGTCATCTGCCTTAAAAAAGGGACAGCATTATTTTAGAGGCAATTCATTAAAACCGACGAGGTGTAAATAAGCAAAGAAAATTGGATGGCCCGGATGGGGGAAAATTCCTTTTTTCCCCAGCAGTTGCCAGGGCCAGGTCTGCAGCCTGCCCAGGCACAGCAGCCACAGGAGCCAGGGCTGAGCAGCCTGTCCTGCCAGGGGCGTGGGGACTCCCTCCTCTGTGCAGTGAATGGGGGGTTATCCCTAGGGAAAGCTTCAGAGCCAGCTTGTATTTCCACATCCCAGAATCACAGAATGGTTTGGGTTGGAAGAGACCTTGAAGATCATCTCGTTCCACCCGCTGCCATGGGCAGGGAGTCCTCCCCATCCATCCTGGAGAGAGCATCTTGTGCAAGCTCAGTGTAAGCAGCGCTCACATTGCTGCTGGTTTTGCCATCTGTGGCAGCTTCTGATGCCTTCTCTTGTTTCCTCCTGCTGCCCAACAGGCGAGCCTCGGGGGCTGTGTCCGGATGATAGTGACAGGAGCTGCCCCAGCCTCTCCCACCGTCCTGGGCTTCCTCCGCGCCGCCCTCGGCTGCCAGGTGGGCACCTGTGGCTCTTGGGGCTGGGCAGCCACTGCTGGCCAGAAAAGACGGGGTATTTGAGGGAGGAGAGGGGTTAGACCCTCAGAACTGCATTTAGGGCAGCCTGGTGTGCCTGGAACCCCGTGGGGCTGGGGGGCAGCAGCAGCAAAGGGCTGCTTTCACTGTGGGCATCTCCCCAAAACACCCCGCAGGCTCATCCCACCCACCTCTCAGCACTCAACTGAGTATGTGCAATTAAATGTGTTCGTGCAAGTGCTGGGAGCTTTATTACATGAGTTTTATCCTTTATATAAACGGAGAGAGATCTTCTTCAGACATCAGCCTAACCCACTTAGGATGCGCACTGCGTTATTTCTCTGTGATTAGGAAGCCCAGGGCAACTAAAAGGTCTCGTTCAAGAACCTTAAATTATGCAGAAAAAAAATAAATAAAAAGGTCTATTTTCAAAATGTCCCACAAAAATACCTTTTAACCCCAGTATTAAATTCCTCTCCTAGAGTAGCATATTTCTTGACTCAGAAGCTAAGTGCTCAACTTGTCTTCTCCCATTTTCAGCTCTACAGAGCCCTGGTCATTCCTAGTCATGTAAATGAAATTTTGTACCCAGCAGGAGGCAGGGATAGTGTCCCTGTGGTAGCTGCAGCCCTGCAGCTGCAGGCTCTGCTCACAGGCTGTGCAGCAGAAGGCAGTGTCTGGGGTTTCAGTCTGTCCCTGGGAAATCTTCTGTGCCCTTTTAAAGATACCCATCTCCTTCTCAGGTTTATGAAGGTTATGGCCAAACAGAATGCACAGCTGGATGCACCTTTACAACTCCAGGTGACTGGACATCAGGTAATGATTTTCTTCCAGCATTTGCAGAAATAAAAGAAATGCATGCTTTTTTAGAAAATTCTGTGCTGCAACATCAAGGCCAGGTTGGACGGGGTTTGGAGCAAGCTGGTCTAGTGGAAGGTGTTCCTGCCCATTGCAGGGGCATGGAACAAGATGAGCTTTAAGAATCCTTTCCCACCCAAACCATTCTATGCTCTTTGGAAATAGGGTTTACATCCAAAGAGGAGGTTTGGGTATTTAGTCTTAATAGTGCAAAACCTTAATTGAGGAAATTATTTCTGTACACAGACACAGCTCCTGCAAGAACATCCATCTACAACTGTGCAAGTAACTAATAATAAAATGCTAATTATTGTTTATAGGAGAGATGACAAGTGACTTCATAACTTTGATTTCCAGGTCATGTAGGAGCCCCTTTGCCCTGTAACTTAATCAGATTGAAGGATGTGGAAGAACTGAATTATTTTGCTTCCAAAGGAGAAGGAGAGGTAGCAAATCACATTTTATATCAAATTCTCATTAGTTAACACTGTATGAAGTAGTTTCGTAGTTATTGAAGCATTTTACCTTTGTAAGGTGCATGGTGTGTTACATACTGCAATCAGGAAAGGAAAATGGCAATTTAGCAATATAGCAGCAAAGCATTAATTAAAAAGGAGCTGTGGCAGTACTTCCAGCCTGATTCCTTGAACAGCTAAGACTGAATTAATTAATTCAGCTAAAAGGAGCTGAATTGCTGTGATTTCTACATTGCTGTTATTTCTATGCTGCACAAAAATTAAACTTATTGAAATAACTTTGCTATTTTTAACTGCAGATTGAAGGCAAATCAACTTCAAGCCAATCAGTTTTGTAAACCCTACTTCATATTTCCATCAGCTTATAAAAATTCTGTAGGTAGTTTTATAACCCAACCTATTTTAGTTTCATGGAACACAGTCATTAAAATATCTCAAATTTTTGTGAGTTACTACTTAAATTGTATTTATAGCAGAATAAGAAAATAATTTGTCATCACCCCTGGCTGTTTTCCAGATCTGTGTGAAAGGACCCAATGTGTTCAAAGGTTACTTGAAAGATGAAGAGAGGACCACTGAGGCGCTGGACCAGGACGGGTGGCTTCACACAGGAGACATTGGGAAATGGTTACCTGTGCGTACTGGTCAGACTCTGATTCCCATGGCAATTGTATTATCCCGTGTCAATTTTCAAGGACTGAACTTAAATTTCCAAGCAGATCTTTCTTTACAAAGGATTACGTTTATATTTGGCAGAATAAGCTCGATATGTCAGTGAAGCATTTGAAAGCACAGCAGGGAATTGAAAGCTCTGTTAAAGCCAGACTGCTGGGTCTTGATGGTTAAATAACTTATCTGGGAATTCTCATTTCTTTCTCCTAACAGAACGGGACTCTTAAAATTATTGATCGGAAAAAGCATATATTTAAACTTGCTCAGGGAGAATATATTGCACCGGAGAAGATAGAGAATATCTACATCCGCAGCGACCCTGTTGCCCAGATCTATGTCCATGGAGACAGCCTGCAGGTAAAAAACGAGTTTTCAGAGGCTCTTACTTTCCTCTTTGTAGGCAGAAGACAGAGAGCTGGGCATGAAGGAGGGGGAAGTGTGAGTGGGTCACACCATAATGTCTCCATGCTGCTCTGGAGCTGTCTGCCAGCCAGGCAGGAGCCGAGCTGCTGGTGTGGCTCTGAGCAGCTTGGACCATGCTGTGGCCAAAGGTCCAGCCTGCAAATTGGCTCTGGTGTCACCCTTTGGGACCCTAATGCTGCCCTTTGGCACGGTGTCTGCAGCGAGCCAGGCAAAGGCAAAGCCACTGCTGCCTTCCCACCACTGCCTGCTCATTCTGACCAGCCTTGTCCCATTTATTTGCACATTTATACACACACAGAGCTTCTGGAACTGTGCAACTCATGCTCTGCATTCACTGCCCACAAACATGAGCTTTCCCTTGGCACCAGGGCTTGCCTGGCTCTTGTAGAGCTGGGAACTGCAGGTGCATAAATGACAGGGGCTGTATTCTGCTCTGGCAGAATAAAACGTGAGGTATTAATGCCCAAACACAACACGCACCCATCTGAGGGTGTTCAAGTTGTTGGCAAATGCAGGAGTAGTCACAGAGAACCCTGTTATCTGAGAAATAGGCACAAACATCAAAATATACTCCATACCACACGTCAGCAAATTACTGACATAATCAAACACAGAGTGATAAGTATGCAGAAATTCACCCAACTTATGTATTCATTTCAATGTAGGGCCTTGAATGTGGTTCAGCTTTTGCCTGCAACTCTCCTTCTCCTTCACCTGCAGGCCTTCCTGGTGGGAATTGTGGTGCCTGATGCTGAAGTTATGCCAGGCTGGGCAAAGAAAAGAGGGTTTGATGGAACGTACGCAGAACTCTGTAAAAATAAGGTTTGTATCTGCAGTGCAGACAGTGTTCTCACTTGTAGCACGATGTGTGCACAGTACTGTGTCTGGCATCAGTCATCTCGGTGACAAGAATTATTTCCTCACTGAAGATGCAGCAGGGGTGGCCTGGCTGCAGTGATGGGTGCTTAGATTCCTTAAATAAGACATCTAAATAAGACCTATCTCTGGTCTTCTCTCTGTGAGCAGTGACAGGACCCGAGGAAGCAGCATGAAGCTGTGCCAGGGCAGGGTCAGGGTGGATCTCAGGCAAAGGCTCTTCCCCCAGAGGGTGGTGGGCACTGCCCAGGCTGCCCAGGGCAGTGGGCACAGCCCCAAGGCTGCCAG
>JAWWEE010000025.1:7521959-7544440 GCA_035221455.1 Xenops minutus
AGGGCAGTGGGCACAGCCCCAAGGCTGCCAGAGCTGCAGGAGGGGTTGGATGATGCTCTGGGGCACAGGGTGGGATTCTGGGGGCTGTCCTGCAGGGCCAGGAGCTGGACTCGATGATCCTTGTGGGTCCCTTCCATCTCAGGACATTCTGTGGTCCTGTGATAAAGATCTCAGCACAGACAATTACTTACAATCTTACTTACACATGCTCTGCAATACTGAGTAACTGTGTTGGATCACAGGAGTGAACCCTGATCCACTGACCCATCCCAGCAGTGTCTGTGGGCAATGATTCTGCATCGAAGTCGGCAGATGGCTGAAGGATTAAAATTAAATAGCTGTGTCACATAGCTGGTTTGAAAATAGAACTTTACTTTTCATACCAAGGAGACAGTTAAGATCCCCATACTTAACATTATTTAATGTGTGTACATTTCTTTAGTAGAATATTTGCTTGCTACGTATTAACTCTCAATGAGGCACTTGAACTTTACTCAGATGAGTGGTGTTCTTTGATGGACAATGAGCAATAATTGCATGCAAGGTTGACTCTGATAGTTCATGAGGAATTTCTGTGTTTTACCCCAGGAACTGCAGCAAGCAATAATGGAAGACATGGTACGGTTAGGGAAGGAGAGCGGGCTCCACTCCTTTGAGCAGGTAAAAGGAAACAATTAACACATCATTCAGTGTGGTCAGACAGGCAATTTGTCTGTTTGTGTGGAAGGGGAATTTGTCAGCATTTATTCTGTTACTACAAATCCTTGTTGCAGCTGCACAGGATGTTTTTTGGGAAGAGCTTTATTGCTGGGGAGTTATATTTGTTCCTTTGAAAAACTGTATGTGATTCTGCCTCCCACCCGTGCTTGAAATTTGAATTAAATTTAGTGAAAGTTCTGGGTGCAGAGGTCAAACTCTAAGTCAGGGACATGGATAATCTCCAGATGGACAACCAGAGGTCAAGATAAACATCTGTAGGAGTCTGACTGTTGGAAACTGGGTCACTAATTACCACTCTTATACCTGACCTCAGAATGCTTCCGTTTCTTTATTTTCACTCTGGGCACTAATTCTTTCCTGGTCCTTATGTAAATATTTCTGCAACAGAGCTACAAACACCTCAGGAGAGATCTGAAGTCAACCACGGATGACGTAGCATTAAAATCTCAGAAAAATTATCCACCCCATTTTAAAATGTCAAATGCTGATTTCTGTTAAAGTAATGAACATCTTAATTGGTACATATAATTAGCAAGGGCCTTTTTTCTTTTGTTTAGACTGTTTCTGGTGATAATTCTAATCAGTAATTCACCATATTGGAGTGGAGCAGAAGCATCGTTAAACATAACCCTGTTATTCTTCATTTCTCAATTACCTATGCAAATGAAATGATAGCAAAAAGAAATTAATTTTAAAAAATCAATATAAAGCACAGTTTGTAATGCACATAATTGTCTGTGCTAATAAATCTGCTTTGCATCTATCGTGGTTTTCACAGTACGAAATATCCTTGAGGAATCGATCTACCAGCAGTTTGCAATTAATAAAGTATAAAGTAGTCAGGAAAGCCTTGCCATCTTTCTAAAGAATAAAGAATAAAATAATAATAGAATAAAAAATATATGTTTTAATTGTCAAAACTAAACAGCTTCAAAACTTCATCACTGTTGCAATATGTAATCCTAAACCCAAGCTCTGAGCCAGATATTGTAGCTAACATTCCTGTGGCATGGGATCCCCTGCTGATGTCGGGTACTCTGTTATCCCAATCCTTGTCTGCAGCTCGGATCTCTGTCTTGGAAATGACAGCTCTGGCTTCTCTAACCATCAGCCTCCAGGCTCTGAAAGCTGGTGCAGCAAGTGGGGGGAGCATGAGTTCTGATTTTATGAAGGATGTCATGGGGGGAGAACCTGGACCATGCTGCTTGCAGGGAAAAATGGATCGTGTATCTAATGGGAATAGAAAAAGGATTTGCAGCCTTTATTCCTGCGACTCCCAGCTGAACAGTCTGCAAAGCAGTCTGGCTTGGGGAATCACGACAGCAGCAGATGGCTGGGGAATTTTGTCTTAAATCAGTGGACTATGACCAGTCAGGCAGCAGTTTTGTGCTTTCTCCCACACCAGCAGGGAAGGGAAAGCTCGCTCCCATCTGTGCTGCCTCCAACAGGGGCAGCCTTGTGAAATGCCGTCTGCAGGGGCTGCACGATTTGGTGTCGCTGTAATTAGCTCAAATCCTCTTTCAGCATGACCATCGTGTACATACTTTGTGCCTGCAAAGCTTCATGAGAGTTTTGCAGGACTGAATCAGTGCTGCTTCCTTGTGCAGGGGGGTTAAGGTGATGTTCCCTGGCACAACTCCCTGCCTTGCCCTGTCCCCATCACCCTTCAGCTGTGTGACACTGCAGTGATGATATCACATATGGTGACACTGTCCCTCCTGTGCTCTGGCCTTGGTTTCATACAGAAAGGAGGGTTGTGTGCTCGTTCTCTGGAGAGCTCCCTTCAGTGGGCAGGGAGGGGAATCCTGGGGAAGAGTGCCCTTCACTCCAGGCACCCCCGGAGGGAAGTGCAGCCTAAAAAGTCATGCTTACTCGGTGTGATGCCTGTAACCTTGGCTGTAAATATATCCCTTTTTTATTTTAGGTCAAAGCCATTTACATTCACTCTGACATGTTCTCGGTACAAAATGGCTTGTTGACACCAACGTTAAAGGCTAAGAGACCAGAACTAAGAGATTACTTCAAAAAACAAATAGAAGAGCTATATTCCAGCATCTCCATCTGAAATCACGGGAAGAATCTCCTGAGTAATGGACTTCATAGCAATATTAGAATAATACTCAAAAAAGTACAGAGCCAGAACGACACTGCTGAAATGGATAAGCATCTGAATCTTATATTTGAGCCTTTCATTGTTCTAGGATTTCACCACTAACTACATTTTTCCTTCTTTTTTCCATCAGGTGTGATACAATTTCTTTTTTACTCTCTGTACATGGTAGGGTACTACTAAGAATTATGCTAAATTGCCACAAAGCATACAGAAATTTCAATCTGTGACCAAGTAAATTATGGAAACTTATTAATGACTACAAACATTTCTAATTAAAATAGGGGAAATTTCAGGTATGTCTGTTAATATTTGATTGTATATAACCTAATGCATTAGAAACTAAATTATGGATAATTAAATAATGTGGTCTACCTCAAACAATCAGTGATTGATGGTGAAAGTCTATTTTCTCTGATTTGGAACTTCAAGCTGGATATTGGTTTATATATTAAGTGATAGTTTTTATCTTTTCCAGGACATAAATGACAATGATTTGATTTAAAATTTATGACCTAACTAACAACCAGAATAGAAATAGGCAGGAATCTCCTGCTATTTGTACTTAATAGACTATTAGTATATTACATCTAACGGATTAATGTTTCCTTGACATTGCAAGAACAGGGTAGGAAGTGATAGGATAGAGTTCCTCTATTTCCTTTTCATCCAAATGCAGTTTATCCATGGCATGCTGATTCTGCACCGGGGCTCTTTCAGCCCAGGGCACTCATGGACATCTGAACTGCTCAAACTGAGAAGGCTGCAAAAGCATTGCTGGCTCTGAGGTGGCTTTGGGGGAGTCCACGATAATCCACGTGCTCCCAGTCCCTAATTTATTACTTTACGTGCTGCTAACACTGCGTAGCCCAGCTGGACTAACTCCCTTTCAGAAGGCACTGAAGAGACGGAGCACAAGGAATCAGCTGCGATTCTGGATGGGCTTAGCAAAAGGAATGGGTGGGGAAAGGCCAGCCTGAGGCTCAGCAGTGGAGGGCATCCTTCGTCTGGCCATGGGAGGGAAAGGAATACTGCTCCAAAGGCCCAGGGAGGGGTGGAAGGCTGTGTTAGCCAGAGCTGTGCCAAGTGAACGGGGTGGCAGCACACTGCACCTGGGGGCAGAAAGGCCTGCTGAGAAAGCATCGCTATGTTCAGACGGCTGGAAGCATCGAGTCTCACTGGCATCACTTCCAGGGGCCTCTCTGGAATAAAGAGCAAGTTGTCTGGATGAAACCTTGGATTTCTGTGGTCATCAGAAAGGAGATAAGTCTCACAAGGAACAGGAACAGACTCCAGGGCTCTCTCCTGATACAACGCACGGTACAAAACAATGAGAAATGTGTCATGTCGAGTTGCTTGAATACTTGGACTGTCGATGGCTTCTTTCTGCTAACCAGGATCCTAAATATCTGTGTATTGTACTAGCTGCTCTTTGTTGCACCAGTGCATACTAGCATGGAGCTCTGCCTGCTAGATCTTTGCTAGGACAGTGAAAGCACATTTATTTTTTTCTCTTAAACTGGAATCCACTGTTGACTTTTGAAGATAAAAGTTAAAATTTTTAATCTAAATGGTCTCTTATTTTCCCTCTGAAATTCCGTTGCATGCTTCCAAATGAAATAAACCGAATTCATGAGTTAGTGTTACACGAAGACTGATTTATTGCAGTGACTGCGGAATAAAATGATGCAAAGGAAACCATATCTGTACCATAATGACTCATAAAGAATGTGGCAATTTGATTTATCAGATGTCCACGTGTTTGTCTGAATCCCTTTTTGCGCCTGATTCCTCGTGTGATTCCAGTGCAGTGACTCATATCAGTGCAAAGCAAGGAAGAAATATCTGAGATCTGGTGGGCTCACACATTCATTTTTCACCAATGTACGCAGCAGCAGCACCCCTGGGGAATGTGTGTGCGCCATGTCTGCGGGGGATAGGAATTACTGCATGAAATGTGGCTCTTTAGGGCAAGTCATACAGGATTTTTATCTTGGTGGAGTCTAGTTCATCTCCTTTTTGTATCAGCCAAAAGACAGTCATTACATACGCAGGCTCCAAAGCAATGGAGAATTAAATTCACTACAATTTCCTGTCTGTTTTAATGCAACAGGGTTTTAAAATAAAAAAGCCTCAAAACCTAGTCATCCCTGTAAGTAGAGAAAAGCTACTTTTTCACCTATTTTTGACCTTTTTCTACCATTTGAATTTAATTTGCTTTTCTCCTAAGGTGATTTCAGGCTTTTCAAGACAACTAAACTCTCTGTAAGTATAGACAATCCCAATATGAGTTTGTTTACAGCTTAGACAGCTTGTATTTTTACATATGTAATGCTGAATTATATACCTGTATTCTTCTTTTGCCTTTTGATGCAAAATGTCAGATGCACTAGAGCCAGAGATGAACACCAAAAGAGTAAGAAAGAAAAAATACAGACTTGGCCACACGAGGATGATGCACAATCTGGGAGAAATTGTGTTGTCACACCAAAAGTGCGAATACTTTCAGAACTTGTGAAAACTTATATAAATAAACTAAAAGCTCGCTGTTATCCTTTCCTGTGTAATCAGATTTTCCTCTGCAGGTCCCTCTCTCATGCCATAATCATAACAATCCTGTAAGAGATTAACACTTGGAAAGCAGACGTGTAAGGCATGAACTCAGCACCATCTTGCTTCTCTTCAAATCCCAGGAATATTTATTTTGCATTGAGCTTTCTTAAACTGAAACACTTCTTGTGACCACCACGGAAAAATCCCCAGGGCTGTCCAATAACCAGTTGTTTGGTTGGTGTTTTTCCTTGCAAGATAACTGATTATTAGTTTCCATTACTCATCTTACTTAGAGTGGAGACTCTTTTTGCAGTCGGAGTACTGCATTCTCGGACATGTGAAACATGGGAGTCCTTCCTGAGCCTGGTGCTATGCCTCTGGAATCATTGGAAGACTGTCTCATATGTAAAAACCAGAATAAAATACATTTTCCAGAAAGAGAATCTTGCTTAGTTATATATTTTATATGTTCTTTGCTCAGTGTATTGCACAGAGAAAACACCGTTCTGCCAAGACGCACGAAATGGGAGCAGAAACCAGACCAGAGTCTTAACCCCATGTGGGCAGGAAATACTTGGAATAATTCTGTCCTAAAAGGCACATTTGCAGGTTAAAAAGCTTGACGCACATCAGGTGAGAGAGAGACAGTGAGTTTTTATTGATAAAGTACTATTTTGCCGTCTGTCCTCACTGTTGTGTGTATGTATCAGCATCAGTAAGGTCCAGTCTCATTTTTGCCACAAATATGAAATTCTTGAGCATAACAAAATAATCTGACTTAATCTTCCGGAATTAAAAAATTAACTTAGATTTTTTTTTTTTAATTTTACATGTGTTAAAAGCACAAACTGCTGATCTATATGTAAATAAATGCTACAGGATGAATGTAAACTGGGAAAGAATATACTATTTTTGCATGGCAGTAGGTTACTTAAAGACCTCTTGATGCCTTACAGAAAATTTGAAAAAGCATTTTATTTAGAGGCAATTCTGTTGGTGGACTTTTTGTATCTTTAGTTCACTTTGGTTTACTCTGGGGAGAAAAAATCAGAACTGAATCTTTATTCCTTCTTGGAATTAACATTCTTCAGTATTTTGCGCATTTGTTGGTTTCTACACCACCTTTGCTCCTGTGAAATGATGAAGCTTTCCAGAGAAGAAACTGGATGATTGTAGTCCGGGAGGGAAAACGCTTTAGATCCCTGGAATTGTTCCAAAATAAAATGTTTTCCGAGGCATCTAGAGCCCCTTTAAGCCCTTCGCTTCATTTCAGCTTTTTGTTACGCATTTTAGCAAAGTAAAAGCAGCGAGCAAATGAGGTATTTTGGTGAGTGTTGCCTATTGTATTTTCAACTGAAAGTGAAGGGGGTTATAATATAACGTATACATTTGTGTAAAAAACAAATCTTAACTGTAATTAAAGATTTTTCAGTTTTGGTATATTAGCATGTATATCAAAGAGTCACCCATGGAAACTTTTGTAAAGAACTAAATTTCACCTTTCTCAAAACTGCTCATGAGATTTTCTTGTGGACTGACATACAATAAAAGCTCTTTTTTTAAATCTGTTGTTCCTCCAGCTACACTCTGTTCTCACCATCGGTATGAAGTAGTTCAGAGCGCGTGCCTAGACTAACCGTGTTGTAAAAATAATAAATTCTGTAAAATAAAATAACGACCAAAGGCATATTGGAACTTGAGATTGATTTTAGCAATCTCCTACAAAAAAAGTTGCAAAGTTCTCTGAAGATGCAGCAGTCTTTCTGTAATGGTTTCATTTTTTTAATTTTGAATCAGTAATAATATAACCAAATGTATATGCTTGTTTAATATGAATTGACAATTGGGAATGCATAGTATTTTTTCAGACTATGTGTCTAAACCAATAAAGTTTCAAAGCATTTGGGCTCTGCTGTGGTTTTTGCGTGCAGTCGGCTCTCCCCTTGCTGGGAATGCAGGAGCTCTGGAGGTGTCCGAGGGCTGGACAGGGAGGTGTCCCTGCCTGGCAGGGGTGGCACTGCACAGGCACTGCCAGCCCAAACCTGCCCCGGCTCTGCCAGTTTGCTTCGCTGCAGGACAAATGTGAGCTGTGGGATTCCTCCTGTCCGTGAACAGGAGCTGAAATGTGGGTCTGGGCAGCCAAGGGAGCACCACACCGCCCTTATGGGATTTCCTCAGCCCCAGCACGGGGAGCACCCGGCACGGAGAGCCCGGAGAGCTGTGGGTGCTGCGGTCAAGGGGATGGGGGAATGGGATGGGGGAATGGGATGGGGGAATGGGATGGGGGAATGGAGGGGATGGACAGGGGAATGGACAGGGGAATGGAATGGGGGAATGGAGGGGATGGACAGGGGAATGGAGGGATGGACAGGGAGGTGACAATGGAGGGGATGAACAGAGGGAGGGATGGAGGGATAGACAGAGGGATGGAGGGATGGACAGAGGGATGGATGGACAGAGGGATGAAGGGATGTGGCCCCGCCGTGCCCGCCCCCCGTGCCCGCTCTGCGCGTGCGGCCGGGCGGGGCCGTGCGGGCCAAGGGGCGGCTCTTCCCGGCCCGGCCCGGTCCTAGCCCGGTCCCCGCGGTCCGGCCATGCCGCGGGCCCCCCGCAAGAGGCGCCGCCCGTCGCCGCTGCCCGAGGCGGTGCCGCCCGCCCGCCGGGCCGGGCCGGGCCAGCCGAGCGGGCCGTGCCGCAGGGCGCTCTTCGGGCCGGGACAGCCGGCACAGCCGGGACAGCCGGGCCGGGCCCAGCAGGGACAGCCGGGACAGCCGGGCCGGGCCCAGCAGGGACAGCCGGGACAGCCGGGCCGGGCCCAGCAGGGACAGCCGGGCCGTGCCCAGCCGGGCCGTGCCGAACCGGGCCATGCCGCGCCGGGCCGCAGGGCCCAGCTGGGGCCGGGCCGGGCCGCGATCGCCGCCGCCATGGGCGGGCCCGCCGCAGGTGGGAAGGGCCGGGCACAGGGGCCGGGCACACACACGGGGTCGGGCACACACACGGGCCGGGCACACACACGGGCCGGGCACACAGAAGGGCCGGGCACGCACGGGCACAGGGGCCGGGCACACACGGGCACACACACGGGCCGGCACTGCGGGGTGCCCGCTCTGCCCGCTCGGAATTACGGGGGTTTTGGAACATCTGCGGGGGGAGGGACCGTGTGGAAATGGCAGGACAAAAGCCTTGCTCGCCTTTGAGGGGACACTTCACCAGTGCCCAGAGCTGTGCCCCCAAAGGAGCCCGTACCGGGTTAGGAAGCGCAGGGCTGGGGAGGGATGTGCAGGCTGAGGGCCGGGGGGGGTCGGGGCTGGAGGAGTCAGTACCTAGGAAAAGGGCAAGACCAGCATGGGATGCCTTGGTAATTGGTGATTTAAAGGTGATGGTTTCCTGTCCCAGGGCCCAAAGAGCATCTGTGTTCGTGTTGTCTCTGTTCTGCTGCCTCCCCTGGCACAGTCAGAGCCCCTGTGCACATCAGCAGCCTGCAGGGCTGTTTGCCTTTCATCCTTGGATCTGATGGAAAGAAAAGGGGAAGGGCCAAGTCCTGAGCTGGGTCCTGTGCTGAGCTCCCAGGGAGGCTCTCTGTGGTGCTGGGGAACACCCAGCATTGCAGACCCAGTCCCTGGGGCACACCCAGCACTGCAGACCCAGTCCCTGGGGCACACACAGCATTGCACACCCAGTGCCTGGGGCACACACAGCATTGCAGACCCCATTCCTGGGGCACACACAGCATTGCAGACCCCATTCCTGGGGCACACACAGCACTGCAGACCCCATTCCTGGGGCACACACAGCATTGCAGACCCAGCTCCTGGGGCACACACACCATTGCAGACCCAGCTCCTGGGGCACACACACCATTGCAGACCCCATTCCTGGGGCACACACACCATTGCACACTCAGTGCCTGGGGCACACACAGCATTGCAGACCCCATTCCTGGGGCACACACACCATTGCAGACCCAGTGCCTGGGGCACACACACCATTGCAGACCCCATTCCTGGGGCACACACAGCATTGCAGACCCAGTGCCTGGGGCACACATACCATTGCAGACCCAGTGCCTGGGGCACACACACCATTGCACACCCAGTGCCTGGGGCACACACACCATTGCAGACCCAGTCCCTGGGGTACACCCAGCACTGCAGACCCCATTCCTGGGGCACACACAGCATTGCAGACCCAGTGCCTCGGGCACACACAGCATTGCAGACCCAGTCCCTGGGGCACACACAGCACTGCAGACCCAGTTTCTGCTGTGGGGATGAGTGTTCCTTTGTGGCTATAAAAGTGTAACTCTGGGAAGTTTGTCTGTTTCCAGCTCCTGGATACTGAGAGTAAAACACAGAGCTAAATGACTTACAGATTTAGTTTTAGGGTATGGAAATATGACTGTGAGATTTGCTGGTTCCTGCTTAATGGTGTCACCATGGCCTTTAGGAGTATATACAGTAAGGACCAGTTTGTGTAGAAATTCTTATGATGCTCCTGATAAACTCCATTTAAAACTGATTTATACTCACAAGGTAGAGTGAAGGTCGCTTCCAAGGTGGTGAGGTTTTATTTGTTTTTAATCGCCAGGTTTCTAAAACACCAGAAGTGTTTCTTAAAGTGTGCTTTTGTTTTGATGATATACTGCTGAAAAAAGTTTGTGTAAAAATAAGCAAATTTGTTTGTGGTAATAGATCAAAATGTATGGGTGTGGGAAGGGGAAACAGCTAAAGGTGCCCTATTAAAACTAATCATCTAAATTGTAATATTGAATTATCATTACTGAACTAAATACTTATTTTTCTTCTAGGCCTGAGGAAAAAAAACAATGGGAGATCCCTGCCAAAAATTAAAGAAAATGTTGAACTCACTGAAGAGAGCTCTTCATACAACTGCAGGTCTGTTAGAACTCATTCAATCACACCTTTATTAACATTAGCTAATCATTTATGTTGTTTTGCCGTGTGAGGTGGCTCTTGGAGCTATGCAGTCTGAATTATCAGTACAGTGATGTTTGTCAGGCTGTTTATTGGCATCTCATAAAGACATTTTGTAGTCGTTGCCTTCCTCTAAAACACTGTAGCTCTGTGCTTGAACTTAGTCCTGTTCTTCAACTGCAGAAGTCAAGTGAATGTCAGAGAAACAACAGACCTGGAAATAAAAGAAGAGGAATCAGAAGAAAGCAGTGTACCAATGAAGGTGAGAATGCTGTCTTCAAAATGTGGCACGCTAAATTGTTTTTCTAATCAGGTAAATTTCCTCTGTGTGTGCACAAACATGTTTTTCAGGCTGAACTTAGAATCTACTGCCTACGCATTATAGTTGCTTGTATTTAGAGAAATGGTTCAGGATTCTGAAAGGGAGAATTGGGCCTCTAAAAACAATAAATCAAAAGACAGTGAAGTTCATTACTCCACTGCTGTTGTGCATAACTATGGTTGATGTCAATATGCCTCCAGTGGCAGTCTCATCCAGCAGAAACTGTAGAATCAAGTGATGGGGTATTCATCATGAATTTTAGACCTGGGGGGGCATCAGCACCTCCACACCCAGCCTGAGGGATCATGGCTGCTCATGGGCCCTTAGGGACTGGCACAGTAAGGAGCTACAACAACCTAGACCAATAGAGATTCCAAAAATACCCTATAACTCATAGATCACCCATTGTGATCTCCCTTGCCTTGGGAGAGGTACTGGGCGTTCCCACCTGAACCTGAGCATAGATAATCTTGGGCTTTTGGGATTTCTGGGACCACTTGTGGGATCCAGAGGAGGACCAGAACCTCAACAGGACTGCAGCTGCTACTCTCAGCAAGACTGCAGTCATTACTTGGACAGAACTGTGACCATCATCCTCACCAAGAGGCTTCTTTTCTTTTGACTTTGCCCTCAGGGGGCCCATGTGGCGCTCAGCACAGGGGCCAATAACACCACTGTTTGTGTCCCACAGTGCTGGGTTATACATCTGGTCTGTGGGTTAAAACCAATTTTTCTTTCTATTGTTGTATTTATTGTAATGTTTTTAGTAAATTGTAACTCTGACTTGTAACCTTTCTTGAGTTGAGTTCATTTCTCCCACCAGTTTACCTTTAAACCAGCACATGTGAATAGCAAGTTAAGTGGTGATGAGTTTCTAAGCATCTGCTAGTGTAGATGACATTTAATTGCATTTCTTTGTCTTCATCCAGTTTTCTCAAGTTGTTTGTATTGGTCGTTTAATTTTAGGAATCCTCAGTAATCAACTTTGAGAGTAAAGAAAGTTTGACAAATGCTGAAATGACTTCAGGTGAGTATAATGGCAATACATTATATTGATAAATATGCTTTTATATCTAGAGAAAACTAAGTGTAAAATGAATGATATGATTTTAATTATTTTTCTGTAAAAGTACTGGTCTTGTACTGGTTCTGAGTGTGTGATATTAGAAAGTGAAGGTTTTGAGACCACTGGCTGCCCCATATTGCAGCCAGGCATTCACTTGGGTTGGTTGTGGGCAGCACAAACAGACTACAAGACCTGAGGGAGTCTTGAGCTCAGCTTGCTGGAGACCACATGATCTTGGTTTTATCATTGACAGAACTAGTTGTGGATATGAGTTCCTGAGTTTACTCAAACCAGCATTTTTAGATGCTTGTGACCGAATAGTTTGTCCTTTTGAAAACAAACCTGTTGCAGAATTACCCTGTCAGAGGCTAAATTCTTCAGGTATGTCTTGTGGGCCTTGAGCAAGGAAGATGTCTTCTCTTAGCTTATGGTAGTGTAGATTTGGCCTCAAGATGCCCTTTGTTTGCTTCTTTAACTGCATTATGACTCAGTATAAGATACTGACTTGACAATATTTACCTCATCACAGGAATGAAACTTAGATAAGGAAATCCTGATGGTTTCTGCAAGATGATACTTTTTTTAGTCACCTTTTTTTTGTCTCTTTCTTTAGGTACAGGAATGACTCTTCCCACAGGTGTTTCAACCTTTCTCATTGATTGTTTAGATGTGGATTCAACTGCAGATTTTAACAATACTGGTGACAGCCTGAAGAGTTACTCATCCCCTGAAACATTCAGAGATGATAATTCAGGTGAGACTCCTGGGGGTTTTTGAGCTTTATTTGATGTAAAAAATGTGGGGACGCTGTTGGCAGTAAAAAGACTGGTGGCCTGTCTTGGTGTGACTCACCAAGTCACATCTTTGCTATAATCCAACCTGTCCTTAACAGGACGTGGAATTCCTTAACAGGACATGGAATCTCTGTATCTGGTCCTCTAATCCAGTGTGAATCAGGTCCTGGTGTAATTCAAATCATACTTTAAACTTCAAGTGTTCTCTGTTGACACAAGCTGCTTATTGGGGATGACCCACAAATGTCCTTTGAGTTGAATTCCTTGCAAACCTTCCTGCAGCTGTTTGGGCCAAGACAATGCTTTTAGTTCCTGTCCTGCAAATGATTACTTTCAGTTTTGTCACAAATTTAATAACCCAATGAATTTCAGCATAAGAAGCCTGCACTTACATTTTTTATGTGCAGAAAGAAGTAATTTTTACTCTATGGACCTTGGCAAGTACAAGAACTCTACTCTACTGGACTCCAGCAAAGCAGTGACCATAGATAAGATCCCACAGATGTCAAATCTTTCAGCAATATTAGGTAATTCTCTTCTACAATACTTTGGATACATACACAGCTAAATTTCATTCTGGTGCAAGGAACCTGAATAAAAAAAAATATATATATATAAAAGGATCATTTTATATAAGGCCTGTCTGCATAATGCGGAGCAGCTCCCTGCTAATGGTCTGTGTTTGCTTCTAATATTGTGCTTTAGAAGTTAGTTTGCACTAAAACATTGTCTGGTCTAAGCTGTCTTAGGTTTTTCATTTAAAGTTTATCTTTTATGTTGTTTTTTTTCAGAAACTGTACCAAAGGATTTTCAGGACCAATACATTAGAAGGTAATCTGCAGAGCAGACTCTTTGATGCACCTAAATGTTCAGGTTTTCCCTTTTGAGTGATACTTAAAAGAAAGGCCAGTATGAATATAACCTCTGCTCCTACAAATACTTCTGTAGGGTTTCAGCTACCTGTGTCCTCACTGACTTTGAAACTGTGCATTAAGTCAGGGAAGAGTTTGCCTGATTGACTTCTGGTTCAGCTTTACAGCTGTAGGGAGTCAATAACTCAATAAAGGATTTTATGGAAAGGGAAGGTGACATTTATTTACAAAATCCCTAAATCAGTTGCTTTTATCCAATTGCACTAAATCTGTCAGGTTTCATTGTCACAGGCAGCAATAGGTGTGTGCCCAGCTGTCTGGGCAGGCTTGCTGTGCAGTACAGAATATGAAGGTGCCTGTTGTCAAGTCCTTGTTAAGTCTCTGGCATTCTGTGCTTGCCCAGGAAAAGATCAGGTTTGGGGCAGGTCTTTTATGTTCTTAAGGAATCACCAGCTTACGTGGGGCACTTCTTTGCTTTGGAATCCTGCTGACTTTAGAAATCTTGGCCCAGGTTACTGCCCGTTGTTAGTGTTTCCTCACTTGGGACACACATCTGCCAGGAAGTGGGTGCTGAGGGTATGGGGGGTGCTGGGACCCTGTTGCCAACCCCTGTTGTTCAGTGCCAGCTTTTCTGTGACAAGTGGCTTGTTGTATCACAGCTAAGGGTCCTGTGTACTTGGTCTTGTCACAGAGCTGCCTTCATATCCTGACATAAAAATCTGAGTGACATGAATGCTTTTCTAGGAACAACATCATTCTGTTAACATTTGTGCTGCTGCTTCCAGTCTTGCAGACCTTTTAATTCATAACTCATATCAATCTTAGCATTACAGAGCTCTACACAATTGAATCTGAATTATTTTGTGAACCTGTATTTCCCCCGCATCCTTCTTTACTACATTCTGTCCCAGAATCCTTCAGTGCTAAGTGTTTAGTGAGTCTTCTGTGGGTCTTAAATTGAAAGTATCCTCAGGATAAGCTATGTTTTTTTTTAATATTAACATTCATTCAGAATAATTGTTCACTTTTTTTTCCCTCTCCTAGAAAGAGTCCATCAAATTTCAATTACAGTTCTTCAGCATTAAGCATTTCAACTACTCTGGCAGGTAAAATATGACCTGAAGCAATTGTACTAGTTGTGAGAACAGGATAGTCTACCCAAACTTAAATGGTGGCACAGTATCTAAACTAGGCTTTTACTGGATCCTTTATCCCCCTGCACAGACTAAGCTCAGTTGTGTTTAGAAGGAAAAGTATAAATTGAAAAATCTTCCCTGTAAATAAGGCTTGATTCTAATTAACTTAGAAAACAAAAACAACCAGCTATCCAAAGTCTCAAACCCTGCATTTTTCCATTTAATCACCCATGATGCTCAATAAAAAGTGGCATTTCTTATTTAACTTACCCAGGAACAGAACTGTTTGTGTCATGCTCTTTACTTGAGCTTATGCCATCCCAGCTTCACAAATCCTGGTGAATCCCTGATGTAACTACAGTTCTGATCTGTGACTGAAGTAATCCTGGCTGTGGCCCAGGTACCACATAATTTTCCCCTGTTTAATTTGGAGTGTAACAGCAGCAGAAGTTGCCACTGGCAAAGACTGCTGTGATGATGCAGGTCTCTGCTCCCACAGTGTGTGTGTCCAGCAGTAAATAGCCAGGTGAGCATCAGATCAATGAGCAACCATGTTTCCTTAAGGAATGGGAGAGGAGCAAAGCAGTCCTGATGGCGGGGAGAGGGAGATGAGGGCTGTGTTGTAGGGACACACTGTGTTTACATGGGTGGCTTTGGATTTACTCCTCTTTGAAAACCATCCTGTAAGACATGGGGTGGAGAGTAGGTGTGGTCTTTGTCTCAAAGTTAATGAATTTGTTGGAAATTTGTCACAGGAAAAAAGCTCTGTAAAATTACAGCTGCAAGAGAGAGAACTCCAGACCTAAAAAGTGGTATGCGCTGTCCTTCACCGTTAGGACCGGAAAGCAAGGTGAAAGATCCTTAATAAATCAGCAAGGTTTTAACTCAAATGACTTGCTCCCTCCTTGTATGGGTGGAAAACTCCATCTAGAGGAGGAGTAGTTCCTGCTACACTTGTGAGAGGGGTGCCTGCAGCCAGGGCACAGAGTGAAGATGTAGCTTGCCTGTCCCTCTCCATAGAGTAATAGTCATGGATGCCCCAAAGCTCACTGTGTTTCAGACTGGCTTTGCCAGTGGTGCTGGATCAGTGTGTAGAGCTTGACTGTGACAGAGGAACTCCTTTTTTAGTGCTTACCAGGCTATAGAGATTAACTTCCTAATATGGAATGTAATTGTTTCACTCTTTAGCCTGCCAATCAAACTGCTAAACCCAAAAGGCTGAAGCGCAAGAAAAAAGAAACCAATTGTAATCTGTTAGAAGAAAGTTCATCATCCTTCAGGCAGCTTGATGCCCCAGGAAACACCTCAGCCCAGTCAGAGGGGTTGACAGGAGTTGTGCCAATCAAAGCAGCAGATACTGTGGTGGTGAGTATTCCCATTGTGCCTTGCTGATTAGCAATGGCATGAAATGAGAAGTGAGAGTTTTGAATTGTGACTGAAGTTACAGTTAAATAGGAAAAGTTGCAGGAATTGCCACACCTGCAATGTCTGTGCTGCTTTGTCTTAATTTTGGAGAGCACAAGACCCCCCAAAAAAGGTGAATGACAGGAATTCAGTACTTAAATATGAAAAAGTATTAGTAATTCTAAATGGAGTTCTTGTAGTATTGTGTACTAGGGGAGTATTGTAGAAGTAATAACAGCAAAGAATTTGAATCTGATACTGAGTTCTCTGTTTTTGTTTAGCAAATGACTTCCACCATGCTGATCACTGAGGAAGATAAAGCTCTAAAAAATCCTGGTAATGCTCAGCTTGCACCATTAGATGTGAGTGTCTATTCTGATGCCTTTTTTTTTTTTTAATGATTCAAACCAAAGAAATCATTCCTTGTGACACAGCCCGGTTCTGGCTATACCTGTTACTATGCAAATTGCACAACAAACTATGATAAATTCTATTAGCTGGACGATCAAAAACCTCCAAACAACCCAACTTAGAAATCTGTTATGTATTTCTACATCATCTTCTAACGTAAGGCCAGCACTAGTAGCCAGTTAGAATTCTTTTGCAGTACAGGTAGTACAGCGCTGCCACTTGTCTCTGCACATGAGTTAATGCATACTAGATTAACAAATAGAGAACATCAGGGTCTTGTTGGGGTCCTAAATCATTTTTTGAAGCAAGAGAATATCTTTTGCATGAGCCAACAAGCACTGGCCATTTGAATTGTAGTATGTTATTTAACTGGGCAGTTATTCCTGTATATTTTGTATTTGATGGAGCTGTAGGTCCATATGTAAAATCAGAAGAAATTTTTCCTGCATCTCTCAGCTCAGAAAAAGAAATTATTCCTCAAAGTCCAGAAGAAAAGAATATTTTTAAGATTCTAATTTTATTGCACTTTTAAAATCTGGTTTTGGCATTCTATTATGTAGTGCCTTGCAGTATTAAAACAGCTAAAGAGAATATTTAAATTTGAAGCTTTCCATCAGCCTTCACAACAGCATATTAAGTGTACACAAGTAGTCTTAAATGTTTTCTGGTGACATCCCTTGAAATCTCCAATGCCATCTCCAATTTCCCCAGAAGAAAGCTAAAAGACTATTTCTCCAATGGGAATAGCTGTGTCAATGAAGTGTCATTAATCTTTTCAGCCTCTGTGTGTCAGAAAAGAAATCTGCTCCATTGTGAGACTGTCCCCAAAGAAGGGGCCTTCCAGGCTCCAGCGAGTTCCAGTTAGCAGGAAAGAGTTCTGCTTTCCCCAAGGAGTGCCTGAAGGTAAGAGAATCAAGACTTGGTTCATTGTGCACATGGTGACTGCTTAGTTGAGTGTTTAGAGGTTGGTTGGGTTTTTTTACTGTCAGAATAGCTCGAAAAATCACAAGGCTAAAAAGAGTAAAAGATGGAGAAAACTTGAAATTTCCAACTTCACAGTGTTGTTGTGCAACAGTGCTAAAACTGCACTAACATTTTCTCTTCCAGGGATCTTTAGCATAGGAATTAATATAGTCATAGGCTATGTGATAATTAAGGCCAGAGGGTGCTTGAGGTAACTGGGAATATCTGTGCCTCTTCAAGTTCCTTGTTGCTCAGAGAAGCTGTGGCTGCCCCATCCCTGGAAGTGTCCAAGGCCAGGTTGGACAAGGCTTGGAGCAACTTGGGACAGGGAAGGTGTCCCTGCCCATGGCAGGGTGGAACTGGAAGAATTTTAAGGTCCCTTCCAACCCAAACCATTCAATGGTTCTATGATTCTAAACACAACTTTGAGGTTTCCCTGCTGGTATGGAGATTCCCTAGAAAATATACCTTCTTTAGTAAATTATTATCCTGTCTTTATTTCTAGGGTAAATCTGACTTGAGCTGTCAGTCATTGGTGTGGTTTATATTGTGCTCAGTGTTCCCCCTCTTCTCAAAGTAGTTCAAATTAGGTTATGTTTTTCTTTAAAAATTACCAGTTTCCCTTAAGGTCTCTGTTCTTTTCTCCTGAAATCCTTAACATAGGGGAAGCTCCTTTCTTCACTTCCTAGATTTTTGTTAAATAAAAACGAGAACTGTGAACAAAACTGTCTCATCACTGCCACAGAGGTGAAACCCCCTCCCTTTTCCATCTCCCTGAAGTTTCTCAGTGTGCCACTGGATGGCACAAGTCTTCCAAAGTTTAAAGGAGTTCTTCACAACATCTGCGAGTTTTCTGCAAGTTTTATATCATTTATTCTGTTTTAATGCAGTACAGAGATAGTGCCCAAGTGTGACAGCTTTCAGAAGTACTGAATATACACACATTTCCATTTGCAGTCTCTCAGGTCCAAATACTCTCCTACTTTATTACCAGTGGACTTACATGCAGCACCTAGAATGCAGGGAGGTGCTTTTAAGTGTGTGTATATATTAATTAATGTCACTCATCTGATGCTTCTGTACAGATCAAAGAACTTGGATGCTGGGTCATGCAGGCAAACTGTGGTAATACAGGACACAGGTTGTACAGGGTAATCACAAACCAACAAGTGGTGTCAGAACAAAAGTCTGGCTTTGTTGCTGCCTTTCCCTGAGGATCCTGGGATCAGGAATTGGACTGCCTGTGGTGGATGTTCTGTTCTCTGCTCAAGAAGTCTTTCAGATGCTGCTGGTTTTCATTAGGAATGTACATACACTCACAGCCACTGTTTTCTCCTCACTGGCAAATGTCCTGCAAGATCCAGATTCCTCCAAACAAGTGATAGCATGGTTATCTAGTGAACATCTAACCAGCTGGTCAGATCAATGAGCTTTCTCTTACACTTGTGAATGTGCCACTTTACTCGTAGTTATTTATGACTTTTTTTTCTCCCCAGATACTATTACAAGTACCAAAAATTGGACCTGCTGTAAACAGAGATGAGATTTCTGGGTCTCAGCAGGAGTCAACAAGAAGTGACTGTCTTGTTGCTGTGGCAGGGTGGTGAAACAGAACCAACTAGTAACTAATGGCTGTATTTTTTTGCTTTTCTGCATACATGTTGTTTGAATTGGTATTATGTGTTCAGTAAGCTTGTAAGTACTTTACTCAAGTACTTAATATTAAATTATTTTGTACAGCAACTAGATCCTCTTCTGGGCATTATTCTGCAAGGACTCCATAAAGATGATTCTTCATTTTGTTTAGACTTTTAGAAAGCACGACTGAAGAACAGCAGACCAAACTGCATTAATGGAGTTGTATTTGGTTCTTGCTCTGCCAGGGTTTCTAGTTTTCTCCAGTAGCATTAGCATTTGAAGATGTGACCTCTGCTTAAGTGTTAACACTGATTATGAAGGTAACTGCATGTGCTGGGCTGGGTATGAAAGCATTCATGTACTCTCAGGGACCCAGAAGTCAATAGCATGCTGCTGTTAAACTCTCTGAATGCTTAGGTCTGCAGAGCTTTGGAGGTACAGGACTGTGTTCTGTTGTAAATTGATTTCTAACCATGAATATAGGTCATCATCACCCTACCATCACTGTGAACTGGCTTCTAGTGATCAGCACTGTCACCATTCTGGGCACATCCACTGCCCAGCCAGTGTCATCTCAGAGTCCTTCCTGTTTCATCTCAGATATTTTGTAATATCACACCTCTCAGTCACTGTCTCTTCTAGTGGCTTCAGACTTAAACACAGAGGAAGTGGATGCCTTATATGAAAACAACAGCAGGAGAAACCCTTTTATATTTGGACTGTCTGAAGAGCTGGGCATTGGCGTTCTGGATTTTCAGGTTACTGCTCACACTATGTCCATGTAAGTTAGATTCCCAATGCTTCCAGTTCAGCCTGTGGATTGTTGATTCATAAATGTCATTCTTAGTATGCTGAGTGCCTTGGAAAATACTGTCAAGAGCACAGATTTTTTCCAGTGGAGTTCACTGCAGGCTAAAGTAATTTGGATCCCTACAGTGTTCTCACTACGACACTCTTTACTCAGACTCTTTTCTGGACAAAAAGTAAGGGGGTTTTTTTTATGTTTGAAAATGCCAGTATAGCTTTCAAAAGTCTGTTTCTCAGTGTTATCACTCCGGAAAATAGTTCTGTATTTTCAAAAAGGGCACACCAAGAAGACCTACAAAACTCATAACTTTAGTTTGACTACATTTGAAAATACCTGTGAAGGTTCAAATTCTGAGCCTTTCCCTGTTGCTCTGGGGTAGAAGGAAGGACAAATAAATGCTGCTGGATTAGTCTATGGAGAGGTATTGTATAAACATACTACATGGCTCAAGGTTAAAAATTATGCCATTAAGCTATTTTTCTTTTAAGCATTAGAATGAGATCTACCAATAACTCCTTGGAGTCCTCTTAGGTATGCTTCTAATTATCAATATCCTGGTCCTTGCAGATACTAAGTCACTATTAATTATGCAGGAATCTAGAGCCCCTAGAGACAGATGTGAGTTCACTGACGTAGCTTTAAGCAAACTTGAAAGTTACGTATCTAGCAAGTAAGTAGAAGATGGTCTAAAATAAAGATGTGTTTATTGCAAGGGTGTTCTAGAAGTCCTCAGAAAAAATGCTTATTTTGCCCCAGACAATTTGGTAGTTTTATACAAGAGACAGACTAGTACTGGCAAACTAATTGGAAAGTACAAGGGAAGGAAATATGGTCTGTAACTGTGGAGTTGGCTGTAGCAGCCTGAATATTGCTGGGGTTTGCTTTTGTTTTTCTTGATGTGATGAGGCTGTATAGGAGGACAAAAATATCAGGAACCACAATCTCTTGTCCTTCCCTTCAGTTATGAAAGTGCTGCTTCTTATTTTCATCTTTTGTCTGACTCTCAGAGAAAGTGTAATTAATTACCAGGCTAGCTCTCTGCCCCAGGGAAGGAAATTCATTTTGAGGCCAGAACAATCTCTGCTCTTGTTCTGCTTTTCTCAAAGGAAAGGCATTTTCTCATAGTTTGGTTTTTAGCTGAAGAACAACTTCATAAAATTTCATTCAGAGTGGAAACTGGCTCTTCCATATTGGTGGATAAAGGTTATGGGTCACGGGCAGTTAATGGGTAGGACAGAGGAGGTTATTTGTGCAGTGATTGAGGACAGGAATCTGTTCAGTGTCACCAGGGCTGCTCTGTCACGTCCCAGACATGATGAAGTCTTAATGGCTTGAATGGAATCGCTTCCAGCGAGTCAGTCCATGCAAGAACTCTGATAATCCTTTATCACCAGGAATTGTGCATGGCAGATGCATGTTCAGTAAATGTATTGTACATCAATCTATAAGAGGTTTTTCATTAACACTGTTCAGTTATTTTTGTTATCTGAAGTGCACTTCTAGGAGATTTTGACTTAAAGTGTTCAGAGATGATGGAAGATGTTTGCTTCTTGCACCAGAGTGCTGCAGGGGGACATGCACCGGCTGGTGGGGAGTAAAGACCTTGCTTGCAAATGGTTCTGGTTTGGTTCGTAATCTTTAGACACAGAAAGGAGAAGTTTGGGGCCCAATTCAGCAGGTGCTGAATGGACACATTAGTTCATGATTTTTATGGGAAAGTGGATGATGAAATTTGTATCCATCCCTTTTCTCTCACTGTCCATCCTCCCCTCCCTTGATTAAGATCTGTCAGTCAAGCCTATCAGAATCAACTGCTGTTCATCTAGGAGTTTTGGAACAGGTTAACATTTACTTTTAAAGGGACTCTGTTAGCTTGAATTGTAATGCACTTGAGATTAGCTAAATCTTCATTGCTCTAAGTGGTGAAATTACTGAAAGCTGAGTTACATATCCTGGCCAAAATTTTATTATTTTGCAGTGTTCTCTGAGGACTTCCTACATTTGAGACTGTATTTACATGCCCATCTTGAAGCCAGGAGGCTTTTACAGGGTGAAAGGATGTAAAGATTGGTCATATACAAATCTGTGGCAGGCTGATGTGTCTTCCATACAGGACAAAGGGGAAAAGCTGCATCTAAACATGAATTCCTGTTTTCTGTTAGAATTATCTTCAACTTCTGGTAGATGAAAACCAAAATTCCTACAGATGGGCGATTGTGAAGGATTGTTGTGTAGATATGTTACACATGAACTAAATCATACCTTAGAAAGAATCTGCTTAATTTACTCTTACATCATAGGTTTAGTTTAATTCCATTTTGTAGGGAAAGCAGATGAATCAGTCAGTTTTGTCAGTCCTTAATTAAACTTCCTAGCAATGTTCTATCTGAACACTGAGACACCAAAGGAGACTGTTAACTGTTACCAGAGTTTCTTCTTCAACATTTATTAATAAAGAGTTTTGAAAAAAATCCACAGATCCTTCTGATTTTACAAAACCTATCACACTTTTTTTTTCCCTTTTAATTTGTTTTGGATTGACTTGCTGGGCTTTATGCCCTAAATGCTCTTTTGTGTCTGGGTATTTTCCCTGTAGCGATGGGGCTTCCTCCATCCCTGAACACACACGGTCCACAATCCCTGCAGTGCATCGGGGGCACCCGAGCTGTGCATTGTCAGCTGGGGGACAGTCGTGGGGTACGGGGAGGGGAGGGCGGGGGGTTTGGGGTTTGGGGCAGGGGGTGGGTGTG
>JAWWEE010000025.1:7544768-7622617 GCA_035221455.1 Xenops minutus
GCTGCAGCTCCAGCCCCAGCCCCGGCACCAGCAGCAGCCCCAGCCCCGGCAGCAGCCCCAGCTCC
The DNA here is from genome assembly GCA_035221455.1 of Xenops minutus. Lineage (NCBI taxonomy): Eukaryota > Metazoa > Chordata > Aves > Passeriformes > Furnariidae > Xenops > Xenops minutus. Next base: position 7,544,834 of record JAWWEE010000025.1, read on the forward strand.
AGCCCCAGCCCCAGCCCCAGCCCCAGCCCCAGCCCCAGCCGGGTTGGTGACTAATGCGTGTCATATGACCGTGACACGGGTGGCGCGGCGCGGGCGGGCCTAGAGCCGCGGCGGGCTCGGCGCTGCGCGGAGCGGACCCGGCCCGGCCCGCGGCGCCCCAACATGCCGCCCACCCTCTTCCAGAAGCTCTTCAACAAGAAGCACGGGCTCATCTCCCCGGCCAGGGACGCCCGCGACGACTGCGTGTTCAGGTGAGCGGGCCGGGGACGCGCTCCTGATCCAGCCCCTGCCTGTGCCCTGCCTGTGCCCTGCCCGTACCCTGCCTGTGCCCTGCCCGTGCCCTGCCTGTACCCAGCCCCAGCCCGGCCCGGCCCGGCCCGCCCGCAGCCCCCGGGGCCGCCACGTCGGGGCCGCCGCGGAGCCTCCCCCGCCGCCTTCCCTTCCCTTCTCCCTTCCCTTCTCCCTTCCCTTCCCTCCTTCCTTCCCTCCTTCCTTCCCTTCCCTTCTCCCCTTCCCTCCTTCCCTCCCTCTCCCTTCCCTCCTCCCCCGTCCCCTCTCCCCGGGGCCGGCCGGGCCCCCCATCCCGCAGGGCCGCCCCGGGGTCGGGCTCGGAGCGGGCAGTTCTGGGCAAGAGGCGAGGGGGGCTTGTGGTGGGAATGGGCACGGTGTGACCAGGGCAGGGCAGGGACCCCCGGCCTGGGCAGGGCAGGGCAGGGACCCCCGGGCAGGGCAGGGCAGGGCAGGGACCCCCGGGCAGGGCAGGGCAGGGACCCCCCGGGCTGGGCAGGGCAGAGACCCCCGGGCAGGGACCCCCGGGCAGGGCTGGGCAAGGCAAGGCAGGGACCCCGGGCAGGCAGCTCTGTCCGGCAGTGCTGCTCTCTTCCTCCTCCTCCTCCTCCTCCCCGCCGGGGTCCCTGCCCGCCCAGCACCGGCCCGGGGGGCTCTGGCAGGGACACCCCTGTCCTTCGGGCTCCGTGCCCGCCCTGGGACAGCCCTTCCAGCTGTTTTGGGGGTCCTGCTGGGTCTGCAGCTGTTCCAGCGTCGGGGTGTGCAGAGTGTTGGTGCAGAATGGAACTGCCCTGTTCGACTCTCGTAGCCCTGGGCACTGCAGCCTTTAGGGGCACTGACCCCTCTGCTGCTCGCTGTGAAGGGGCAGCCTTTTTTAATAAGGATCTTTTCCGGGAAACGAAAGGTTGTAATGGTGTCGGTGTCATCTTGCTTTCCAAATCACCTTGGTTCTGGCCGGGAGCCCGTGGTGGGGAGGGGGCTGCTCGGTGTCCCTGCCTTGCCTTGGTGCTGGGTTTGCCTGGACACAGCTGGTTGGAGAGGCAGAGCCGGGCAGGACCCCGGGCAGGGTCGTGGGGATCCCCCCTGTGCTGACAGCAGACAGAGCAGTGCTCCCTCCTCACCTGCACCTTTCTGGGGCCAGCCACGCCTGGCGTTTAAACAGGATATCTCTCCTCCTTGCTCTTCCCTGCTCCCTTCACACGGTGCTGTTTCACCCTGGCATTTAAACAGGATATCTCTCCTCCTTGCTCTTCCCTGCTCCCTTCACACGGTGCTGTTCCACCCTGCGATGTGAGTTCCAGCTGGTCACTGGTGGATTTGCGGTCGGGGTTTTGGTGGACCCACAGGTATCAGCTCAGGGAGAGCTCTGGGGAGGGTGGGAGACCCAGCTCCGACCTGGGACAGCCAAGCAGTATTTTTTGAAGACTAATACAGATGCCTTGTAGGCACTTTGCCTAACAGCTGCTTTCATTTTCCAAAAGGGGGTAAGTCTGCAGTTAAGATCATACATGGTGAGGATTATCAGTTCCTGGTGAAACTTTTGGATAGTACAGAAAATAAAGACTGTTATTTATGACAGCTTAGTCTTTAGACAGTGGGAATGAGCACTCAGGAGCTCAGACTGTTCCTGGTTCCAGTGAACCTCAGTGCAACAGCTTCGCCAGTTCCACTGGGGCAAGGTGATCCTTACAGATTGATACATTATTGTCTGTTTATATTCTAAATGACAGAATGCTTTCCAAACATTCTGAGCACTCTTCTTTGTGACTGTCTTGGCTTTGAAAGCCTTGTCCTCCTATTGAGGAGACTGTGTAGAACAACCATAAAAATGCATACATTCTGTTTCTCTATTTTGTAAATAATATGTACCTGGAGAGAAAAGCCCAACTACTCCAGCAGTGACATCAGTATAGCAGAATATTTAAGGATGATTTTGATGCTCTTTTTTTTTTTAAACTATGAATATATTTTGCATTTCCATCAGGCTTATTGTGAAAATTTACTAATTCTACTTATCTGACCTTACAGTGTTTCAAAAATGAAACCAATACTTTCCAGGGGAAATGTATTTTGTTTGGTTGTTTTGTTTGTGGTGGTGTTTGTTTTTTTTATTTGTTTTGTTTTGTTTGTTTCCTGCCCAGAATGCCCTTTCTGTGGGTGTGTGAAATTCTGTGAGCCTGGGTCTAGCCAGACTGTGTAAAACCCTCCAGAACTGGGTGCTGAAGAAGTTGACAGGTTTAGTAATGTGACCAATAAGTTAGCAACTCTAAAATATTTGCTGAGGTGCCAGTTTGCAATTTATATATATATATTTTTTAATATATATATGAAGTTTATTTTACAGAAGAAACCCTAGGAAATCCCAATAGATCCACTACTTAGTAGTATTTCAGCTCTTCAGTTTAATCCAGGGCAATTGGCAGGCTTGGCCCATAGGCTGAAATCTCTCAGTGCAGCTTGACATTCACATGGTGAGCAAGAACATTCAAAATTTTAGTGGTGAAACCTGTTTACAAGAAACACAGAAACACCTGCAAGTATTCTAGGGAAGAGTCAAGCCCTTAAATTCCAAGGTGTAGAGTACCTGCTGTCTACTGCAAATAATAATCACGTGAGTGGATTTTCCCTGAGGGAAACTTTTACTATAAATAGGAGCTCTTGGCCATATTGTAGCATCTGGCACTGGTGGCTGCTGGTGACAGGAGAGCTCAGCCCAGGCTTGGGCTGTCACAGTTGTTAGGAATATAAAATTTCAGGTAAGCAGTTTTCTAGAATTTTAGAATCAGAGTATTCCTGTTGTAAAAATACATAGAGCTCTTCAAAATGGGCTCAGTAAATTACTGAGAGGTTTCAGCTCTGTATCTTTGTTGTCAGGATGTGTGGGCAGTAATTCCAATGATAAATACAGCTGCAAGGGCTGCAGCAGAGGTTCTGCAGGTCAGTGTGCCTCTTGGGATCCTGGCTGAGCAGTCCTACTGGGGCAGAGGAGAGGGATGCTCTTGGAATGCTGAGCTGGGGGACCTGCACGTTTTGGGGCTGTGTGTAGGAGGGGAGCTCAGTGGGGCTCTTTTCTATCTTCTTTATAAAGTTCAAATACTTGTTCCCTTCTATCTCTAGACATCCTTCCCACCTCGCTGGAGGATAGAGGGGTTATTAATCAGGAGTTCTTTTTACACTACAGCTCAATAAAAGCTTCAGTGTCTCTTTTTTATTTTAATCTGGGAAGCTCTAAAGAGCCCTCTGAGCCCGAGGGGCATTCCACTGATGTTTGCAAACTGTTTTGCTCTTGTTAAAGCACCTGTTGTAGAGGTACAGCTGTGTGGTGATTGTTCAAGCTTGACAGAACCCCTTCCAGTTTCGAGTCTTACCAATGCTGTGGGGTATCTTTGGGCACATTCTTCCTCCAGGGCTTTGCTTTGGTTATCTGGGTAATTTTGAGAAGGAGTGCAGTTTTTCAAGTGGGGAGATAGAGGAATAAATAACTTTAAATGTTCTTTGTTTGTGGAGAGAGCCATTTTTGGTCGTCCTGGAAATGTGCTTTCTTGGGGTCTTTGTGTAATATGTGCTGCTCCTTTATTGAGAGAACACTTTGCCAGGTTCCTGAGATAGGAAAGGCCTCAGGCTGACTGCAAAATAGTATTTCCTGAAATCTGTCTAGGCAAGCATCCCCCATCAGCCCAGACTCTTTCTGTTCTCTGTGGCAGTGACTTTAAATGGTATCCTGAGATTTGTTTCCTTTCACATCATTTTTGGCAGCAGGATTCATCAAGGGAGTTGCAATAAACCTAGAGCTGGAAATGGGTAGCTTCATACAAAGATGCTTCATGAGCCGGTTCCTCTGCAGAGCTATTGTTCTTGCACAGTAAAAATTCTACATACTTTCTTACAAAGGCATAATTGCTTCTTGAACCAGAGGCTAATTTCTTGAAACAAAGTGCAAAGAGATTCAGAGACATTTAATAATGTGTAACCAGGGACTTTTTAAAGTGGAGGCTGGAGTGAGGTGAAGGAGGACTATGAAAGTTGTCTTTACATTGATTTTTCCAGTCTGAAGTTTTACCCAGGAAACCTCTTTTCTCTCAGCAGCAGGTAGCTTTGTGTCCAGCCCAGCTGAGCCCAGGGAGGCAGATCTCTTGCCAGGCTCTGTCAGTCCTTGGGAGCAAGGCAGCCAGTGAATTCCTGATCCTAACAGCTCTGCACAAGGCTTTTCAAAGCTGTTCCTCAGCAGTGCTGTCAATGCATCGAGCCAGTCTGACCCAAACTTGCCATTCAAGAAATAGTGTGTTTTGATATTTGTTCATTTCTGCAGTCTTGCACATTTTTTGTCAATATTTGTAAAACTCCTGGAATTTCACCACCTCAAAGTTTATCTTCAAAAAGAGCTTTAGCTGGACTTCATTTTGTAATAGCTCCAGCTTTTCATCTTTTCTAGTTATCTGATGAATTTAAAAAGCTTTTGTCTCATAATTTTTTAAGACTATTCAAACTCTTAAACTTCTAAAATGTTACTGTGCTTTTATTGAGCTCATTTCTGCCCTTTAATGTCCTTATAAGTTTTGCTTTTTATAAAAAAAACCCATCTCTAATATCTCTGGAACAGTTTGGTTTTGGCTTTTTCGTTGCATTCATTAGCTTGAGTGTAGCAAGTTTTAATAAATACTTCACTTTGATTTATGTGCAGTTTTCTCTATCGCTGTGATGACTTTGGCTTGTATTCTGAAATATATTGCTGTTTTCTAAAGTACTTCATTTTGCCAAATTCTGTTTTGCATTTCCTGTCATCTGAGCTTTTATGTACCTTCCAGTGCTTTAAGTCAACTCTCATCTTGGAAGCAGAGACATACAAACTGCAAGGTTCCAGCAAGCACCTCTGGAGACAGGAGATAGTTGGCTGAAGGGGATGCTCTCCAAGCCCTCCTTGCCACCACTCTGTAGGTCTTCCCAGTGCAGGAAGGTGCTGCTGCTGAAACATCTGGCATGTCCTTGAAGATGAGGTGCTAGCTCTGAAAAAGGCAGTGCTGCAAGCTGGGTCTGCACAGGGGCTGAAGGAGCTGTAAATTGGAGGGTTGGTAGTTCATCTGGTGACTATTTACTTGTGTTATCATCAGATAGATCCAAAGGAATTAGCTTGGATTGGTATCCCCAGCGTTTTAGGTGCATGCAAATGCAGAGAATGACCAGATAAGTTCAGAACTGTTGTGTGCTTGTGCTTAGCTGACCTTGTGCCTTGCAGAGTTTTGCCCTGCCCTGGTGGGAGCTCACCCTGCCTACCCCTCGCTTCCCCTGAGCTCCTTCCCATCGCCCTTGGAACAGGGGCCATGGAGGGGAAGAGCCCCCTGCTCATTTTTCTGCTGCTATTCAGAAGGAGGTAAAGCACATTACAAAACGAGCTGGCAGGCGAAGGGTCACCCCTGCTGCCCTTCCTCCTGGCCCGTCCTGAGGTGGCTGGGATCTCGAGAGTCCATCAGGAGGTGGCCCTGCCTGCCCTGGCCATCACGAGGTCAGCGCTCTCAGCTCGGTCCCCCAGCCCGCGGCGCCCCTTCCTGCCCCGCTCGGTCTCCTGAGCAGAGCTGTGCTCTCCTGCCTCGCCGAGCCGCCCTGGAACAGCCTCCTGCCTGGTGCCCCTTCCAGCCCCTTCCTCTGAGTCACTAATCCTTCTGAGCAGAGGTTGGAGTAAGTGCATCATGTACGTGTAGAGATACTTGGCTGGAAATGCTTCTTTACACTTGGGTTATGCTGGCAAGTGTTGCAAGGTGGTGTTTCTGTGAACCTCAGGGTTCTGGTTTTGCCCTTTCCTTCTCCAAGTGAGGTCTTAGGGCATGAGGATATACCAAGAGCATGGGTGTATGTAGCTGTTTGTGCACTGTGAGGTCTCCTTTTCTGAAACAATTCCACTGTTGGTTTTCAGGTGACTGAAGGTGTGTTTACATGTCTCATGTTACAAACCTTGCTGGGGTGGGATGATCAGCTCCTCTGGCTGACAATGGATTGTCCTTCTTGTGTTTTTAAAGGGCTTTATCCCTTGCTGTGTGTATGCTTCGAGTTAGTGTGTGCTCATGGTGACAGCTTGGATGCATCCAGGCTTCTGTTCTGGAATAAACTGGTCCAGTGTGACTTGGAGCCTGAAACTTGTGCTGTAATTTTGGCTGAGTGCTGGAGGTGACCACTTCAGCAGCGTGTTTTATGAGTGGAAAGTAACGCAGGCGGTGGTTTCATGCTCCGAGGTTGTGTCCCCTCCCATTGCTACATCTGGAGCTGGATGTCTGCAGGATCACATGGCCCTGAGTAACGGGAGGAAAAATGCAGAGCTCAGTCGCAGCAGCAGATCCACAGCGTGGATTCCAGAGTTGGCCAAGAGCAGGATTTGTCTCTGAGGACTTGAGAAATTTTGCGTTTGCGGTATTAGATAGAGAACCTTAATCTATAAAGTATCAGCTGGAGGGGGAAAAAAAAAGTTATGCCCAATAAAAACAGGGAGTAGTAATTTTATTTATCTGTAAATGACTTGCTGACACACCGGCTGCTCCACCTGACCCTGAGGAGTAGCAGAATTCCTATATAGGAAATACTCATACATGGGAAATATTTTTGCACAAAACATACACGTAATTCTGTTGTGCCAAAGGAATGTGGCCATAACCATTGCATGCAAAAGGGGCAATCCCTGCAGGACTAGTCACTAATTTCTAACAATACCTGACCAAATGTGTTCTGCTTCATAGCAGTGTCAATGGTTATTACATAGTCTTTGTATTGAAAAGGATTTATTTATTTTTACAACAATGTGTTGGGCTGTTGCTTAGTGCTCAGCCAAGGCTTTTAATTGTGGTAATTCTGCACATTTGTGTAAACTTTTTTCTTCTCCAAAACGGATAGCTTCTGGAGATACAATTACCCAGCACACAGTGCACTGCAGAGAAACTCGTTCAAACACGTGAATTGCAGCACAAAATGCTCCACAAACTATATGGAAAGAATTAACAGTGCATGCATGTAGCATGCATCTGCAAGTACAATGTGCTTGTATAAAGTGTTCTGTCTTTTCTGAGAAACTAATTTCATAGTCCTTATCAAGCAGTTAAACCCTTGGACTTAAGCATCTTGGCTATATGTAAAAACTCTTGGTTTGTAAGAGTCGTGTCTGGTGGCTTTGGGGTGATAATCTGAGTATCCACCAGCTTTTATGTATTATATGTCTTTGAAACTGTGGCCCTGAAAGAAACCCCGGTTTTGTACAGGGGAAGGGCAGTCAGTGACAACGAGCTGGGCTGCAGGTGCCCCAGCCCCTTCAGCCTGCACAGGAGAACAGCCCCATAGTGCCCTGTGCTGGGCTGTGCCCTGGGACATCCTGGGAGCAGCGACTGTCACGCCTGGGAATGATCTGTCACACACCACTGGCGCTGCTCTCTTTCTCCAGGATCTTTCCACAACATCATCAGTACTGATTTGGACCTCAAATGAGTAAAGTGCATCACAGAAACAGTCGTATTTCCTTTGCTGTGGGTACTGAGCGTGCCCTGCACATTCATGGTGTTTGATGCTCCTCCAGATCTGTGTGTGCCTCACTCGCAGAGACTTCAAATGTGTTTTCTCTTGCTCCAGCCAAAATGTCAACAAAACATAAAACTTGTAATAGTACCAAAAACCCTCTACTCTTTCAGTTTGTGTGATACAGAGCTGGGAAGAAACATGAGCCAAATTACAGTTCTCTGCCATCTGTTTTAGTTGATAAATGAAGAAACTTTGAGCACAGTTCAGCCCTGACTTTAGGTCCTGGCACTGTGCCTGTTTAAGCCAGAGCAGTATCTTCAGCCCAGTTCCTGTGTCATTTTCCACTCAGAGAGAGAGAGAAGATAACTTGTTGTCTGAGCATTGCCCAGAGCAGCAGTTGCTTTGCTATGTGCCTTCTTATTTTGCTTTACTGCAGCCTCAGTAGCTCTGGAAATGGTGGCCCATGCAGTGCAGGGCTCAGCCCCACGCTCCCCTCAGGGACTTCTAAACCTTTTGATGGACTCAGTCGGGTCTGGTGAGACTGTGAGAAGTTGGGGTGAGCTGGGTTTCTCTAACTTTAGTGAAAATGCTGTGGGTGCTGTTGAGTGCCTCCTGCCCAGCAGTACCTGTGAAGGTCTGAGCTGGCTGCACCTCGTCATGTTCCTCTCTCTGGGGCATGTCAAAGGGACAGCCAGAGGATGGGCATGCTGGAGGAGGGTGGTAGCCGTGTGGCTCCACAGTGGGCTTGGGGAACAGCTGCAGTGTGGCCACAAGAAAGGCCAGTCCTGGACTGCTGGGAGTGGCAGAATATCAAAACCTCTGTCTGCTGAATTCTGCTTTCTAGCAAGCACTGAAACACTTTGTCCTGTCTGCTGCATGCCCACGTTTGTCCTGTCCTGTGTGTGTGTCCCAAGGGAAAGCCAGTGGGCTGAGCACTTGGCTTGCCATGTGTGGGGAATTGTGGAAGAGGTGGCTCAGGCACCAGGAGGAGCATCAGGTGTGAGCAGTCAATGGGCAATGAATGAGAGTCTCATGGCGTGTTTCTGCACTCCCCTCCCCAGGCCCTGGGAAGCCCTACCTAGAAAATGTTCCTGCCAGTTGGAGAGTTGGCTGAATGGTTTGTTTACTCATTGTCATGAAACTTGACGCCAGAAATGGATAGAAAAACCCTAGGTTGGTTCAGGTGTTAATGAAAACTGCGTGCAGATGATAAGCTGTGTGGTTGGGGTGCAGGGAGCAGATCACGGGGGGAGCGTGCTCTCCTTCCCAGAAGCTTGTGCTGGTTGAGTGACATTATCTGAGCATCTGAGAAGCTGTTCAAGAAGTAGTCTGCCAGAATTTTCTTGTTCCTACAGGAAAAATAACAGTACTACCCCTTAAGACAGAGTTAAAGAAATGCCTCAAATGTCAGGACAGTGAATTGGCTTACTGTGCTAACTGTGTTTCTATTTAAAAGCAGCCCAAATTCTGACATAAAACTTAAATAGTCAGACAGAAAAAGGTGGTTGGTTTTTTCAGTACTTAAACATATTTCAGCTGCTGTGAGTTACTGGAAATTACTCTACTTGCTCAGTAGAAAAGGAAATTGTTCTACTGACGGCATGGTGGGCTAAGAAGCTGTGAAAATGAGCATGGTGGTTTCTTAACTGCATGTATTTTCTAGTCATCCAGGGGATGCTAATTGTGAACTTCTGACCTGGTTGTTTTTTTTTTTTTTTTCAAAACAGACGTAATGAAAAAGTATAGAATTAAAAAAAAAAATCAAAGCAACTTTAACTTCTTTTGAGCCTAAAACAGAATTGCATCTTTATATAAAGAAATGTACATCAAACTTCTTTCAGATAAACAAAAATAACACTTTGGTTTTACATTAAATTTTAGTAGATTTTTTTCATAGTATCTCAAGTGTAGTTATCAACAAATGAATCATTTTGGTTAGCCTGAAAACGTAGCTATTTTGAAACATGCCTTCAGATTTGCTCTTTCAACTGAAGAATGCTCACAGACCTGCTGGAGAGTTTGTGTTTCTGTGTTGTGTCAGACTTTTTCTCACATTGGGGTCAGAAGGTAAGACACCAGGTGGTAGGTTTTCTGTTTGTTTGGGTTTTTGTAGGTGTTTTCCCCACCTGGATTTAGTATATATTCATTTAAAAACTGATCTTTTCTATCAGTAACTAGCAGGACAAATCAGCTAACTTACACTCAGGAGGTGACATTAGTCTATGCCCACACTGGAGAAAAAACCCATGCAAGATAGGTCAAATTCACCTGTATAGATAGAGAAAAGAGAGGAAAAGAAAATGTACAGGGACACCTCCTTCATAGTGACAGTAAAGCAGAGGGGAGAGGGCTCCAGTGGGCTTTCATTTGGGAAGAATAACAGGAATGATGACAGCTGCTAAGTACAAAAAATAAAAGTCAGGCTGGAAATGCTGGGTGTGAAGTGAGTGTAGTGAATATAAAGTGGTGGCATTTTGGAGTCTCCCCATGTTCAGGAGGTTACAAAGGTGCATGTGCAGGTGTAGCTGGAAGCAGCTGGATGGTGCTGCTGTGATTTAATGCATATATTTTCCAGGATTTAGTGGTTTAATGGGCATGGTAGTATTTGGCCAAAGGTTGGACTTGATGATCTTGGAGGACTTGTCCAACCTTAATGACCCTGTGATTCATTTTGCCGGGGATTCCTTGTTCCTCCTAATGTTCTCCCTCATCATCACTGTCCCTGCTTTGGGAACTAGTCTTTACACACATGCACACACAGAGAGGAAGAAGAGAATTAAAGCCCAGCTCGCTTTCCCTTCCATTTTTCTGTTCTCTTCTTAGTTTTGCCCTCTCTGAGCCGTGCAGTGCTGCCCCTCCTTTCTGAAGGGTTCCCCTGGGTGCTGCACTGTCCCCTGCTCTCCTGCCACCCGCAGTAGGGTGCATCCTGTTTGGGGTTACTGCTGTGTCACATCAAGTGACATGCACGAGCAGGAGAAGGGGAAAGGGAAATGAAGAGCCAAGGAGGTGATTACTTTGCCAACAGCTCCTTTCAGAGAGAAAAAAAAAAATCCAAGAGAACAGCCCAGTCTGAAATGTCCTGGTGGCACTGACAGCTATTGCTGTCCAGCATGTGAGCCTTTCTTTCCTGCTGATGCAGTGGAATAAATAGCTTCATGTGGTGCTGTGGCTGGTTCACAGCAGGATACCTGCAGCCCTCGGCTTCTTTGGGCTCCCACATCTCAGGGATGCTCACGTGGACAGTCTGAAATCAGCTGGCAGGCTGTGGTGGCTGGGAGTGTCTGCAATTGCATTCTGTCAAATCCGTTACCACTGGCAAAAAGGGGCTTATTGAACATTCACTAAATATATATATATATGTATAATCTTGATTAAGTACAGCCTCTCCCAGTGCAGCAATGTAGGTTTTATCAAGTAATTCTGTTGATTCTGTGAGGCAGAGCTGGTTTGGACTGTGTGTTCCAGCTCAATCCTATGATAAGCAAGGTGTGTGTTTGGAGTGAGTTTCTGTGCTGATACCCAGGGAGGGCACGCCGAGCTGAACCTGCAGTTTCTTTATCACAAAGATTTTAGCAGGTATAAAAGCTCTGTGGACATGTAGGGGCTGTGCTCAGCTGATGCTTGGAGCTTCCATGTATCTGTCCTATGGGATTCTCAGCAATACTTGACCAGTTCAGTTCTGCAGAGGAAAATCCCTCTAGATGAATAGTCGTGTTGAAAAGCTTGGGCAGTGGCCAGTCCTACACTGTATTTTCCATTCCTACCATTCTTGGAAACCCAAAACTCTGAGCATGTAGTGAGACTTAGAAGACTGAAGGGGCCATTAGAATGCCTGAGGGTGCAGAGTTCCCTCTGTCAGTGAGCAAAGCACAACAGAGCAAACCCAGCAGAGCACTCTGTTAAGCTCTCTATAAAGGCTGAGCAGGTTTCAGCTGATAGCTAAAACCATGCTTATGTGCTCTGCTGCTTTGGGGAACCAAATGGTTCTGGTATCACAGTTTTAGTATGTTTTGTTTGTAGGTGCCAGGCTGCTCCATTATTCTGTCAGTCTGTGTTTTTCTGCCAATATTAAATGAAGTTGGATGGCCATGTGGCTTGTTCAAGCATCTGATTTTTATTTGTCCTCATGTCCTTATGAGTTACATAAAAGGGAAGTCAAGCAATGTCTTTAGTGTCTGCTCTATATAGATCTACCTGAAATAGTTTCAGGTCACCTTTGCATGCTTAATTTGGAAAACAGTTGAGCAGCATGACTCTTGCCTTGGAGAATTGAGCAGTCTGGGCTCCTCACAGTAGTCTTGGGGCTCTTCAGTATCTGCACAAATCAAGATCTCATCCCTTCCACAAGTTAAGTAGAGGCCTGTTTGACTTGTAGAGCCAGTCAGGGAGGGATGTTCAGTCAGTGGGTTAGAGCCAAGGAAAGTCTTCCCTCCTGAAAAGCAGCTGTAGGATAGATCCAGTCCACCAAGATATTCATTAGTGTTATTTGGTGGATCTCTTAAATTTTTCTTAATTGTGGTTCAGAGCCTGGCAGTAGTATTGCAATGCAGGGAAGTTGGTGGCTGGTAGTTCTGAGGGTCGATGGAGGGGATGGGTTGGAGGCTCCTGGGCTCAGAGCTGTCACAAACAGAGGTCACCACTTTGTGCAGAAAGGTTGCAGAGTTGGGCCCAGCATCGCATTGGACCTTTGGAGGTGTTGGACATGCTTGGGGGGCACGTGACCAGCACTGTGGTGTCAGGCAGTTGTTGATTCACGGGAGGATCTATCAGTAGGACTCGTGGGATGTATAGTATATATACTCAGTATAAGTGAGCATCACGTACAGATAGGGCAGCCTGGGCTGTCAGTCCACAGATATCAATTTGTTATACTTGTTTGCACAATCATCCTCCGTCTTTAGTTTGCAGTTGTTCCTGTGTAACCGAGAAGGGGGTTTGGTGAGGTCTGAGGGGCAGTAAGGCTGAGTCAGCATTCTGCTTAAGCATGTGCTTTAAGTCTGTAAGTGGTTTGATTGCCCTGACGAAGCTGCTCATGTGCTTAGCATTAGGCATGTGTTTTAAATAAGTTGTAAAATCTACACAAATGAGGAGGCTGAGACTGCAAACACGTGATGTCTAAAATCGAAGGTTTAGGGTAGTATTCTTCAGGAAAAAAAGCTTTTGGCATTCAGTCCATTTAGTGACACACTGAGTTTAAATGTCACCTTCACTGGAAAAATGATCGTCATCTGTTAATTTTATGTGACTGTCTTGATAAATGACCTGGTAACATAGCGAGCTCAAGTTCACTGTAGTCCTCTACAACCCCAGGCTTTGGACTGAGAGCAGCATTTTGGGATTATCCCTACGTCAAACCTCGGCTGAACCGAGTACATACAGATAATTGTCCTCCAGCTTTTCCTATTACAAACATACACAGTTTGTGAAATTGGTTTACCATGTGCTGAAAATTTCTTTGATATTTTTAAAGCCTGTTCCTATGGCAACCAGACCCCATAACAGAAAAGCTTTTTGGTGCTAAGAAATTCAGTTAACAACAGGAATAAAGCCATAGCAAAATAGCTTGTATTCTTTTTTTCCCAAAGCAAGCAAGCAAACAAACCCCAGAAGAAGGGCCGGTATCCTGAAGCAGCTTGGACCTGCTGGATTACCAGATGGAAGGGCACACCCTGCTCAGCCTTGGACACTCAGCCTGCTCCCAGCTCTGACAGTGCAGAGCAATTGGGGAGTTCACAAGCATCTTCCTCTGAAATCATTCATGGCTTTTTTTTTTTTCCTGTTTTTTTTTTTAAATGTGGAATGGCTGAAGTGATTTGATGATTTGGTTTATGGGCAAGGAAACACGAGTTTTGCTTCTCAGAACTGGATGTCCCCTTTGTGCTTTGCTAATAGAGAAACTGGCAGAACAGGCATTACATTTTCTTTGACGCTGGGGCTTGCAGCCCTGTTTCCTTGTGTCTCATGACTGAGTGAATCAACACCTAATTAAACAGTCACATGAGGGACAGAGTAAAATGCTGCTCAGGCACTGATCCCTGTGAATCTTTGGAGAATAACTACTTACATCTGTCTTCCTCCTTGGCCAAGGAACCCTGAACAGCTGCAGCTTTGCTTTTTTCTCATTTTTTTTTTTCCAAGGGAAGGAATATCACGTAAAGCTCAGCTAAAGCAATGCTGCCTGTGCACATAAATGAGACCTAGGGTAGGGGGAAGGAAGACTTGGAAGTACTGAACAGAATTTTGAGAAATTGGGTTGATTAGAGTTTGTGCTGGGGATGACTTAGCTGAAAGCCTGAGGGTATAGTCCTTGTGAATTTGACACTCCTGGAAATTGAACTGAAAATGTGAATGCTGGGCAAGGAGGTTGGGAGTGATCTGGGGGGATTCCTGATATTTTTAGTATTGGTTGCAACTTTTTTGGTTGCAGCTCGTTATGAAGGTCCACAACAATTGCTTTCCGTCTCTGAGTGGCAAATACTTGTGTGGAGATTTATTGGGCTCTCAATTACCACTCGGACACCAGTGCAGCCACCTTAATCAATTACAGGGCCGTGGCCCACGGCCAAGGAATGCTCCAAGCCCCACACTGCCTGTGCCCGATGGCTTTCACCACCAAGGCAATATTTTTTCCCTTTATAAACCTCACAAAACAAGTATTACAGGATGTTTTAACCAGCATGAGCAGATGGCTCCCTGCACCCCGACCCGCAGAGGGCTGTGCAGCAGGTGCCAAGGTCTGCACCAGGTGCTGTCCTTGCCCCTGTGCTGGCACTGGGGGGACCAGAGGTTTGGGCACACCAGGAGTGGCATTTCCAGGCTGAAGGTCTCCACCAGGGCTTACCCTGGCAGGGACCCGCTGCCTCCTGGGCACAGCATTGCACACCCAGCACAGCTCACAGCTTAAAAAGCCTGACATAAAAAAATGCAGCTGTTTACATTCTTTTAGCCTTTAAAAATGTTAGATATATCTGTCTGATTAAAAAAAAAAAAGCTTATTTGGATGTGTTTACTTGGTGCAGAAATCTCCTGGCATGTCAGGCGTAGCTGAAGTACCCCAGCAATTTGGTTATGCACCTTGCAGCTTTTTTTTTTAGTATCTCCTGCAGTCATGTACTGAGAATCTTAGTTTTCAGTGGTGCAAAAAGAATAAAACTGCTCTAGTCCTTACAGTTGCTGGGAAGTGCATGAAAATAGAAGCCTTAAAGACACTCTTAGCTGAAGATAAATACAGGGAATTAAACGTTTGTCCATTAAAAAAATGAAAACCTTAGGAGTCCTCAGCCAAAGTAATCTTGTTCCATCAGGAGTCATTCAAGGGTTTGTTATTAATATTAGGGTTGACAGCAATAGTGGAGTTAAAGTGATTCCTCTGAGATGTCTTCATTTTCATGGCAAGAGAGGTCTTGCAGTCAACCTTGACTCTAATATATCTTCTTTTCTCTTCATTGTCTCATCTGTTAATATTCATGATCTCCAAAATAAAAAGCATCAATTCACCATTAAGTTCCCAAGCAAATTTTGCAGCTGATAAATCTGAGCTTGTGGGCTTGATTTTGTTTTGTGAAGTTAGTTTTATGTGTGGATTTAAGGATTGTTGAACCTGTCGTGACATCTCCAGAACTGTAGAGCACAGAGAGGGGAACACAGACTTCCCCCACAGCCCTCCCCTGCTGCACTGCATAATTCTGGGTGATTTTAGAAGATTCTTTATTTCCAGTAGCTGTGTGTGCTCATCAAAAGCAGTTTGTGTTGAAACTTTTTTCTCCCCAACTTTTCATTAAGCGCACACAATACTGAACTATTTACACTTTATTTTTAATAGCCACAGCAGAAGATTCTGCCCTGCACACCCGAGTGCACACAATAAAATAACTGTTTGGCAGGGGGAAAATGCCCTGTTGTCTTGCAGTACCAGTTGGTATTATGGAGGTTTGTTCGGTGTCTTATTTATAGTAGATTGCGATTGGAAATGTGATACAAAACAAACACCAATGTTCCAGTGGCTTAACCATGCATCAGATTTTTACTTGGATAGTTAGTTATATTTTCAGCATCTTTTATCGTGACTTGAAAAATTATAACAGTGAAGGGGACGGTCAATCTGCTGAGATCTCAGCATCCACACTCTTAAAAGGGAGATAATGTTCCGTGTCCTACCCTCCAGAATGCCCCCGGGCAGATTTGTGGTTATATTGATGCTCCTTTACAGTGCTGGTGGAGAGTTTATTCCAGTCATGAGACCTCGTGCTGGTAGTGAGAATCCTCTGAATGGAGAGTTTATAACCTTTGCTTCTCTGTTGATATTTTTTTTTGGTATTGCATATCAAAAGCACTTTTCTTAGTATTTAAAAATCTGGTTTCCTTTAAAGAAAATGGGGCCCAGGCTTTGAAACTCCTGAGGGCTGCTTGCAGGGATCTTTTTCATTGTTTTGGCTCTTGCTGACCTTTGGCTGGGCTTATGTTTGTGTGTGCAGGTATTTGTATGTGCTCCAGGTATATACAGAAGGTTCATGCTTTAATACCCCCACTCTTCCTCTCTGTCAGTGAGGAATTCAGTGGCTTTTTTTTTTTTTTTGAGGGATACAAAAATGCACAGAAAGCACATTTTTTTCAAGTGTAGCTCAGTGGCAATCTTACTAAGGCGAGTATTTTGTAGAGAAATGGTGTCCAAGTATTTCTAGTCAGATTTCAAATAAAATCCTAATTGGTTTTCTCTCTTCTCGTCTGGTGTGGCTTGCAGCTCCTACCTTCGTGCATTACTAAGCAATAAACATTTCTTGGCTCACTTGCTGGCTCTTTGTTGTGTGTGCTCACAACGTGTGTGAGGGAAACCTTCCTTCAGGAGGAAGGCTGAAAAAGCTCGTTAAGGCAGCGAAGACCAAAAATGAATCATTTCATTACTTTTTAGCCTGTGGTTGGAGCAAACTCTGTTGTCTGCTTGGTTTAAAATCAGATGATTTATACCTAAAAGGTGCATAGGAGCTTCTGCAGGAGTTTTAAATATTTTCAGAAATGCCTTTGGATAAAATGAAGAGAGGGATTCCTTTTGGTGCTGTTTGGCTTTGAGGATTTTTTTGGCTTACGTGTGTTTAAGAAGGTGCACTGGGGTTGGGCTGTTGGATGTGGTTGGACACCATCACCCACATCTGTCCCATCTGCAGTTGGGTGGATGTGCATGGGTTCTGTAATATCTCCCTGCAAGGTGAGGGGCTACAGCAGCAGGTTTTGATTGTTCTATTTTTTGAACTTGTTAAATGCTTCTCTGAAGCAGGATAATATTACCACCTTTGTTTTTCAAGCTCAAATTTATACACACATAAAAAAGAAAGCCTTCACTCTTTCAAAGAGATGCCTGGGTGTACACCTAGAAAAGGGGATGGTGCATATCTCGTCTTACAGAGGCTTGAGTGTTTTCTTGGGTATGGGAATGGTGTATGAACAAACACTGAGTATCTGAAGTCCTTCCTCAAGCAATAAATATTCACTGATCTGGCTAAAGCACTGTTTACTCTCTGCACAATTTGAGTGTGTCTCTATTTGCAGAGGAATTCCTTCCAATATTTTTCCTGGTCAGTTGTTGGATGGAGGCTGGGTCTGCTTTCACAGCACTTGTCTTTAATGCGCATCAGGTTACCCTGAGGTAAAATGGAAACCTCAGATGTTACTCCTGTAAATAAATGTTTACATAATACATGGCACTGAACTTCTCAGCATTGCATCTCTGAGAAAAAAGGTCACTTTTGACATCAGTAACCTTTAGAGAGTGGTGCCTTTGCCACACAGGTAAAGAGAGTTACTGTGTACAGCACATTCCTTCACTAGATCAGGGAGGTAGGAGAGGTCAGATGTTAATGCCTACATGTCCCAAAGCTTGGCATTTTAAGCTTTAAAGGCAAGACATGGCATGGGTCTCCTGTAAACAGCACACAGCCAGTCTTGCTCACGTGAGTAATTCCATTGAATTCCCTGGCACTAGTGGTGTATGCAAAGCCAAGTCTATAATGTATGTGTTTGTGGGGTCAGGGCCTCAACTCTTCATTTCTAAATGAGAGACTTCCTGTAAAGCATTCATGGCAACAAAAGATAAGGGTTTTATCTCTCTAGTTTTGCTGCTTTTGTGTCAAAACACTTGCCCAGCACCAAACATAAAAATATTACCTTCCTATAAAACAGCAGCAAAGCTGCTGTGGTGTCAATAGATCAAGGATTTCTCCCTGAACTCGGTCTAGGAGATGTGTAGCAGAAGGGGGAGCTTGGTGGGCTCCTGTGGAATCCATTCCACAGGGCAAACAGCATCTGGACTCCTGGGATTGTTGGGTGTTGGGGACAGAGCCTGTGAACAGTTCATCAGCTCACCTTCTGTGCTACAGGGGAACCATCCACAGTCCCGAGCTCTGGGGTGGGGAGCAGGAGATCCTGAGGATAAATGCACTTTTGCTGCCTTTCTGTTTCAAATGTTGGCAAAACCTGTAGGTTTTCAGACACTGAAAAGATAGGAGTTATGATGTTGCAGCCTTCTGCTTTCATATATTAGTTGAGTTTTATCCAAGGAATGCAGTATTAGTAACTCGAGTGATTAGCCTGACATATGCATGTGACTTTCATGGCTTTTGATGTGCATTGTGTTTTTGGATTGCCCAGTTCCTTCATCCCTTCGCTGTCCATCTCTCATTGCTCCCCTGCCATTTAGAGGGAGAAGTTTGGTAAACAGCAGTTGCTGTTGGGATGCCTGGGCAGCCTCCCCTTCCATCCCTGGGGCTGCTCAGTGTTCTTTGGGGCATTATTTCACCTCCTGCATCCCCCCGCTATTGCCACCCGATTGTCTCGCGTGTTCCCGATGCTCCCGTGTAATATCAATGAGCCCTGGCCGAGCTACAGTGCTCCCTTTGTTTGGGAGCGCCGGGGAGGGAGTGGGGATGGGATGGGGAGTGGGGATGGGGAACGGGACTGGGATGGGGATTGGGGATGGGATGGAGAGCGGGACAGGGATGAGGATGGGGATTGGGGGAGCAAGGCAGGGATGGGATGGGGAGAGGGGCAGGGATGGGGATGGGGAGATCAGGGCAGGGATGGGGATTGGGGGAGCAGGGCAGGGATGGGGAGCAGGGCAGGGATGGGGAGCAGGCAGGGATGGGGATGGGAGGATCAGGGCAGGGATGGGGATGGGGGGATCAGGGCAGGGTGGGCTGGGGACACCCCCTGTCCGTGTCCGGCGGAGAGCTCAGGGGCCGCTCTGCGGGCGGTCACATGGTGGGAGAGCGCTGTAAGGGCTGAGCGGGTCTGGGGCTGCCGGGGCGCCGTGGGGACACACGGACGGACGGACGGACGGACGGACACACGGACTGACGGACAGACACACGGACCGACAGACGGACGGACGGACGGACGGACACGGCCGGTCCGCGGCAGCGCTTGCGCTCCCCGGCACCGATCCCGGTCCCCATCCCGGTCCCCGGTCCCGGTCCCGGTGCGGGATGCGGGATGCGGGTGCGGGATGCGCGGCCCCAGCGCTGGGATTTAGCGCTTTGCACTGCAGCACCGAGAGCCTTTTGTTTGAGTTAAATTCAGAGCTCTTGATGTGTCACCTGACAGTCTTGTGGTTTGGGATGAATATGGCTCATTGCTATTATTAACCTGGGCTGGCAGCCGGGCACAACAGGAGTTTATAGGGATTTTGGAAAGTGGAGCTGCTCGGGGGACAGAGATGCTTCCCAGGTACGGTCACTGCACAGTTCTGGAGATTATTTTAATTCTTTTGAAAGCTTATTATTTTCCCTGTGATGAAAATACTTCTCTTCCGGAGATGTGAGGCTGTTAGACATTTATTCTTTTTTTTATGGTTCTTATTATAATTCCATGCTAAATGGTATGATTAATTTTTTGCCTGAATTGATTCTATCTCTTGTAATATTGCAAAGGGAGGTGCATTCTGCTTGAATAATGTAAATCATTGTGTTCAGTGCTAGTGGATTTAACTGAGAGGAGCTGTGCCTTGCTTGTGTGTGGTTTTAATTAAAACAGGTATTTCAAAAGAGCATGGGGCTTGTGTGTGTGTGTGCAAATATTTGCTTGCATATGTTTGCCTAAATCAGCTAAAAGCTGAGCAGGTGATTCTTAAAATGACGCAAGTGAAGTAGTCACAAAAATATTTTATGAAATTACTAATACTGATTGTAAATTCTGAAGCTGTGTGAATTGCAGAGTTATTCAACATGCTACACATCTTTAACAAAACCTTCCCACCAATTTATTTTCAATATCACACTCCAGATTATGATTAATGTGTTGACTAGGCTGCACCTAACCTGTAAATATTATGTCTTTTTGCCTGTGCAAAGGCATCTGGCTCATGTATTAGACTCTAGAGTATAAATTAGGTATCTTAATGAGAGTCAAGTGACTTGGTAGAAGGGAGAAAGAAATGAAAACAAACTAAAGTCAGCTTTACGTACAGTTAAAGAATGGGGCATAGCCAAGGAGCTTGGAAGGCAGCTGGAGCCCCTGTCCAGGGTTATTACCCTGACAGTGAAATACCTGGCTGACGCACTCTGTGCCTGCTGTACACTCCGTGCTTAGCATAAGCAGCACAAGTGTGCTGGAGCTCAAGGAGTGCAGCTATTCCAGGTGAGGATTGCTAAGCTGGTAAGTGACTGAGACAGCCTTAGGGATGGAGCTGAGCTGAGCTGCCCGGTGCTGCAGCGCCCGTGACGGGCCACCCTCCTGCAGGAGAGGAGAAGGGGAGCGCTTGCCTTTCATTTATGTCAGAGAGATCTCGTTTCCATGTGGTGAACCTGAAACGTGTCCCCTCCGTGGGGCTGTCCCGAGGTGATCCAGCCTGTCTGCCCTTTCCCCCTGCCCAGAACGCGGGTCCTGTGACTTCTGTGGAAGCCCAGCCGAGGTCGGGGTGGCAGAGGGCAGTGCCACCTCTCCCAGCACATCCCATCCCATCCCATCCCCGCGGGCTCCTGCCTGGCCCTGTTCCCTGGGCAGAGTCAGCAGTGCTCACCACCACCACCACTCAGCCCTGACGTGACCTCAGCTCTTGGAAAGACAATTATCTTGCAAAATTTTTGCTAAGTATAGGCCCCGTGGTTTGTCTGCTTTAGGGATCTTCTTCCTCCTCGCAGCCTTATGGTTGTGTTATGTCACCAGCACTTAAACGGAATCTCTCTCTTAAAATGCCAACTTTGCAAACTGGAGATGCTGTCTGGATCATCCTTGTCATGTGAATCCTGAGAAAGTTCTTCTGCGTTGCAGGCTTTATTGTTAAAAAAATAAATAACCTGCTCTTGCCTCTCAAAAAAAGGTGATCTTCAAAGCTGGAAGCCTCATTAAATTAACATGCAGCACAGTTCTGTTTTCATTGCTTCCAAATTACTTATGCTCTTTCAGAATGGTCTCTGCAGCTGTTTTTGTACAGTAATGGTCAAATAACAAGCGAATTATTGAAATGCAGTAGGGAGGTATGTAAAATACCCTCCCCATGTGTCCTACATACTTGACTTTTGTTGTATCTTCTCAAAGCCAAAAGAAAAAAGAAAATCCACAAACAGATAATAGAAATCTGCAGAGGAGTTTGGGCAGGAGAAGGAAATTCCTTGTTGGAAAAGGCATCTCAGTCAGCGGCGAGAGGAATATGATAGGATGGTTGGCCTGGGCAAGGACCATTTTCCTGCTGCATCTGTTCACCCTTCCCTCCAGCAAAGCAGCTGCAGGACCCTCAGTGCTGCTGGGCTGTTCAGGGACAGGGGAGCGTGCTGGGATGTGGATGCACATCTCCATGGAGCGTGGGGATAATGTGCATCTGGAATGCCAGTGCACTCAATGGAACAGGCTCGTGTTTGCAACATCAGCCCTTCAGGACAGACACAGCCTCTGTCAGACACTTGTGTAGAGGTTGGCTGGGTCTCAGCACCACTGCAGCAATGATAATCCGTGGAGAGTCATCTGCAGGAGCTGGAGATAAGCCCTGGAATCCCTGTGCCTCTGTTCTGGTGCTCAGCTAAGAGGAGCCTGTGAGGGGAGCACGGGGCAAGGTGGACCCGCCGTCTGCTCTGCCTGGCTGTTCTGTCACCCTCTAAAAAGGTGCTAACATGAAAACCACGCAGAACAGATAAGCTGGCATAAACTATAAATATCATTTGCGTAGATGCATTTAAAAATAGTTCCAAGTGATTCATCACCAGGCAATTTTTATAACTATGGGTAACATGATGTAGGAAAACAATAGTTTGATAGTTTCAACTTACTTTTTCAATGTTTAGTCACGTTCTGGTTTCAAGCAACCTTACTTTTTAGAAAACTCATTTACAATTCCTACTTGCTTAATATTTTGATCAGCTTGCTTCAGTTGCTTTTCTTTAAGACTTCTAAAGTATCTGTGCTTATTAAAAAGTAATTGGATACTATCTAAGCTGTGTTAATATAAACTAGTTTTTAAATAGTGTCAGGCAGGAGGAAAAATAATGCTAAGCTAAACCTTTAATGTAATGAAGAAGCACTATTTGTGTTGGGAGTGGGAATGAGGAGGAAGGAATATACTTGCATTCAATTACAGGGGAATATCCTGTATTTTAATTGATGGAGGGGTAGTGAAGGATTTCTGTGTCTATTGTTTCATCTATTGAAACTTGCACAGAGTGAAATAATGTTGATGGCAGTAGTAAACTCCAGGAATTGGATACACAGGAAAATCCATCCTTGGAGAGCATCTGGAGTTCTGGATTGCCATGAATCTCACAGTACAGGTGTCAGGAAGCATGTAATATATTCATAAATAGAAGCTACAGGTGATATTCCTAGTGATTGAAGGTAAAAAAGGCAGAGAAACAAAAAGGGTAAAAGAAGTGAAGAGCTGAACAACAACAGGGCTTGAGTGTGGACATGCATTAAAACATAATTTTTTAGGCCTTGATTTTGTTATTATTAGGTTCCAGTAATTTCATCATTAATCCTGTGGAAGTTGTGCACTTTGTACTTGCATTAGCATTGGTGCAGGGGGTTGGGACCACATGCCCTGCAGAGATCCCTTCCAACCCTGCCCAACCTGTCATGGTGTGAGAGCTGGACTTACGTGATTTGCTTCTGAGCCATCCCATGCAGCATTTATACATCAATGGATTTCTATCCCAAAGAGGTATTTCTGAACGTGCCATTGTAGAGGAATCCCCACATGTCGTGGAGATCTCCCCAGCTCTGTCCTGCTCACAAGGAATTAGTGGTTTGTTTTTCTCTTGCTCCCTGAACTCACGGCACTGTGTGGAAAACATCTTTGCACTGGTGAAACATATCTGGGGTTTTCTTGGTCATAGTTTTTGTGGGCTTTTTGTTCTGGATTTGTTTTTGTGTTTTTGTTTAGATCTAATCAGTTTCAAGGAAAGATCAAAGAGTGGCAGATGGGTCATGCAGGGAAAAGTCCTCATTAAGAAACTCGTTTCCAGAGCACTTTGGGAGATGGAGACTCACCTTTCATTAACATTGAGCCAGAACATTTGATTCGACGTCTCCCGGTTTTCCTGTAAGAATCTCAGGAAAACATCAGTTAAATGTCAAAGTTAGTTTCCATTTATAAACAGAACTAACTATATTCAGAAGATCTAGGTCAGTTTTCATCTGCCTGAAGAGCCGCGCTGGAGTGCTGCCCTGTTGTATTTGTTTTGAGAACCTGCCTATTGCACGCAGGAATTTCTGCGTTTCTGGGGATAATCTGTGCAGATATCGAGCTTACCAGTGTTTTAAACCTGCCAACAGCAAAAGCAGAGCTGCTCCGTGTGCTGCTCCCCCCTGGCTGGCGGGGCCGGTCGGAGGTGCCAGGCTGCTCTGTTTACTGTCTGCCTAAATGAACTTTCCCCCAGCTCTCTGAAAGGCTCTTCTGCTTTGGGAAGTGGCCCGCTATTGCCAGGGAATGTTTTTGCAAGGCTGAAATGTGCTCAAGGATGCTGTTATGTAACAGAGATAACGCTTCTTTGGAATTATCACAAATTATGATGGATAATAGCTACTAAATGCTTGTCTAGAGAAAGTTAAAATGTCATGTGAAGAAGCTGAGAAGTAAACAAGCTCCTGTTACCTTGATCAGATATGTTTCTGAATACAGCAAGAGTTTTATATTTAGCTTTCTCTCCTCTTAGTGTGTAATCTGCTCTTGGAGCTTTTTATAAGTAGACTTTCCTAAGATCTGGAACAGCTACTGCCCTTCTTTGCCAGTAATTTCAAAGTCAAATATCAAAAGTACTAGGTAATGGAAGACATGCTTTTGTCTGAGTGTGAAGGAAATTCAAGCGCGTCGCAAGGGTGGAGCAAGCGATAGCACCTTTTTGGCAAGCAATTAGTTGTTATTGTCACACACTGTTTCTTTATAGGAACCACAGTGGCCTATCTGGGAAAAAAATTAGTTTCTAGACTTCCCCTGATTTCATTTAAATCTATGGAGGCTGTTCCTCCAGGAAGCCAGTTTATCCAGCAGTCCTCCTCAGCTCTAGCCAAAGTCTTGCCCTTACCAGTTACCATCCCCAGCTCTGGTGCCTTTGAGCCTCTCTTGGTAACACCCTGGGCATGTGTCAATCCAGGCGTTTTGTTCTCTCACATTTTCTGGAATGCAAGGTAGGGCTCATTAGCAGAGCCCCACTAAATGTAAGCTCAACTCCAAGTTTGTCACTGTGCTTGTGTTTTGGTGCAGAATGTGCTCAGTTTGGTGTCTGCTCTTGGTTGTGGGCACGTCCCTCTGCTGAGGACATTTGTCTTTAGGTGCCCAAACGAGAGGGTGCACGGCTCTTTGACCCCACATCTAGACATCAAGTTACTTCAGCTTCAAGTTGCTCAAGGTTTTTTCTTGTAATAAGTTGATTTTGACATTTATTGCACACCGGCTTTTCTGCAGCTTCTGTTTTTTCTCTCCTGTTGCTAAATGGGGCTGGGCAGATTAGGAAATGGATTTCCTCTCTCAGAGACTGAGTAACTGTGTGTCTTGATGCTCAGTTTCACCTCACTGGGACTACACTACTCGGAAAGCCTGTGTACCTGTACAGGGCAGTCTTAAAAACTTCTGGCAGGCAGTGATAGCTTTGGTGATCAAACTGATTTTCTGCTGTTATGGGAGTTGTTAGGTCATAATTCATCATCAGCATGTTGGTCACATGAGGTGTGAGTGCAGAGATGGAAACCTTTTGGGTGGTGAGTTTGAGGAGAGGAACGTTTCCTACTGTACTGCAGTCTAGCATGCCTGCTTTACTCTAATACATATTATGGGTGTCTTTTTGCTGAAATAAATGTGCAGCTTCTTCATGTAAAGTGGGAGCCTGTATCCTTCATTAATGGCTGGAAAGTTCAAGTGCCTTCTTTCTGGCTTCTTGGGGTTTCATGCTAATGCTCTTTGCCTAAAAGCCAAGGATAAGGAAGATAGAATTTCGCTTGATCTAGGAAATGGCTCATAAATGATGATTCCTGAAAGATGATTCCTGGTGGTTTCACAGATAGAGCAGGTGTCTTGTTTCCTATCTTCCAAGACTGGAGAAGGTATCAGTGAAAATGGATTCCCAAGCCAGTGGGCAACAGTGCTTGCTGGGCTTCAGCATGATTGCTGCCTTTTTAAACTGGGAATTTAAGATGATGGCTGCAAAGCACCCTTACAGGCAAGATGATGTAGTGATTCCCAAGGCTGAGCCCTGCATGCTCTCCCTTTGCAGAGCTCCTCTGGAGTAGAGGCACTAGGGAAGGCAGAGGCTCAGGAAAGCTCCTTCCCTGGTCATTCAATGCAAAACCCGTTAGGGAATAGGTGTGTTAGGACTGCTGTGTGTGGGTCACTGACCATGGCCTTGAGTCACAATGGCTTGAGTGGGGAGAACCATCCCGTGATTATTCTTAGTGATATTTTTTTGTCTTTAAACACAAAACCTGAGTTCTTAGACGACTTTGATCTTAAATAGCCGGAACTTGAAGAAAACATACCAGGAGACAGAGTACAAGATCTATTAATGCTGCACACATCATTTTATGTGGTTGCAGGGGATTGGTGGAGTTTATGACAGTGTAAATTGGCACGTGTAGGGGAAAGAAGAAAAACAAAAGGCATAGTTCTGGCTACAGGATCAAAGGGGTTGATGCAATGGCATTGCATGTGCTCGACTTTGTTTTAATCAAGTTGTATATACAGATAATGTAGAAATAACAGTGTAATAAAGAGTTATGGTAATTGATCCTTCTGCTCTTTTCTCTTTTAATTAAAGCTGGCCTTTGCCGGAGTTTGACCCAAGTCAGATCCGACTGATTGTGTATCAGGACTGCGAGAGGAGAGGACGGAATGTCTTGTTTGATTCCAGTGCTAAAAGAAAAATAGAGGATGTTTCGGTGTCGGTGAGTACTTTGCTGATTTCCATGTTTATAGTCTGCATTTCTCAGATGGCTGGATCAATAAAGCACATATGTTCTGGTTTATTCCATTGACATTTAAGCATTGGTTATGTGCAGGGCTATATTTAAATGCCTGTTAAGTTGCAAATTATTCAGGCTTCAGTGATTTCACTCTTACCAGCTTTAAATACTGTAGTGATCTCTTTATTCTGGGGCTCATCTACTTCCTGCTCCTTCAGTGAGAAAGGTTCCTTCCTGGGGCTGCAGCAGGCAGTGCTGGGGGCTGAGCAGGGCAGGAACTGGTATTTATGGATCTGCTTCTGAGCTGTGGTGGGGTCTGCATTCATAATCAGAAGGTCCTCCCAGTCCTGTGTCCTCTTGTGGCCGGTTTGTTTAGCTTTTGCCAGTTGTTGTTTGTATGCTTGCTGACAGTTTTTTCACACAAAGTTACTGGAAAACTTTTCCTCTGGTTTTCGTTTTGGCATGGCTTGCATGGTAATCTATTAATTGAAACTGCAATGGATGCGGTCAGATGAGGATACTTCCTTCTAAGGGCTCTGGCCAGGAGATTAATTTCTAGCCACAGTGCTATTGTAAATGCTGGTGTGAGGTTAGACAACTTATTTCGCTGCTTGGAACTTCCTTTTTGCCATCTCTAAAAGCATTCACAAACCATTTTAAGCTCTGAAGCAGAAAGCATGGTATGAACTGAAATGTATGATTCTAGTTGCTTTTTCCTGTAGGACGTGCTGAGGTCCTTCTGTAAGCAGGAGTACACCAAATAACACATTACCCCAAGCCCTGGTTTTCCTGCTGGGTATTGGAGTAGAGCCAGAAGATTGTTCCTCGGGCTTTGCAGACTCCTCCAGCCTATTGCTGATTGCTGCCAGCCTGGGATGCTCCTCACCCTGGTCCTGGGTGCTGCCTGTGTCCAGTATTCAAGGCTCTGAAGTGACTTTGTGTCTTACCAGGCACAAACTTCCAGGTTTCTTCATTGCTTACTCCAGTGCTTTTATAGCCATGAATGAAGATCCCAATTTCCTAGTTCTTACAGGGAATTTGTGAAGTAAAGGAAGTTTTACAAATGTTGAAGAAAAATGCATCTTTCTTTTTAATTTAAACTTGTTAAAATGGCTTTATTAGTTCCTGTTCTTACAGGTGTTCTTGCCAAGAAAACAGGTTTTTAAAGACAAGAGATCTTTACAAGTGGTTTATTGGTATGAATTGCTGGCTGTGTTTATCACTATTACTTCATTACTTAGAAAGTATTACTTCATTAATAAAAAAGATGTGCAGTGTAAATCCTCTTGCCATATTTAAATTAATTTCTTGAAAGCCTAAAGCCTCCTTAAGACAGATGTGTGCTTGCACACTGAACTTGCAAACTGCACTGGTTTGGGTTATTTCAGAAAGATCATTGACTGGGGCAGCTCAACAACAAGAGGATAAATGGCTGATAATGGAGCTGATGTGGTTCCATATTAATGTCTCCTTTCTTTTTCTGTGCTAAGGGGGAGGGAGACTGCTGTAGTCACCATCCCTGTGAAATGAGTACATGAGACTGGTGCAGAAAAACTGTTCCCAGGGCATGTGAAATATCCAGAACTCCTCTCTAGGAACTTGATATATTTCTTATTTTTCATGGTATTAGGAGACTTTGAAAGAGGATATATTGAAACATTTGCTTGCCATGATACCTGCCTTCTGCAGCACTCAGAAAATGTCATGTGAGGCAAAACTTGTAAACCAAAACTTTGCAGGTGAAAAGGTGCAGGGGAGTCCTCAGCTCGCCTTGCAGTGAGCTCAGTGCAGGCTTGTGCAGTCAGCAGGACGTGCTGGCCATTTTCAAGGAATTGCATTGTTTATTTTTCTCGCTCTTTATCATGATTTTCATTACCAAAGGCACACCCTGCCTATACAAAGCCAGATCTTGGCTCTAAGCACATTCCAAGGCACCCTTGCCCTTTGCAGCAAGCCGTGTGTGGGCTGGGCACTCTCCCTTCTGAAAGGGTGTCTGTTCAGCACCCCACAAAAGCCAATGCTTTCTGCATCTCTTCCCCCCCCCATTTCCTAACGTGATTTATACCTCTGGATTTGCAAATAGCACTGAGGGTGGGGGCAGATCTGCAAGGGTGCCTGGCAGTGGCCAGACTGTTCTGGTTGAAGTCTAGTCAGTCTAATGTGGAGAACCGAGAGGGTTTCAGTTTGCTTTGTGTTGCTGTGCTCTTCAGTTCCCATTTTCTGTTGCTTATGAGACATGAAAGCAATTATAATTTAAGAGTTGTATGCCTGCAGCAAGGTGAGATGTATTTTTGGTCTGTTTTAAATGTCTAATCTCTACATATGTCAAAAGTTGTGTACAGTGGACCAAGGTTGAACATGGCTCAGGCATTTGAATTCTGTAAGGGAAGGTGTGGTTGTAAAATTTAAGGAGCACCAGAGCAAACCTTTCCAGACACAAATGTTTCAAGAAGTAAAACAGTAAGCTCTGACTTTTTGATGAGTAAAAACTGCTGAGTTTGTGCTCACACCAAGCTGGGCTCTAATTAGTAAAGCGTTACAGGTTCATCTTATCCATGAGGGAAATGTGACTAGAACACAAATCAGGACTTTGTGTTTTCAGTGGGTGTTAAATCAGCCTCTTGGTGTCTTCAGGGAGCTAACCTTAGTGAACAGGAATTTGGGGGGGTTATGCAGCAGGACACGAAGGCAGCTCAGAGTTTGCAGCATGGCCAGTATGGTGTCTGAGTTGCCCAGGAGAAGTCAGTCCTGTTTTGCCCAGGTCTTGCTGGAGTTAAACTCAGCCAGGGCAGCAGAGGGGGAAGGCTGCTGCCTCCTGAGCATCAGAAGATTGGGTAACTCCTGTGGCTGAGTTCTTCCAGGATATCCCAGGGGAGAGTGGCTGACCTTTCCAGCCCTGTGACAGACACCAGGTCATGAGCAAAGGGATCAGAACAGGCATTTGCACATGGCATGTACCAGGGCAGTGTGTGGTATGAGGAGCAGACATTACTGATGCCTTTACTACACAGCCTCAGTCCCCACCCAAGCTTTGACATCCTTTGGAATTTTGGGTATCAAAGTGCTTCCAGGGGCAAGCTTGTGGGTTTGAGCCTCTGTCTCCTCTAGAGAGTTATCTTTTTGTTCCTCATAGCAGTAAGTGTCTCGTTCCCAGTGACACTATCGATTTGCAGGTGATAGTATTACAACTTGTGACTGGTTTCTCCTAGAACAGTCATTCCTGTGCCTGTCTGCTCCTTTTCCTCCATGACCTCCTCCCCTGCTGCTGGCACTGCTCTCTCTGTGCTGCTGGGTTACAGCCCATAAAGGCCAGCTGGAGGATGAGGAGTTTGCCTCCAAGGGCCAGCGTTGGTTGGGACAAGGATGGCATGGAAATGGTGCCACGAGGGAGGAGTGAGTGGGGAGCAAAGGGAAGCAGGAGCTGGGAAGGGGAACCTTGTGTCATGGCATCCTTGGGGCAGGTGGAGAGAGTTCAGGGACAGGCATTAACTGTCCCCTTTTGCTGTTTCCCTTTCTGTGTTGTCCACTGGGGATTGATGTCCCAGTGGTTACCATTTGGGATCTTGCTGAAAAGAGGTGCTGATGGATGTGGGAGTGCTAAAAGATTTCCTAAGCTTAAAGATCAGCCTGGAGGAGGGAGGGGTGTCAAGGGACCGTGAGGAAGAGGAGGGAGGAAGGAAAGGAAGAGCCAGACTGCACAGGGCAGAGCAGGGCTCTGGAGTTCTGGGAGTGTGGCAGGAAAGGGGGGAAGACAAGGAATCAGAGAGGGGCAGTGATTCGTTGCCAGGACTCAGAGGCAGAAGGGGATTTTCCAGAGGCAGCGTTTGTTTCGCTCTTTTGAAGAAATGAAAGAGAAAGGGTGACCTGGGGATGCAGGATTTGAGACCTAGAGGTGCAGTAAGGAATTTGGATTTGGGTAGCAGAAGGTTCACGTTGTCCATGTAACCTGGTTGTCTTTATATTCGGGATAATTTCACTGAAAGGTCACATGATATTTGATCTCCTACAGCGGCAATTTCTTTTACTGCAAATGTCATATTTATCCCAAAGTAGAGAAGCGGCATGCTGTTTGAAACAAGCCAGGATTAGCCACGTGTTCTGATATACTTCAGCACTGGATAAATGTTGAACAGCAAATTGCTTTGAGGGATTAGTAATTGGATAGTGAGCCTTTTGCTTTTAGGTGAGTTGTGTGAAATGGAGACTCTGGACTCTGTCTGGCTCTCGGGACAGGTTTGCAGTGAGCCAGGCTGAGCAGATGGATAAAGCTGTAAGCACAGAGATCAAGTCCCACCTTCTTAGCTCTGCTTATTCTCTCTGAACAGAAATGGAAAAATACTAGTGGAGTGGGGGAGCACGGGGTTGTCTCGACTTCCTTCAGTGACCTCTGAGTAACAGAGGAACTTGACAACTCTGGAAAGAAAGGGAGATTGCAGCACTTGACAACTGCACTTCAAGAAAGATACCTGGATTTTTACAGCAGCATTGAAGGGGAGGGATGAATGCCTGGTCAGATTGCTCCCATGTCCTGGGTGGATGCATACATTTAATTGCATGTTCAGACAAATACATATTAATACAGCAAAAGAGTTAATTTATCTGTTTTGGAATAATTTTTCAGCTTTGCTGAAAAACCTGTTCTGGACATGAGGTACAGAGCTCTTGAAGAGTGGCAACTTTGCTTGGAAATACAGGTTTCTCTCTCAGTGGCACCACAATGGTATTTGAGCACCTGCTGTTCAGAGAGGTAGAAAAGAGGAAAGCATACGATGGCATTTCTCTTTCCTTCTGTCACTCACAGCCCTAACACACCTACACACAGTCTGATTTAGTTCAACACACCAGGCTCTTTCAACTTTCTTATTATCTGCGAACCAAAACCTGCCCAGCAGAAATTCCTGCTCACAGCACTGGGCATGTTTTAACACTTATTGAGGAGATTACTGACCTTGTGACAAAGAGTCAAAGGTCTTTGCTGACAGATGTGGAGAAAAGAGACTCCAGAGGAAGAACTGAGGAAGGAAACTCCTTTGTACCCCGTCGTACTATAAAGACATTTTACTCCAAGTTATCTTCAGAACTACCTGACAGGTCTCCAAGACTTTGAGCAAACGATGACCTCTAATGTGAGAACTGGGAGTGCCAGAAGTCTTTGGAGCTGGGTGGTATCTGCAGTGAGCTGGCAGGGAGAGAACAAAGAGCGTGGCCCCAGCAGGGAGAGCTGTGGCAGCCAGGATCCACGGCATCCTTCCAGCAGATGTTCTGCTCTCCAGCAAGAGAGGGCATTTCGGAGCACTCCAGCAGCACCTTGCCTGGGGATCTCATTTGATGCAGCTACGTCTAATTGGAAAGAAAAGTCACAACTTTGAAACTTTCCCGTGTACAGTTCTTAAATAATTAGGTTACCTTTTTATTTTTGGAAACTTGGCTTGAGTATCTTTGGACTATTATACTGGAATGCAAGTAATCCCACTCCTTTGATGCATAATATCTTGAGATTTGTAGCATCTAAAATTTCATTGGCATTTGGAGTCAGAAATGGTGGAGGGAAGGGTCACTGCAGGTACTTGATCTCATTGTCCAACAAGTTCTTTTAAGCATATACTAAAATTGTAAAAGAGCAAACACCAAAATTCATCAGTGATCGGCATTTTAGGAGGGGTTTACTGTTCACAAGGTTCTGAAAAGTGGTGGCTGAAAGATCCTGACCTCCTTTAAAGACTCCTTGCAGGAGTTTTGGTTCATTAAATTCCCCAGCCAAGACCAAACAGCCATTTTCCTGGTTGCTATTTAAATTAGGCAACTGTTCCTTCAAGTTTCCAGACTCCCCAGTGGATCTGGGAAAAGCTGCTGTGCAGAAAACTGCAGGGATAAGGAGAATGAATGATTTAAAAGTAATTAATTTGCAAACTTAGCCTATTCTTTTTAATGCACAGAATGTTTTTTCTCTTGTAAAGCCAGTAAATGCATTTCTACAGTCTCAAGGAAGCTTAGTTCTAATTGCAACTTTTTAGAAGGAACTTTCAACATCTGATGGAAAATGCAAGCTGAAATGTGGTTTGCCTGCAAAAGCTGCTGTAACCCTGTGGATTGTATGTGGTTTTATCACATGATGCTTGCCTAGCCTAGGACATTGTTGTTTGTGTCAGAGATAAAATGCAATTCTGGTTCACGAGTTCCTACTGGAGTCATATGATGATCATTCACATGTTCCAGCCATTGTGCACTGTGCTCAGCTCCTCGCCAGCCCTTAGCAAATGTGCCTGGTGCAGGGGTTCAGCTGCTCACCCCGTGTGGTGTGGTGTGGCGTGGCAAGGGGAGGCTGTTCCAGCGTGCAGGGAAGCACAGGCTGTGTGGCAGTGCCCGCTCCCCTCCCTGCCATGCTGCCCGCCCTGCACATTGCTGCTCCAGGCTCTCGGAGGGAGCAGCACAGAGCCTGCTCGTGGGGCTCTGTGATCTGGGCATTTTCGGCTGCTTTGCTAAATCCCACGAGCAATTAGGGCCAAATTCAAGCCACTTCTCCCTAAAAAAGTAACCTGGACAGCCTAGGACAGAGGCCTGGGATTCCCTTCATGCCCCTCATCAAAATCCATCCCCAGCAGTACAGCCAGCCACCTTTTTGTGCAGTTGTTCCTGATTATGGAGCAGAGTCGTGGAATTACCATCCCGTGCCTTGGCTATTTCACACTTTTCTTTGTGCTTTTTCCTTTTTTTTCATAGCTATTAAACATTGAGACGTATTCATGTTTTTGGATGAAGGGAGAGCTTGTGGTGTGGGGCTGTGAGTCCAGAGATGGAGCTGTGCCACACAACAGCCCTTCTGTGTTCCCATCTGTCCCTTGAACCTTGCTTCCAGCAGACTTTACTTCCAGCTTGCTCTTACTGGTTTGGTGATTGTGTAGGAAATGTTAATTGAGGAAGTCTTAGGGCAGAGTTGGGATGGAATTTTGAGCAGTGTAGACTATTTCTGTCTCCTAGTGCTGCCCACCAGCAGATGTAAATAATGCCAACCTTACGTGGGTGTGCTGAAGTGTAACGAGTGTGTGAAAAATACATTGAGATCTTTAGGTGAAGAGGGTTGGCAATGCCAGTGCTGGTGGAAAGAGCATTAACTTATGTGGATGCTGATTCTGCTTGGGATGCTGAGGTTCACAAGGGAAATCACAAATGTTTTCCAACAGTGAATGGAGCAGGAGTGGAGCAGCTCCTGTGCCAGTGATTGGTAATACTGTGTGTGGGGAGTGGACACAGATCCTGCCCCTCCTGTACATCAGTCCCAGCCCCATCTGGGTCCTTCAAACTCCCTTTTCTGCTCTGCTTTCTGCCTGAATCTCCATCAGAATTCCCCCTTTGGATTGATTCTCCATCATTTTGTGAAACTTTTCTGCCTTCTCTGTAACACTGACTGTGTTTTCCAGCTTTGTCCGTTTTCAACCTCACAATTCCCTCATACTGAAAACACAAGGAACATGTCACCTCTGTACCACTCTTTAAAGACTAGGGAGCTTATACACAGCTAGGGAGAGATCTGTAAGAACCAGGATCTTTTCTCTCCCCTTATTCCTGTAACATGAATCTCCTGGATTCTGTGTTATTGCTTGATTATTTCTGGTGAACTGCTCCTTCCCAGTGTGCCCATCACTGCTGTGGCACCTCTGCCCTGGCAGGCACAGGGAGCAAGATGAAGACAGTGGGAAACACTTTGCTGCCATCCTCTCTCCTAAGCCTGGGTCTAAAAAAGTAGTTTGTAAAGCTTCAGAGATGGAAAACAGAATTGGAGAGACCTGGTGGCTCCTGACTAATTGGATCTAAAGGAGCTCAACTTTCCTTTGTACAGCCAGGCTACAGGAGACACGGATATATATTCCATTACCTGTTCCTCTGGGGCATAAGCCTTTCAGCTGCCAAATATCTTACCTAAACAGGTAAGTGCAATGCTGCTGACAGTGATTCAGGTCGTGGGTCTTAGTGTGTCACATGTATTGCCTGTATTTCAGAAACTCTGCAGCGATGCTCAGGTGAGAGTGTTTGGGAAATGTTGCCAGCTGAAGCCTGGAGGAGATAGCTCTTCTTCCTTGGATAGCTCAATCAATTCATCCTCCTCGTTTTCTGATCCAAAAGAACAATGCCCAAAATACCAGGTGAGTCACTTTTCCTTTCCTTTTATTTTCTTTTTTCTTTTTCCTTGCATAATCCATGTCAGATACTAACAGCATGTGAGGTACTGACTGTTTTAAAATGCTTTAAATGAGAGGCTGGTGGTGGAGAGCAGTTTTCAGTCAGAATCAGGCTTTGGTTCTGACTCAGGAATGTTTGATGCTGTAGCTTTGGGTCTGAACAAGTCTAGAACCAGCCAGCTGGTTCTCTTGGGATGTGTCCTGAATGGCAGGGATTTCTGCAGGGCGCTTGTCTTGTCTCATGACCCAGGTGATAACACTCGTTCAGTACGATCAGACTTGGCACAAATATCTTATCTTGGTGTAGATGAAGGAGTTTAGTTTACTTTATTGCTAAAGGCCAGGGAAATAACAGAGAGACACACTATCTGTAGGGACAGTCTGTGTAACAGCTTTATAACAAGGGATTCAATGCACTTGAGTTCCATTTTACATAAGAGATTTTGGCCATGAGAGTAGCAGAGTCATCTGACACGGATATATTTCTATCATCTCTCCTTCCATGGATCACAAGTGTTTTATATTAAGCCACCCTAAAATAGAACTAAGCCCTTCCACTCTTTGTAATGAAGTAATTGTGTGTTTGAGGGAAGCTGCTATCTCCACAACCTGCTCTGAAGTACAGTACTACTGATGTCTTAATCTCCCGTAGATAGAAATGAAGAACCTTCCAGTGCTGCCTCTCCCACTGTCACGTTAGCTCCTGCTATATTTGGAGAGCTGTGTATTCTTGTTTTCTCTTTCTCATCACACTCTTTTCCACAGCTTTGGGAAGGTGGCTGAAGATCTGTTTTCCGTTCCTCCCTTCCTGGAAGGGCATTTAACTGTGGTAACAAAAGGAAGAGACATTCCTGTCAGCAGCTCCCTTCCAGCACAGAGTAACCTGCTCTGTGCACTGTGTACCCAAGGAAAACCATGTCCCCTCTGTCCAGAAACTGTCTCTCCACCTGGGCAGGCTCTGTCCACACAGTGGTCAATGTTGTTAAAGGAAATTAGTTTTAGTGGTTGGCATGACAGTGTGTTCTAAAGTTGTGGAAAGTTTTCCCTTTAAAATCCTCACTTCCTCATGTGTATCACTCACTCAGGATCTCCCTGAGCTGAACTGGTGTGTGGCTACGTGACTGTGCCACAGACTTTCAGCTGAAGCTGGGCTTTCACAACAGTTGTTGTAAACTATCTGCTGCATTCTTCAGACTCCTTCCAGGCTTCCCCAGCAAGGGAGCAGAGAACTATAAACACAAGAATTCTTTAGTGCACAAAAAAGTTTTTTGTCAGGTATGCAGAGGGCCAGGGTAAGTTTGTCCAGACATCACTCAGCCTGGCATTTCCTATGTTCTAACTGCTGGGTCTGTAACCTCAGAGCTTACTTAATGTATTTACAGTATTTATAAGTTCTTTTGCTTGTTTTTTTTATAAAGCTGTAAAATGGAAGCTCAAATAATACAATGCTATGGAACTTTTGAAAATAGTGCTTTCTGTTTGCTTGTTTAAATACACTTTGACTATATATGAGCAACTTTAATTGCAATGTGAAATACAGGGTGTTTGTTCCAGGCTTCCATATTTGTAATTATGTCCCATCCAGATCCCTCAAAATATGATTAGAATTTATTAAGATGAAGCTGGACATGATTCCAAGCTTGCCCACCATTATTTGCACATCATGACATTGATGTTGCCTCGTGTGCTTGTCAGTGCAGGCAGGACTGAAAGTCTTTCAGATTTGTTGATCACAACATTTCTTTACTGCACTTTTAGTTTTCAGATGCATTTAGTTATTGACAGGACAATATGTACAGTAAGGGGAATATTAAATGCTGTAAATGTGTTCAGAAATGTAATTTCCAAATCATGCAAATGTTAGTACTACCTCTTCTAATGTGTAATCACAAGCACTCTGTGGGTATTTTATGCTCAGTTCTCATGTGAGCTCGAAACCATGACCTGGGGGGTTGGTTTGTGGCCAGGCTGTCAGTGCCCAGGGTTGTGCCCTTTTTGCCAGATGCTCCTTGGCTACTTTTGTTTGAGTTTTTAATATTTAACCCCTTTCCTCAGTTGATTGCACTCTACTTTGGTCTTAAGTGACCTTTATTTTGCAGCATTAGAGGCCCAAAGAGTTGAGCAGTACCAGTGTTTCCATATTAAATGCATTAAATACGAGTCTTCTGTTTTGTGTGATAAAATTATTGTTATTAAGTGTAGATGAAATGCCAGACTGAGCAGGCGATGGGCACATCTTATCATGCTCTTTGCCTTCAGCAGTGCCTGCCTGTCTTTCAAAGGAAGGAGAAACCCCTGTAATTACGTTTGAAAGCAGTTGATTTTCACTTTAATTTGGTTGCTTGACAAAGAAAACCAATACTTTAAGATAAAGTATTTTCCTCAGCTTTAGAATTAGATTTTCACAACAGCAGAAAGTTGAAATCAAAACCAACCATCATGGCCTTGACATTTAATTAGAATTGTGTCCTTCATTTGGAGATCTGCAACAGATGTAAAAACAACAATCATAGTGTGTGTCTGTAGTAATTTGCAGTGTCCTTAAGTCAAGATTTCGTGATGCTGGCTAACCTGTTATTTCCTAGAGCCATTAACATCTGTGCTGGGATTTCCTTGGAGCTGCTGGGTCATACTGGTTTCAGAGTAGTTTTCCCAGTACTGCCTACAGTGCACGGGGGCAGTGGGATATCCTGGGAGGTAAAGATGGAAGTTTCACTGCCCAGCTAATGAGGAGGTTTTGCTCTGGCATTGAACACTAACAAACCTTGCAATTGTATCCTCATTTTTGTAACTGTGGTTGCAAAACTGCTTTAAGTCATTCTTGCAGGGATGGCAGATTGCAGAGGTTAATAGTATGGCTGTTAAAGTATCATCATCTTAATTGAGAGTCCTTGAGAAGAGCTAAAAATTGAGAAGTTTTATAAGTGTGTTGCCTTTTGGCTGATGAGCATTTCCTTGTTCCTGGCCTTGTTCTGCGGGTGGGTGTGAGCAGGAACATCAAGTGGGATGTTCACAGCCCTCCCTGCTGCTGGTGGGAGTCCCTGGGGGGACACCCTGTCCTTGGCTGTGCTCTGGGCTCCCTGTCTGACACTGGCACAGGCGGCCCCAGCCCTGGAAGTGTCCAAGGCCAGGCTGGATGGGGCTTGGAGCCTGGGCTAGTGGAAGGTGTCCCTGCGGGTGGGATGGGATGAGCTTTAAAGTTGCTTCCAACGCAAACCATTCTATAAGTCTGTATTCCAATCCTCTGTAGCACTGTGGGTGAGGATCCTGGTTGTTCAGAGCTTGGATGAGGAACACAGAGACATGGCACTTGGCATTTTCCAAACACAGGGTTGTTTGTGTGACTGGTTTTAGGATGTTTTGGAAGGATTACTCCAAGGAAGTGGAGTGTTACCACACACCTTGAAGGAAAAGCGTTGCTGTTTTGCCCAGTACCAAAGGACTCACCTGTGAACTAGCTGAGCTCTGAGTCAGTGGTCACCATATTTTATTTAGGGCAAGGCACAAGTGGAGACCCAGCAGTAATACCATGGCAGCCTCGAGCTGGAACAGCCCTGGACTAAGGGACAGTATTCTCAGCCACTGAAAGTACACAGTAAGATGGCTGTCAGCAGAGCAGTCGTCTCCAGTTGATTGCCCTGAGTAATTTTTTAATTTTAGGGTTTTGTTTGCAGAATTTGACCTAGCCTGTGATGCAGCATAGTGACATTCCTCCTCGGTATTTAGCCTGTGTGCCTTCCAGCAAGCTCTTGCCAGCAGAAAAGCAGGAATTGCACAACTTTAGCCTGGCACCACCATGCTGCAGCTCTTTGCTGGTGCCATCACAGGAGCACCAGGGAAAGATTCATCCCATAAAAACACCGTCCAAGGAGAAGGTGTGAATGAGTGTTTGTCAAGAAAACACTGGTCCAACTTGGCTCCAAAGCACAGTCTTTCTAAGACCTTCAGTGAACTGGTGACTTTTCTTGTCAAGGAGAGAATAGGTTTAGGCTTAGTGGGTTTTATTCATCAAGGTGTGTTATTCATACACTTCAGTTTGGCTGGAGTGTGCTTCCCCTTACCCAGATGGGTTAGGTTTGTTGGCTTTAGAGGCTGAGCTCACAGCCAATATGAAGATCACTTTCTCAGCTAGCATTATCTTATTATATTAAACACTTCAACATAGCATATTCAACAGTGTCCTAGCAAGGTATTTTGAATGTTTATCTTTTAAATTAAGAATATTTCCCTCTCTTTTTTGCTTCCTTAATATAAATGTGCTTCTAAAATGCTTAAAACCAACCACTGGTGGGTTTGTTTTTGCAGGGTTCTCGGTGCTCCTCAGATGCCAACATGCTTGGAGAGATGATGTTTGGCTCTGTGGCCATGAGCTACAAGGGCTCCACACTGAAAATTCACCAGATCCGGTAAGATGAATTTGTTGCTGCTGGTGCTTTCAGAAGGCTCACCCCTTAGTGCTACCACCTACTGAATTGATTGGCACAAGTGCAGAGTAAAAGGGACTTCTGTGTTTGCTTTAAAGATATTCTGATGTCACTTTTGAAACAAAAGGCTGTTGTGTCACGTTAAGGTCTATAAAATCTTGAGGGATGTGAAATGGAAAGCAAAGGCTGTCCTGGCACTGTGTCTCTGACTGGCTTCTCCCTCCTGTCCTCCAGCTCCCCTCCCCAGCTGATGCTCAGCAAGGTGTTCACCGCCCGCACAGGCAGCAGCATCTACGGCAGCCTGAACACGTGAGTCCTACAGGGGTAGCTATTGCACGTGAGCAGGGGAACCTGAGAGCACACAAGGCTTGTTTTAGACCCTCCAAATTCTTTCTCTATAGAAGTAACTTCTTGCTTCATGCTGTCAGTAGTGTCCTCACCTTCCCCACACGGTTGTTGTCACCTCAGTTTCCTCTAAGTGAATGAACCGCTCCTTCAATGCTGAT
The DNA here is from genome assembly GCA_035221455.1 of Xenops minutus. Taxonomy (NCBI): domain Eukaryota; kingdom Metazoa; phylum Chordata; class Aves; order Passeriformes; family Furnariidae; genus Xenops; species Xenops minutus. Next base: position 7,584,089 of record JAWWEE010000025.1, read on the forward strand.
ATGGTGAAGCTTAATATTGTGAGGTGCAGCAGTGCCTACAACCTGGGGAATTTGGCCCAAGGTGAAGAAAAAGGTGTCACAAAAACATCTGGCTTCAGGGAGTTCCACGTTTAGTTTCTTGTGTATTAACTGACCCACCTGTGAATGTGGCTTAGGCTCTGAAAGCTTTTTCTAGTGGAAGCCTGTGTTCTTACCTCATCTGTTCCACTCAGGCTATAATGAACTGACACTCTGTTCTACTGAAATGCAAATCACTGGTTTTGTTGTATGTTTGTATTTGTTACAGGTTGCAGGACAGTCTTGAGTTCATTAATCAAGACAGCAATACATTAAAGCCTGACCACAGTACAATTATGAATGGACTTCTTGGGAATATAGGTAATTACAAACAGATTTTATTTGCTGATATCTTTAATTGAGTAATCATAGATTCTAGAATATACAAGTCTTTTGAATAGAATAAAATAAAAAAAAAGCTAAAGATGTAGAAGAAAATTAATGTTGGTGGAGTTTGGAGGAGAATGAATCAGACTGTTCCAGGAACCAGCAGTAGTTCAGTACACACAGCTGTATATGTGTATATAAAATACATAACAGAAATACTTAGATATACTTAAGCTCAAATACAGAAAATGCTGGGAAGTAACCTTGTGTAGAACTTGCTCAGCAGCAGTCTCGGGTCAGGCAGGATCGGTTCTGCCTGGCTCCGTTCCCCAGCTTTATTTTCGTTAATAATTCCCATCGTGCTCTGTACTCTGCCCACCTGAGCATGTGTGGCCACCTGATTGCTGCGAGTGCCAGTTAACCCTGCACGGCTGGGCTGCAGCTTTGGGCCAGATCAGACAGAGGGGGATCTCTGCTCTCCCTCTGCCTGGCCGTGGCAGTTAAGCAGTGCTCAGAGCCATCTGGCATCCTCAGTTCTCAGCCTCCCTGGAAGAGCTGTGGGTGGAGGCTCCATGAGCATGAGATAACAAAGAGGGGAAGGTCTTGGCTCTTCCCCTTGGGAGCAGTTGAGATGGTGGTGAAGATACTGGGCTTCAGCTGTCCAGCAACAGCAGCCTGATCCAAGGCTCTGCAGCACATCCTCCCTTTCCCTTCATTTTGAGAGTTGACTCTCCAAGCAAATGTCTGCTGTAGGTGGAATAAGGGGCTTCTTTTTACAATTGCTTTCCAGAATATTGCTGTATGTAAAATATGCTTTTATAGGGTTGACAGTAAGTTGGCAGTAAGGAGTGGATGTGATGACTGTGTTACTCTTCACTGGGTTTCTGACTTTGATGTGGTCCTAGTTCCTGGGTGTGTTTGCTTCTCTCCTTCACACTGACTTTGATAAGACTGCTCCTAGGCATGGGCTTAAATGCTTTTCAGGCTCATGAGCTGTATACCTCATTAAAATCATTCCCAATAGTCCATTTATAAGAGAAGCCAATTAAAGTTGCAAAAACCTTTTATCTGTTAAATGTTTCCTGAATTCACTAAGTCAGGAAAGTTAAAAACCCAGCATTTTCGTTAATATTCAGTATTCCTTCTAGATTTCAGTTGTGATTTTTCACAGCGAGCGAGGTGCCTGATCTAAGAGAGAGGAGATCACTTCACATAGGGTTTGTTAGGGTTTGCTGTGGTTTGTGCTTGGCAAAAGTCTAAACTGCATGTTCCACCTCAGGTAATGCAGCTCTCAGGAGAGGACTGGATGTGATTGGGGTGTAGCCAGTGCAGGGGTGGGCACCTCGAGCAGGGGTGTGTGGCAAGAAGCACGAGGTCGCCTGCAAGAAGAGGATGCTGAAGTTTTCTTTGTGATGGAGCTGCACAAGTTGTTGGCAGTGTTTGTTTACAGTTCCCATTTGAGCACAGAGAGAGCCCTGGGTAAAACAGGGAAAGGAGTTAATGTGTAACTGCAGCATTTCCAGCAACTGCTCAGCAGCTCCTGACTCACCTGTGACAGGAGAAGGGTCTACGTGTCTTGGTTGGGAACTATTTACAACGTGCTTGTTTTAGATAGGCTGTGTGGGGAAAAAAAAAAAGCAGCCCTGCTCATGTGTTTAATGAGTGAAGTCCTGAGAGGATGGAAGGGAGCTTTGAGGTGCAGGATTTGTGCTTTGTATAATCAGAAAACTTTGAGTGGGCAATGGCTTCAAATGGAGGAGAGAGACTGACAATTCACTTGTTAAAGTGCTTTGCCTGGCTCTACATACAGTAAATACACTTTTTCATTGGTATATCTACAATCCAGTATTACTTTTAAAATTAACTAGAGACTGCTAACATTTATTTTCCATATGATCATTTCACTCCACTGATGTACTGACTGTTCTCAGACCAACTACTTCAGCCTGTAATTTTCTGTTGGTTCTACTAAGATGAATTCCTGCCTGCCTTCCCCCCCTTCCTCCCTCTCCTCTTCAGCACCAGTGTTCCCAGCCACCCCTCCAGTGTGGATGTTAAAACAAACATTATACTCCATGATGAATCTCCTGTTTGTGATCAAGTTAGGCTTTGAGCCTGCATAAATTAATCATTTTTCAACCTTAAAAAAAAAGCCCTTTAGAAAACCCTGCTCCTTCTATGGGCGACAGTGGAAAGCTGGGTCTATTATTTTGATTCTCTGAGTACTGTAAGGCTTCCCCTCCCCTCGGCGTTCCTGTTGAGCCTCAGAGCTGTTCTCTGCGTCTGTGTCGGCTCAACCTCCTCCTGCCCTGGCCCCCTCCTCCCTCCGGACTGTTCTGCTTTACTAACCTCATTCTCCTGTGTATTTTACATTTTGCCATGTAGGTCTTTCCCAGCTTTGCAGCCCCAGGCGGGCATTCTCAGAGCAAGGTCCGCTCCGCCTCATCCGGAGCGCCTCTTTCTTTGCAGGTTTGCAGTGTGCTGTGTGCTGGGGGCTAGTCTAGCTGGGGCCACACTGGGCTTGTAGTTTAGCCCTGGAAATAAGACTGCTTTTTGTTTCGTTTTTAATACTAAATGGACAGTGATGTTTGCTCTCCTGCCTTCTTGGGGATATTCCTTAAATCCCCAGAGGACAAACGGCATTTAATAGTCCTCTCTGGGGTTGTGTTGTTTCATTTTGGAAACTTCTCTATTTAAATACGGATTTTGTATTTCTGAAAATGTTTCACAATGGTGTCAAACTGTTTTGATCTGGACTGGTTCCAACCAAATGGTAAAAACTAAGGCCAACCTAGATTCATTTAAAATGGACATTTCTTGCTTTGAGTGGCTGGGTCTTATTTCCATGGCTGAGTAGCTTTATTTCACACACATATATGTAAAATATATCACATTTAAAGACCGTTGAGCCTGAGGCACTTTTGATCTTGTGTATATGCAGACTGAATCTGGACAGCTTACGGCTTAGTTGAACAACCCATGCACTGCTCACAACTTAAAAGTATTATTTTCTTCAAGGCTGCATTGAAAATCCTTTTGAAATTACATATATAATATCTGGGAAAGCTGGTATGAATGAAGTGGTGTTTATTTTGGGTTTTGGGTGAATTTTTGTCTACACACTGAGTACTTCCCAGTGTGACCAACATGCTCCTGGTACATTAAAATTTCGTTGAAAATTATCTGTGTAAAGAAACAAAGTTTGCACTAAAATAGGTGCGTGGACTTGAGAAAAATACATACAGGCTTCTCAGATAAGTGTTTTGGCTTGTTCAGCTAAGCAGCCTTTCTTGGTGATGGCCTTGTGCAGTGCTGTTGATCTGAATTAATGAGCATGTTTTTGTTTCATTAATTACATGGAGATCTGCAAACAAGAAAGGAACTGTATATTCGCCTGCTAATTGGTATTCCTTGTTTTACAGTTCACAGCAACCCTATGGATATGCCTGGGAGGGAGCAGAATGAGGACAGAGACAGCGGTATAGCAAGATCTGGTAATGGCAGCTCCGTGTGTTAACCCTGTAGGCTCCAAAAAACCCCAGTAATGTTGGTCACTGGGCTCTCTGCATGGGATCAGATAGTGCTGAAACGGGGTTGTTCTGCCTTGTTCTGTGTGCCATTAATGACACCTCCCTGTTCCTGTGCACACGGTGCATTGGGCACCTCATGGGTAACCTGACAGCACTGCCATTAAATATGGGAATGAGCTTGCAGCATCTCTGAACAATGCTAGCTGTCATCTCTCCAAATCAAGGAGGCCACGTTGGATGGGCCCTGAGCAGCCTGGGCCAGTGGAAGGTTCCCTGCTCGTGGCAGGGGGTTGGAGCGAGATGAGCTTTAAGGTTCCTCCCAACCCAAACCAGTCTGAGATTCTCTAATTCTATCACAGTGATACTAAAACATTAACTCACTTCCACAACACCCCTGTCCTCCCCCCAAATTCAGGATGTTGAGCATTTGGGTTAAGATTGGAAGGGCTGTTACAGGATGTGATCAACATTGCTCCTTTCCACAAAGAATTTATTTCCCGATACTCAGGTTGCTGAGCAAGGTGCAGCCTGTGTGTTCCTTATTATGTAAAGCTGCAGGACCATCCCATCCTTGTAGTGCTTGTATGGCTTGTTAATGCCATTATAAACTGGTTATTTTTAGATAAGAAACACAGATAAACGAGAGAGAAGGCACTTGAGGAGCAATGCCAGTATATCTTGAGGGGCTTCATTTAGTTGCTGGTGTTATTTTCCAAAGGCTCTTTCTTCTGGAGAGATTTTTATGTATTCCTCTTATCCTTGCAGCATCTCTTAGCAGTCTGCTCATCACTCCGTTCCCATCCCCGGGCTCCTCGTTTAACAAAAGCTGTGCTAGCAGCTACCAGCGGCGTTGGCGTCGCAGCCAGACTACCAGCTTGGAGAACGGGGTCTTCCCTCGATGGTGAGCTGGGAATTGAAATGCTGTTGCTGCCCATACATTTCCCCCCGTTGTCAGCTTGATTCTGCTCTTGCATATGTACATCTGTGCTCACTGTTGCTTTCCGTGGGGTATTTGCAGAGGTGTAAGTCAGGCTGATCTTTTTTAGTCTCTGTTTTCCTCATGCAGTTCATTGTTTTGCACTAACTGGAAAGCCTTCAGCGACATGTAAATCTGTAGGCTGTATTTTTGAGTATAAGAAGCCCTAAAATCCCACTCAAAACACAGATTCTTGGCAGAGATGGGAGAGAACTAGAATACCATATTCTGATCCCCCAAACACTTTGAATGCGGTCCCAGCTTCTGTGATTGCAGGATCAATTAATCGTTGCTTGTTAAAAATCACAAAGTGGATGTTATCAAAGATGATGATTTGACAACACATGCAAACAAAAGGTGCTTGTTGAAGTTAGATGTTCAAGAACTGAATTACACGGGAAGCCAAGGCACAACTTTAAGCAGTGGATTCCATTAACCTTCTCTTTTTTCATGCTCCAAGGTCCATGGATGAAAGCTTCAACTTGTCAGATGACAGCTCTGGTCCAAGCCCAGGAATTGTTAGGAAGAAAAAGATAGCAATTGGGGTTATTTTTTCACTCTCAAGAGATGAAGATGAAAACAACAAATTTAACGAGTTCTTCTTCTCGCACTTCCCTCTTTTTGAGAGTCACATGAACAAACTGAAGAGTGCAATAGAGCAGGTAAACACGGTCGCTTTGGATTCTTGCCCTTGTACTGCTGTGTTCCCCCAGCCCTGTCAGATATAGCTCCTCTTGCTAGTTACAAAGTGTGGCATCAGCTTGCTGATGGGTGTAGGAATTGCATCACTGCAGGCAAAACTTTGACCCCTTTTATGCCTTAAAGGATGAAATGCACAGAAGCAGAAGCTGCGAATGTGCCTCACCTGTCTTCCCTCGGATAGGAAGGCTGGCACTTGTACCATCATTTTATCACTTAAGAAAATTATTTGCATGACCAGTTGCATGAAAGATAAAGTCAAACACATGACTTTGTTTTCCATTTTCTGTGCTTCTGTAGCCCTGTGTTACTTATCTGTTTAATGATTGCTTTCAAGGCTATGAAAATGAGTCGGAGATCAGCTGATGCCAGCCAGCGGAGTTTGGCCTATAACAGGATTGTGGATGCCCTCAATGAGTTCAGGTGAGCAGTGTGTCTCCTGCCTCTTGTGTCTGTTCCTTCAAAAGCAGAGTCTGTTTAGAAGGACCTTTTTAGTGCAGGGTAACTTAGCTTGCAATGTCCAGTGTCTTTTGCAAAAGTAAGTGCAGCAAGGGATTGGTGATATCAAGCCATTCTAACTTGTCTGTGCTTTTAGATTTTGCCAGGTGTGTGTATCCCTGAGCCTGGTGTGAATGGGACACATGATCAATGCTTTCTCTGCTTTAGGTGGTAACGAAGCTCCCAGTGACTCTTAAATTGTCTTTTGTGGCCTGTCGAGAGGGGGAAGAGCATTGCAAAGCCATGTTCGGGAAACCCACCTTGGTGTGTGCTTTCCTGATGTGTGAGCAAAGCTCACCCTGCTCTCAGCTGTGCTCCAGAGGTGTTTCAGAGAGGAGTTAGGAAGAAGGAGAACTGTCTTTTCCCACAGTGAAATTACAGCAGTGCTGTAATCTCTGGCTATCAGTACCTGCAGAGCCTCTCTGTTCAACAGCTAATAGTCAAAGTCACACAGATAAGCACATCCCTGGCATTTAGCTGTAGTTTCTTTCCATAGTTGAAGTCATGGGGAGGGAATTAAGATGAAATCCGTCTGTTTCGAGTGATTCATCTCCTCTCAGATGGGAGTGGCAGGGTGCTTCCTTTTACAACCACTGGAGAGCTCCTTTTTAAAGACATTATTGAAGACAGTGCTGTGATGTTATAAAAAGAAAATCCTGACGTCAGGATGTGTTTTACTAACAGTGAAGGATCCTGAGGGCTCAGTTACTTTTCTACAATTCCACTTACTACCTGAATGCCATGGGTTAGGTGGTGCTGCAGGATGAAGGCACAGTGCATTTCTGATTTTTTTGGAAGCTGCAGGCAGTCACAAGGAAGGGCAGAGGATACGTTCTGCAGGGCCAGGAGGCAGGAAGAGGGAGCACGTGGTGAGAGGTGGATGGGATCAGCTGTGCCAAGGGAGGGAGCAGAGGGAGCTCGTGACTGGGAGTGCTGAGCCTGCCCAGGGGCTCCAGACGAGTTCAGCAACTGGAGCAGCCGCCGTGGTTCCTCTGCTCCCCCAGCTCTGCCTCTCCTCCCTGCTCTGCCTGAGCCTTTGCTCTGCATTCCCACCCTCTGTTAACATCACCTCCCCAGCTGTTTGCCCAAATCTGCCCCCAAAACATTCCCCCCCAAGGTACGTCCGGCGGACTTTGCCCATTCTCCTTTGTCCTTCCAAGTTAAACAGTTCCAGAGGGCTGGGGAGGGGCACCTATCCCGACTCCAGAGTAGGAATAATAGCCCTGAGAACACAAGCCAAATGCCCCCCCCGGCTGTTCCTCGTGGAGTGGGGCTCAGCAGTGCCGAGCTGGGTGGGAGGAGGAAGGTTGCTGTGGACAGGCTGAGGAGGAGGGTGCAGCTTGGCTCTGTCCTGCACGCCGGGAGCTGGGCTCGCTCCCATGGCACGGCCATTGCATAACCAGCACTGGGAGCATGTGTCCAACCACCACTTTGTGCAGAGGTTTCCATGGTGATATAAATATTACGCCTTAATAGTGTAACGAGGTAAATGAAATCCAGTTTAATTTCATGGAGATGAATTTCCTGGGGCAGCAGCCTTTGGCAGTTGTGGGTTTTGCTGGGTGTTTTGAAGGGGTTGCAGAGGTGGGCAGCAGCCTGTGCCCCCAGCCCGGGCAGGGTCCCTGTCAGGACCATGCAGGACGAGCATTTCAGCCCCATTTCTGTGACAGGCAAGAGCCCCTGGCTCCTCAAAGCAATGCAGGATGTGTCTGGTAAGAAGCAAGAGGCAGATTTAAATACTGAAGGCTGGATGCAAAGATGCTTTGGCACGGGTTCAGCAAACCCATTTAGGACACTATTATCTCTTCAGGCGTCTGCTTTCCCACTGAAGTCACGGGGAAGTCAGGAGCTGAGTCCTTTGGTGAACCTGAGACTTGTGTTGATTCCTGCCCTCTTAGCAAATTGTGCTGGAGGGAAGAAGGGTGCTGACTTCAGTGGGTTGGGGATTCTAAAATGTAATCCCGTGCTAGTTTAACTCCTTGCAGTCTGGTTGGTTTTGGGGTGCGTTTAATCTTGTTTGTTTGTTTGTTTTTCTCTGAAACCCCCACATTTGCAGAGGTGCTCGAGGGTAGCTGATGTGCACTCTGGTGATCAGAACAGCCTCACCTCGGTGGGACGTGGGTGACGTGCTGCTGTGCTGACCAGAGGAGGGAGCAGGGAGGTGGTGGTTGCTGCTGTGGCCTCCTGCCACCCCTGTGTCCCTCTGCAGGGGAGGGGCTGTGGTGGTAGGTCACCCCACGACCTGCAAACAGGAATTTTAAGGAGCTGGCTGCAGGGTCAGCAGGCATTTACATCCTGGTACAGGAGGATAGAGGGGGAGAAGAGAAGACTGCAAAATAGACCCTGGCTTTGCTCCTTTTGTCTCATCCAGGGAAAGACAAAGTTGCCTTCTCTGGGAGGCCCAGACTGGTTCTGCAAATGGATGCTGGTGATAAATTTGCCATCAAGTTGCTGCCCAGCTCCAGGCCTACCCTCGCATCATTAGTCACTTTACAGCAATTTTTAATTTTCTGAAGCACTGATGGGTTTAGCTATTAACACCTGACTGAGAGGCTTAGAACTCTGTGGATGTCAGCTGTGCAGACACATGACTTATGAAATAAGCTACTGTCCTTGCATAAACATTTGTGCTGCCCTGGTCCCCGAGGCCAGCGCTGCACATTGATAACTCAGCTCGTGCATCTGGCTAATACCTGTGTGGCACACGGGCAGGCTGGCACGGCAACCCTGAGTGCAGGGCCTGGGGAAACACCTCTCTGCTTTCTGGCAGACAGATTTGATCCTATTTTCTGCCAGTAATTTTTAAGCAGCTTATGCTGCTGTGAACTGACTGGTGCGTTCTGCTCGGCGGTGCCAGCGTGGGCACGGAGTGGCAGGGGCTCCCCTGCTCCTGCCCTCCCTGCAGGGGGGACTGCCTTTGTGCTCCTGCTCCTTTTTAAGGAAGAACCGTCTTCGGAAGCAAGGAATGAGGATAGGGAGCAAACACATGTGAATTAAGCTTTATAAACCACTGGGTTTTTTTCTTTACCATTGTGTTGTGGCTTCTCAATGGCACAGCAGTGCTGGGGGTCAGTGTGTTTTCCCTGGGGAGGAATCCTCATCCATGAGGAGCTGTCCGGCTCCTTTGGGTCGTACAGCACCAGGGGAAGATGCCTGGGACTGGTACAAAATCCAGGCCAGGGCCAGGGTGAGCTGTGCCATGGTGCCTGCAGGAGCAGGGCTGCTCGCCTCGGTGCCATCTGTGCCCAGGGGGGCTGACCCACCCCGGAGGATGGAGGAGGGTTTGCTCAGGGCTTCCTGTGCCCCTGGCTGGGCTGGGCTTTGTGTCCCAGCCCTGTGGGATGTGAAGGTGTTTCTGGAGGGGCTCCCCTGTACCCCGTGCTGCATTGCTGGGTGCCTGTAGCTCCAGGCTGCAGTTCAGCCTCCCAGAGGCATTTCCAGATACAGAGCCCTTTAAATGCCCAGGGCGCTCCAAGGGGCAGAGTCTCTCATTGACTGAGGTCCCCCTGGCACTGGTGTGTGTGGGGCAGGGAGGGGAGGGGGCTGCTGCTGCAGAGGGGCCAGCTGCATTCTTAGTGCTGGTTATTTTTGAAATCCAGTTAACTTCTCTGGAGCGTTTGGGGCAGGTTTCTTTTTTTTTGTGTCCCGTTTTGTTCTGGTTTGTGCCCTTTGCTGGCTGTCAGGGGAGCTGGGAGGCAGAGCCTTGCCCTTGGTGGCTGTGCCATTGCTGCCTGTGCTGGCAGGGAGGGTTCCCTGCACTGCAGTCACATGCCTGCTGGCCACCAGCCAGGGCAATCTGATCTGGCGCGGAGGAAACCCTATCAGCTGCAGATGCAGCCAGGGTTACCAGAATAGTAAATAACGAGTCACAAGACTCGGGCTATCTCCTCAACGAAAACAAATATTTTAATATGTTGGGTTTAGTATAGAAGTAGTTTCTTTTTTCAAAACAGCCAAGCTGCAAGAGGCTTGGCTTGGGTTACTTTGCATAGGAAGGAGAAATAAGCTGTATTTTACATGAAGCTGTGCTGTTTATCTTCAGCCTCTCTGGTCAGCTGTATCGGGGGGGTGTAACTTTTGATACTTGTTTTGAGCTTTAAAGTCCCTGGACTTGGGTTTTCTGCTTTTCTTTGGATCTTTTTAACATCCATTCCAGCTAATGAGCTGTGAACAAAAATCTTTCCCTTAATAATCCCATCCCTAGCCCCAGCTTGCTCCTGCAGAGGAATGAGCCCCCTGTGCCCCAAGCCCCGTCCCCCACGGTGTGGCAGTGCCAGTGCCCCTCCCGTGTCTAACCTGGCAGGACTTTGTGCCCAGGTCTGTCACCAGGTCTGTCACCTGCCAGGACAGGAGCAGGAGCAGAGGGTAACAAGGAGCAGCTCCGAGGTGACCCAGCAGGCAGCAAAGCTCTGGGGGCTGGGGAGGGCAAGGGTAACTCAGCTCTCCCTCTCTCCAGCCCTCTCACTGCCTTCTGCTGTTCTCATCATGCTGTGGCAGCGGAGGGGCTGAAGTTCTACCCTTTGAGGAAGACAGGGTTGATTTGGACTATTGTGAGCACACAGAATGGATTTTGTCTTGGTGAATGCTGGTAGGAAAAACAAGGCAGTGAATGCCACTGCCCCCTCCCCTCCTTCCCTTTGACTTTGGCCACCTTCCCTGCCCCTGGGGGAGCTGCTCTGAGGGTCTTGTCAGTGCCAGCTGTTTCTGTGCCAGGGGACGGGGGGTAACCCCTCCTGCCCTGGGAGCCCCCGTGCCAGGGCCAGGCTGTGCTGCTGCTGACGTGCTGCTCTCACTTCCTGGGAGTTTCACTTTAAACACTAAACCACAGAAGATTTGGCAGCTGCTGCTCGAGTGTGTTTGCCTGCCTGGCGTGCACAGCCACAGCTTTACTTCTGGAAGTGTCCATAAATTTGGAGACCAAGATATGCAGAGCAGATCTTTATAAATCAGGGGTGGTACTAGGGATAATGGGATAATGTAAATCTTTGCCTTGTGAAACAAAAATACCTCATCTAGAAAAAGCAGTGCATTAGTTGGGAAGAAACTTGAATTGATCAGTCATTTCCCTCGTTCTTTTGGTTCTTTTCAGGCTTGCATTTTTACTGTGATAAAAACACAGGTTCCCATAGTGTTGTCGTGTAGGCTTTGTACTTAAAACTGAACTATAGTTTAGATTTTAGAAGAGTTTAACAGTCATCTGAGGAGTTTTGATCTGGTATTTTACTGCAGAGCCAAATTTGTAATCCTATATTTACTGTCCTCTGTAGAATCAAAAAGGATGTGGATGAGTGTGTAATTTGTACAGCCATGGGGTGACTTTGACTCTCATACTCTCTATTTAAAGCCCAAGAGGTGAGCTGGTCCCCTGCTCTACACATCCACACTTGGGTGGGTTTGGCCTGGAGATCCACCAGGTTTTAAACCAAGGAGGAAGTTAAGGTATTTTTATAAGTCAGATACAAATAAACTTGTCCTAGTCATAAATAAAGCAGAAGTATGTTTTGAGTGAAATGGAGAGAAAGCAGGGAGATCAGAGCAACAAGAAATCCCTTCTGCATTCAGAGCAGGGCAGCTCTTGTGGCAGGGAATGCTGCTGTGTTTGGGATCAGTTCAGGTGGATGCAGGAGGACCCTGTGAGGTTCAGCTCCCCATGGTGAAGGGTGAATTCCTGTTAATGAACGAACAACATGGTTTGGATAATGGTTGATGAGAGAAATGTTGTTTCTGATAGATATGACAGCTGGAGCTAAATGCTGCAGTGAATTCTTCGAGCTGGGATCTCTGCCTTTCATTGTTTTTGTTTATCCTGCTGGATGTTTTGGGTTTGTTTTCTAGAACGACTATTTGCAACCTGTACACGATGCCCCGGATTGGGGAGCCCGTCTGGCTCACCATGATGTCAGGAACCCCAGAGAAGAACCAGCTCTGCCATCGCTTCATGAAGGAGTTCACCTTCCTGATGGAGAATGCCTCCAAAAACCAGTACGGTGCCTCTGAGTTTTTATATTACATATCTGCTTGGGCCTTTTTATTTCAAAACAATTTTCAAATTGGTTGTTAAAGTCCTGGTAGTCAAAGAATCAAAAGGCCATCCATAAATACTTTATTTTTAAAACAAAAAACAAGTAAGAAATTATCTCATTACATTTCTGCTTCTCCGCAGTCCTCTAAGTCTTGGTAGAGGCTGAACATCTGAAACATGTCCATAGAGGCATGTGATGGGTGTGGATGTCTGGAAGTGGGTGAACGTACCTTATGAAATGCACTAATCTACCTTTCAGAATCAGTTGTCATATGATGAGCAGTGTTAGACATTCAGGAAGAGCTGTTTCTGTAATAGTGTCTGACCACAAATTGCTCTTAAACCTTAAATCATTGTAAAACGCCGCTGAAGAACTGGTGTGCTCATTAGTGCTCACCTCTCTGGCCTCAGGCCCCAGCCCTGAGCCGGTGCTGAGAACTGAGAAAGAAAGTTCCTGATAAACTAGGGAGAATCTGATAAATCTGCTCTTTTGTCAACACTTCATCCCCCTTCCTCAGGGCACGAGTAGGGGAAGTTTTCAAAGCATTTGGCTCCACTGGGATCCCAAAACGAGCACAAACATGTATTTTGGGTGGGAATGGCAGGGGCAGACCAGCTGTTTGCTGCAGTTTGCAGGGTGGGAGGGAAGGGGCTGCTGCTCACACCCTCCAGCTCTGCCACCACCTCTGCCATCTCTTCTGTCCTCAGATGGCAGGGTGGCAGTGGGCACTGTGGTCCTCCTGCTCCTGCCCCAGTGCAGTGGGAGAAACCCCAGGGAACTGTGAGGGGTTCAAATGTATTTTCTCAAATTCAATTCCTGCTTCAGTGGAAGATTTTTTCTAGGCTTATTCCTTTGGATCCCTCCCATTCCAAGCCCTGTACATCTTGGTTACATTTAAATGGTCCTTTATTTGGGTTTGTTTGCTTTATTTTAAATATAATAAGATTTACAGTGATGGAAGCAAGAGCAAAATTAATCTCTGTATCCTTTCCAATCCAGTTTTAAATCTCTTCTCCTTGTTTGGCTGTCTCCAGTGTGGAAGTGGCTACATGGAAGCTGTGGGGTTCCTGGTGCTTGTAAACTATTCAAATAACATTATTTTGAGGCATTTGACTGTTTTCCTCCCCGTGCCTGAGCTGCTGAGGCCGCCAGCACCATCTGTTGGTGTGCAGAGGCTCCTGGGCCCTGCTCCTGCCAGGAAGGCTGGCTGGGAAGGGAAGGAAGTCTTCCCTCCATGGAGCAGAAACCATGCTCTATCATTGCAATAAATCAGATAGTTAACATTTTTCAGAAGGGTTTTCTGCCTTAATTCCTTAGCTAGTGAAAACTGGTTTGCCTGCATAAGGACACAGCTTCTCTGGCTGAGCTACAGAACTTTGGGGAATTTATTTTTCAAAGGAGCAGCCATATATGCTGAAATTGCACAACAGTTATGTGAAAGAACACAGCACCCAGCTGTATTACAGGTTTGGTAGCAATCACCTTCCTTCTCATCCATAGTCACAGGTCTTAAGCATGTGGGATCTCCTTGGAGTGCAGAGGCCACACATTGCCACTGCTTTCTTACAGTGAACAAAATAAGTTGGTTTTGAGATGTTTTACAACCTAAAACTTGCAAAATGGGAAGTCTCAGAGTTGTTGCCAAACAGAGGAACTGAGATGCTGCAAAATTGAAATATTTTATTTTGCTTTAAATGTGTGTTCTAAAAAAGAGCTTTGCAGGGGTGGGAGGGAGGGTCCATCCAGCCACCCCTTCTCTCCCTGAAGATCCACGACTGAAGGGGTGATCTCTCCTGACTTTGTCAGGCTCTTTCTGCAGTCCTTGATCCATACAGGCTGTAGAGCTGCTGTCAGTTTAATATCCTGAGTGCATACCTGGAAAAAACCCCATGTTGAACATTTTGCTTTTAGGTTTCTACCAGCTTTGCTGACTGCAGTGCTGACTAACCACCTGGCCTGGGTCCCCACGGTCATGCCCAATGGCCAGCCGCCCATCAGAATCTTCCTGGAGAAGCATTCTTCCCAGAGTGTGGACATGCTGGCCAAAACCCACCCCTACAACCCTCTGTGGGCACAGCTTGGTACGTGGCAAACACCCCTAAACCACCCAGACCTTCACATAAATGGGAATGCATGTGGTGGGGTTTATGATGCTTGTTACTTCCCTTAGAGGTTATTCATTTTTTAATTCAAAATGAGACAAAAGTGTGTATTTCAAACTTAAAGGTGGTCACTGTATTTTTTAATGTTTGTTCTAGTTTTTCAAGGCATTATCCACTGTAAAATGTTAGCCAGAAGTAAAGCCCTCTTTAGTCATCTGTGTTGGGTCCCTTAAGGTCACCTGCCCTGGTGCTGATGGAGGATTCCAGTTCTCCCCTGGTCCTCCATCTACAAGGCAAATCCATTTTTAGTTTTTGGGATGCTGCTAAATAAGCCTCATTCTAGAAAGAGTAAATCGAGACAATCCATCTTTTGATCAGAAATGAATGTACTCTTAGTGAAATAGATTGATGCAGAACAGGAAATCATGGCTTGGCAACCTCCTGGGAAGGTCCCGAAGCCCAGCCAGCATAGCTGGTGGTACTGTGTGCTAATTGCCAAGCAGAGAAGGGCAGATAAAGGTCAGATTGTCCTGCTCTGCACACACACACTCTCCTGGAATTTGGGGAGGGGAGGGAAGGGAGAGCTTTGTGAGGTTGTCCTATTCTGGTACAGGCAGGAATGGCCAAGTTGTTGGCAAGAAGACTTGATTTCAGAGCTCATGGGACTTGAGGGACCCGCTGTGGATAGAGTGGCCTTTGAGGCCTCTTGGCTCCCTTGTCCCCTCACCCTGCAGTGCTGTGATACTTCCAGAACACACAGGCACTTCCCCAGGTGACTCTGGAGTACAGTCAGAACACCCCATCCAGCCCATAGCAGAGCTCAAGGAGGGGAAGAGAAGGAGGTTGGCTCCAGCCATGCACCTGCCACCGTCACTTTTTACCCTCATTCCTGGCATAGGTTTGTTTCTTTTACAGCTTTCTCTTGTGGGTAAAAGTTCAGCCCAGTTTCCAGACTCTCCAGGGTAGTTCGGCACAGATGCCTCCTCTCTCCCATGGCTATATAAGGATCCCAGGAGACAGCCTCCAAAGCTGGAGTGAGGTGGTGTGAATGCTCCCTGATGTGTGAGATCAGATGTCCCCTGACCAGTGGCTCACCTTACAGACGATACCAGCAGCATCCTTTGGATTCTCTCTATTGAAAACAAAATACAGCATAGCTGTCGTCACTCTGCTGCTCTAGCATTTCTCTGTCGCAGACCTGGCCTTTGAAATCTGGCCCCAGCATTTGGCTCTTAGAAGAATAATTCACTGCAAAGCTGCCAAGTAATTGTGTGTTTTATTTCCTATCCTAGGTGACCTGTATGGGGCTATTGGATCCCCCGTGAGATTAGCGAAAACAGTTGTGGTTGGCAAAAGGCATGACCTGGTCCAGAGGTTGCTTTATTTCCTCACTTACTTCATCAGATGCTCTGAACTTCAGGAGACACATCTTCTAGAAAACGGGGAGGATGAGGCCATCGTCATGCCTGGCACTGTTATCACCACCACGCTGGAGAAGGGCGAAGTGGAGGAGTCTGAGTATGTGCTTGTCACAATGCACAAGAACAGGGGCAACCTGCTACCCACGGAGTCTGAGGAGACGAGAACCCCCAACTGCAGCTGTAAATACTGCAAGTGTCCCGTTTCCCTCGCACAGAACATAGAAGGTGCCTCCCAGCAAGAGCGAGAAGACATGCAGAGCACTCCTAAGGTGGAGCTGGAAACTTCCTCCGATGAGAGCAGAACCATTGTCCCCGACGAGGGCCCGGAAGACGCTGTGGATGTGAAGCAGCCGAGGCCCTGCGTGGACAGCAGACTGGAGGCCGTGGTGTGCCCGGCCCCAGTGGACACGCGGGTGGGCTCGGAGCGTGGCCCCGAGGAGGGGCTGCAGCCGGGCAGCCCCACCACGGCCCTGCACAAGAAGCCGCCCGACAAGCCCTTCCGCGACGCCTTCCCGTGCGGCGCTGCCGAGGCGCAGACAAAGGTGACTTTCCTCATCGGAGACTCCATGTCACCCGACTCAGACATCGAGCTGAGGAGCCAGGCAGTAGTGGAACAAATTGCCAGGCATCACAGCCCGCCGGCAGCGGAGGCAGCAGTGTCTGCTGATCAGAACTGTGAAGCAAAACAAACTGTTGAGGACCAAAATAGAGACTGTGGGACAGCTGAACCCTTTCCTCAAGTTGCTGGTGAGCATCAGAGCTGGAACCCAAACCCCTACAGTGCTGAGAGCATGAGCCTCTTCGACGAGTACTTCACTGACGACAGCGCAGTGGAAACCCGGACTATTGATGATATTCCAGGGCAAGCAGCTACGGACCTTCTTGCTCACAACAATAGTTTAGAGTTTTCTAAAAAGCTGTGTACAAAGGCTTGCAAACCACCTAGTGAATTTTGTAAATTCATGGACTCTGTTCGACAAGAGACCTACAAAAACTGCTTTAATGAGCAGGACCAAAGAGAGAAAATCTCTATTCGTGTCCCCCATGGGGATAGAGAAAATGTAGAGAAAAAAGTCGCCCCGGGAATTGATTGGGACATTCCAAGAAATGAGAGTTCAGACAGTGCCCTGGGGGACAGCGAAAGTGAGGATACAGGCCATGATCTGACTAGACTGGGCAGTAACTATTACGGAGGAGAGCAAGAAGACTGGGCAGAGGAATATGAGATTCCCTTCCCTGGGTAAGTATTGTTCAGCAGTAACAGAGCCTAAAAGAGATGGAGCCTCTTCTCATGTCACATGTTTGGAGGACTGTAGCCTAACTTGGCATCAGGGTTGGAAAGTGTCTCCTGAACTTGCTGGTTGTTAAGGAATATGGAGAGATCAGTGGTCTGGAAAAAATGATTAATTGTGCGCTGTGATCTTGGCTTGTATTCTCTGCTTCCACGGCGGGCTGACTGCAAAAGCTGACTTTAAACTCTTTAAAAAGTGCCTGAATGGAAGTTAGAAGAGGTATGATAAAAGTGGAAATGCAACTTCTCTGTAAGCTGAATTTGCTGTTTACTGTTGTACATCTCTTTGATATGCCTCTCTTGCAGGTCAAAATTAGTTGAAGTGAACTCTGTCCAGCCCAGTATTGCCAATTTTGGAAGATCCTTACTGGGAGGCTACTGTTCATCTTATGTCCCTGACTTTGTTTTACAAGGAATAGGAAGTGATGAAAAGCTGAGGCACTGTTTGGTGTCAGATTTGTCTCATGCTGTGCAGGTAATTAAGCTATATTTGGTAAATGTATTTCTCACAGTAGGGAAAGGTAAATGTTTTTGAACGTACGAACCTGCTGGAAGTGCAAATATTTACTGTCACAGCTCCTGTCAGGTTTCCCCAGTCCCAGGTCACCAGTTTTTTCTCCTCTCTCCATTCATGTCTCTGAAAAACGTGGGTATTTCACTGCAAATCTGGAGCACTAAAGATTAGACTCCACTGCAGCCAGCTGGAGGCTCATGCCCTGGGAAGATGGATTTAGTGCTAAGCCATAGAGGAACCATCATGTCCTGTAGGCACGGCAGGTGATGGTTGCGTGCCCACAGGATGGGATGGTGTTGAACAAGCCCAGAAATGGGGCTGTGCATCTCCTCCTGGGCAGAGTGGTGCTGCAGAGGTGCAGGAGCTGCCTTTGCTCCCTCCTCTATTCCCACACTCCTTGTGCAGCAAAACCTGCTCTCCACAGGGAAGCCACCAGGAATGCTTAGTGTTCTGGGGTCATTTCTTCTTCAGGATTGTAGTCCATGTGTCCAGTGGTGCTGGCTTCACTGGAAAGGGAGAAACCAATGTAAAGATAATTGTCCAGAGGGGACTTGAGCTTCTCACGTGTGCTGGAGTTCATCTCCTGCACAGAAGCTTTTCCCTGGACAAACTGGGGCACGACTGGGAACTGTGGTATTTCCTACTCCTTTTAGTCCCTAGGAAAGGAGTGGAAAGCAGGCTGTCACTGAAAAGTCTCATTCTGCTGCTCTCTCATTTATTCCCAAGGGAATGGGGAAAAACCTGGTGAGCAGCCTCTGTCCTGAGAGCCTCCAAAACATCCCTTTTTCACACTTCTCACATTAACAATGTGCATCAGACCTGTGGTTCTTCCCCACGTTCCTGTCCCCTTTCCTTGTGGCTAAGCCCACAGGCAATGAGTTTTGCTCCCTCAGTGGTTGTTCCAGGGGCTGGTTTAAGCCAAATGTTTAAGCCATTTGGGAAATGTAATTGAATTTCAGGCAAGAGAGGCAGCAGTGTGAGGTACCTGCTGCTGTGGGACAGATGTGGCTGAAACACAGCCTGACTGAGCAGGATTTTTATGCTTCTTTTCAAGTAAAACAGTAACTGCATCCCAGTGCTCTGTGAGGTTCCTGTGCGACTCTTTGGAAGGAGGTGCTTCCTAACAGTCCAGCCCAAAAAATGTTCTAGGGAAGGCCAGTTCCAAATACTCCCTTGTCAAACCCTTTTTGCCGGCCCGGGAGAGGTGCAACACCCGCTGGAAGGAATGGCACGGCACAGGCTTGGTTCCTGACTCCCTCTGCTGGCCTCCCATGCAGGGAAACCAGGGACAACTGGGAGGAACCCGCCCTCCTTAGCACAGCCATGCTGAACAGCACCCTGCAGTTTTGTGCTTTCAGATTGAGAAGTTTAAAATGTACTTTAGATACAAAAGATGTAACTGGCAGCCAGTGACACACTTTGGAGCCTGGGAGCAAAGGTGAAATAGCCAATGTCCTTCTGAGTCTGTGCCTGGCTCCCACAGCCCTCTGTTTCACTGGCTGGAGTGCAATGTGGGCACACTTTAGGGGAGGGAGTGTCTGGGATGCCATCCTGCTCTCCAGGATGGTGATGCTTTGTGGAAAGACTGTTGTCATTTGTCATTCTCAGGGCTCTGCTCTTCATTCTGTGTTGCAGCACCCCGTTCTGGATGAGCCCATTGCAGAGGCTGTGTGCATTATTGCAGACACGGACAAGTGGACGGTGCAAGTGGCCAGTAGCCAGAGAAGAATGATTGAGAATAAACTGGGAAAGGAAGTGTTGGTCTCCAGTCTTGTCTCCAACCTGCTTCATTCCACTCTTCAGCTTTATAAGCATAATTTATCTCCAAACTTTGTAAGTGTGAATGGCAATCAAGAGGGTGATGGTTTTGAAGCACCCTTTCGATTCACAGTTTAAGGAGGTGTGAGGTTCTGCCTGGTCTTTGTATCTGTAGCCACAATTTTAGTAGCCAGAACATCCTTTGGGGTAGCTGTTTGAGCTGCCCATATTAATGCCACTCTGTTATCAAAACAGTGGCCTCATTAATTCTTATTTAACATGTAACCAAAGGCTTCTGCTCAAAAGCAAGAGTCCTGCCAATGACTATCTTGCCTAGACACAGCCACAGAACAGGCAACAGGCATATGGGGTGTGTGCTGTTCTGCTGTGAGGCTGGTTTGGTTTAGATACAGTGCTGTCTTCTTCCTGACACAACTCCCTTTGCTTTCCAGTGTGTGATGCACCTGGAGGATCGGCTGCAGGAGCTCTACTTCAAAAGCAAGATGCTGTCTGAGTATCTCAAGGGCCAGATGAGAGTCCACGTGAAGGAGCTGGGCGTGGTGCTGGGGTATGGTCACAAACTCCTCCAAGCAGTGCTGCCCTGGGGGTCCTGGTGCCACATCCTCTGCCTGGGCTTATTCTGAGCCCAGCGAAATGGATTCCTAAAGGGGACTGGAACTCCTAAGTTACCCATGGCCAGGGGCTTCTCCTTAGCCATTGCTCCATCCCAAGGATCCCCCTGCCTGCCTGTCCTCCCCCTGGGCAGGAAGATGGGCTCAGCACTCCAGAGCTTAGCAGACTCCCTCCTTAGTTGGTCAGTCATCACTGAACAACATGGGGCACCTGATTCCTCCAGGCTGACTTGCCCTACGTGGCAGAAAACACACTCTGTATCATGTAAGGCACATAATACCTCTCTGTGGGTGTGGGGCACAGGCAGAGCAGCTATTTAAGGGGTGTTTATAGGAAGGCTCTGAGTATCTTTCTGTGCAGAGGAGTAGGGGGTGAGGAGGAAGGCACGTGTGGTGCTGGAGCCGGGGGAGCAGCTGCAGCTGCCACTGCCTCAGCCTGGTCCTCGGCCCCTGCACTGCGTCCCCCCACTCTGCTCCCTTTCCTGTGAGGATAGCAAGGAACTGGGTGTTTCTCCTGCCTGCATTTGTGCCCTCAGCAGTTGGCTGGCCCTGTGAGAAGCCCCCCAGCCAGGCAGGAGCTGAGGGGGTGCTGACAGCACGTGAGCAGGCACAGCTGGACGGTGTTGGGAGCCGTGTGGCAGCTGCAGAGTGTGACCCGTGGCCCAAGTGCAAAGGCTGGGGCTGGGCAGGCCCTGTGGGTGCTGACACGTGTTCAGCCCAGCAGCGTTTTGGGCTGCATTAAATGTGACTCTTGTGCTTCCTTCCAGGATTGAATCCAGCGACCTCCCTTTGCTGGCAGCTGTAGCGAGCACTCACTCCCCGTACGTTGCCCAGATCCTCCTTTAAAATGCCAGAGGCCACAGACTTTGACTTTTTGCCTCTCTGGAAACAAAGTGGAAGACAACTTGTTCTGGCTTCTTTCTGTTTGCAGCAGCAATTCAAACAAACTGCTCGTGGAGCTGCAGCACCTCCATGTATGACTGCACAGTGTGCAAACAGTTGGAGACTTCTCCTCTCCCACTCGGCCATTTAGAAAAGTAGGATAAAGGAAGGAATAAAGAAACTGAGTGAGCCCAAGATTTCAGCCACAGAAAAGTGAAGATTTTAGCAAAGCTGAAGATCTGCATTTTTTAGCAGTTTCTGCCCAATGGCTGGCTGTGACTTTTCCTGGGGAATGGAGGAAGAACTGCTCTGAGAAAGACAGGATGCCATCACCCCTTATAAACTGAAGGAGGGAGAGCAGCTGCTGCCTCCAGCCTGGCTTCAGCTGAGGAGGATCTCCTTAGGATCTGGAAGTCTCAAGCTGCAATGATTTGTAAACACCTCCTACTTTTTCATGTCATAGTCCAATTCTGGATACTTCCCAGAGGAAGAATGGGGCCTGATTCGTTTCGTAAAAGGCTTATTAATGACAGTCAGCTCCAGAATTTATTTATGATCTTTCTCCTGGGAAGAAGGAATAGCAGGGGACAGAGGGGACAGGGAGGAGGAAGGAAGAGGCCAACAGACAAACTAGCGATGGAGATTTTCTTGGCTGGATGCTGTAACCAGTATTAAATGTTTATAATGTTTAAATGTTGCTTTATACTAAGTGATACTTTTCTTCCACAACATAATCAAAATGTTCAAAACAAAAATAATCTAAAGAGAATGTTGGCTGAAATTTCCCCATGGGGTCCCCAGAATGACATGACAATTACCTCTAACTTTTTTATGATCTGTAATGTTCTTGCCACACCATATTCTTTTTACAGCAGTCAGTCAGCTATTGAAATAACAAACTAGAAATAATTGTACCAAAGCATTGGGGACAGAATGAGTAGACTATTACCCTTAATTGCTCAGGTAACTAATTGATATATTTTTTAAAACCATTCTACAAAAAACCCCACAACACTGATTACACCATAGTGTAGTAATATCCAAATTATTTTTAGACAAATATACCCTTGCTGCAGATGACTCTAATCCCTTTTCTACTCACTCGTGTAATTACCAGCAGGAAATGTTGTTTATTTTATTCTCAGCATTTCTCTTTTACTCAGCCATCACTGGTTTGTCATTGTATATACAATAGTTGTACGAGTAGCTGATGGACCCAACCTGGTGTAAGTAATGTAAATAGACAGTGGGAGGTGGATTATGTTTTCAAAGGCTCTACTACCTCAGTTTAACTGGACACTTCATTCTAGGCTTTGCTTTGCGTATTTGTCCTGGCAGCCAATTAATGTTGCTGATTTTTAGCTTCTGTTTTCATGGATTATGTTCAGTATATTGAGATTCATGGTTTATCCTCACAAGTAGGAGACACATACTCATTTGGTCTCTAAACTCTATAAAGAATTCTATAAATATGCCATTCTGTAATTATGTTTTCAATAGTACAACACGCCTGCTATTGTTGTTTGCAGAGTTATTTTAAATACAAGTCTATTTTAACCATTTGATAAACTTGAAAACAATAAGAGAGATCCCTGCCCCACCATTGTCAGTGACAGAACTCTCCTCCTTTCCTTCTCTGGGGCCAGGATTCACCCAGAGTGGTTGTTCAGTACTATTTAAACTCTGTCACTTAAAACTCTGTTCCAGGGAAGTCTGCATGGCAAACCCACCCCCCTTTCCATGTAGGACCCAGTCTACATCAGGACGTGCCCCCAGCATGAACACAGGCAGTGTCACTGGCAACTGGTGTTTAAGATCTAACACTGACTGCTGCAGGGAAGGGACTCGTGCTTAATGTGTGATCCAAGGGTTTGTTTCTCCCCTGTTTTTCAAATGTCCTTTCCTCGCCACACAATTATATTACATCTGGTTGTTGGAATGAGCACGAAACAGGGGCCCAGTTGTGTAAACACATTTCTAATGAAATATAGGACTGAGCTCAGAATATGGGTGTTTAACTCTTTGCTGGGACCCAGGAGGTAGGCAGGAGTTATGGTCCTGTGCTGGACACAGCCTGGCAGGGGTGGCCTGGCCGTGTGGGCACTGCCAGGGCTGGCAGAGAGGGGGGCTGGGGGTGCCCTCCTTCCTTGGGTGGGTTTGCCCCCTCTGGGCAGCTCCCCTAACCCTGGCACCCCCAGGACTGTGCTTACAGTGATCCTTATGGGAGAGCTGCGGCCCCTGAGCCACTCCTGGGCGAATCCTTGGGGTCTGACTCTCCAGAAAGGCCCTTTCAGCACCTGAAATTAGTATTAATGTGAGAGGAGAAGGGGGTGGCTGTTGGGTGGCACCTTCTCTGCTGTCCTCTGCCCGGTGCTGCTCATTGATGGTGCCAGTGACGTGTCCAGTCGGTCCCAGACAGAGCAGTCCCTCCCCTCGGCACCTCTCAGCAGCACTGTGGGCAAAACACAACCAAAACCCTCGTGGGAGGGGACGTTTTCCTGTGAGTTCACTTTTTTTGGGTACATGAACAATGTGGTACGTATGTCTGTTTGTTAAATAATACAAAAAGGGATTTTTACAGGCTATAGCATCGACTTTTTAAAATATACCGCGATTGTTTTATGTGAATAGAAAACTGTTTGGTTTCTTTTTTCCACTATTCCCAATCTCCATTATTAATATGTCTTAATTTTCTGGCTGAAACCTAAGTGTACTAGAAACACGAATTAGCAAATTTGGTTTTGTTGCAATTGGCAAACACTGGGCTGCTAAGAACAAAAAACTGTTTAAAAGAACAGATTTTACACCTTACATATGTTTTCCCTATTAGTTCTTAGAAATGTTTTATGACAATTTTTTGCTTTCTCTAAATTATTTAGATGGTGGTACTTGTAAAATGCTGGGTAAAATGTACATACTTGTTATCTCTTCTGTTTTTGTATATATTTCCCAAGATGTGCACTTGTATTATAATAACCATTCCCAATTTTAGGGGAAATTTGTGCAATAAATACAGTATGTCAATTTACTTCTGGTACCTTTTGTGTCCCTTTTTCATCCACATGTATAAGAGTGTGGGTGAGTGTATGAACTAGAACCATCTCGTGCTGACACGTCTCTGCTCTCCCCTGCCCATTTTGGGATGTGCTCCCTGGTACTTTGCGGTGCTGCTGCCACTTCATTTGGGGTCTCTTACGGAATTGATAGGAATTTGTGTTTCAAATAGGAATTTGTGTTTGAACTTGCTGTCCCTTCAGTTGTAGATGTCATTGGCCCCCAAAAAGCAAGATTGAGACAGGAGGGAGGTCCTGACCCTCCGTACCGATGCCTGACTTTGTGTGAGAAGAGACACAAGCAGAAAGCCGGGTCTCTGCACTGGTTTGTGTATTCATTCCTGAAGTGACCTGCAAAGCACTTTGTCACATGGGTGTTTGCAATTCCTCTCGTACAAGTCATTCTATTCGTGCCCATCTGCCTGGGCACAATCCCTTTTCTGTCTCTCTGGGCCACTGCACAGGAATTGAGCTTATTGAGGAGTCTCTGTATGGTTTTATTGAAAGTTCAAATTGTGATAACAGTGCTGCCAAGAAAAGTGAAGGGATAATGATACAACAGAGAAAAGGATTAACTAAGGAAGAGGTAACAGAGCGTACAAATGAGGCTTTAGAGCATCTCGGTTAAATCAGGTCCTGTGCTCCCAAGAAGGGGCAAAAGAACAAGCAGGAGATGGAAACCTTTGCCTGAAGCAGCTGCATCTTCTATTTCTGATAAAGGCTCTGGTGGTTTCCTGCCCTGGTAGGCACCTTCCCCAGGTGCCCTGGACACACCCAAGGTGCGGGTCTGGCACTGGGTTGGTGTCCCCAAGCCCTGTCCCTCAGTGACCAGCTGTGGGCAGGGGATGCTGCAGGTCCCACGTGCAGCACAGCCAGGCAGGAGCCTTCTAGGATTTCCACTGGCACCTGCCAAGTCCTGTCCTGGAAAAGGATGCCTGTGACCCGAGTGTTTGGTTTCATGTCTCAGAGGAATGAAAGCCCCAAGAGCCAGCTCCTGGGTGCTTAAACTGGTCCTGTAACACCACTGTGAGCAGGGATGGGTTGCTCAGACTCTTGTTCTCTGTTCCCATCCCAACCAGCACTGTCCCAAAGGGCTCAGTGCTTGGTGTGGGTGAGTCAACATAAAAGCAATTGACAGAGAATCCGTTGCCTTTTAATATTGATAATGCAGGGTTTGTTGCTGGGCTGGTGTTCCTGTGGTCCCACAGCAGTGCTGGAGGTGTGGGGAGGGCGGCTCCAGCAGAACGTGCAGCCAGAGATGCTCATTTCATCTGGGAGCAGGTGAGGCCATGCCATGGGACACGGGCTGTGCACTGTGCACGGCCAGAGCTCCTGCAGGGCTCCTCGGGGCAGGGTGCACCTGACAGGGCAGAGAACGTGGTGTCACCGGAGTCGATGGTCATGAGGAGCCCTCCTGACGGGGTGGCGAGGGTAGCTGCAGTCATGTGTCTGCGTGGGTGTTCGGTGGCGATGATGTGAGCAGGAAATCCAGCAGTATCATCACTGCAGCATCCAGAAAACGCTGATGTTAATGCCCAGAATTGATTTCCTTTTTAACTCTCCAGCTACACTGGGACATAGCACTTGCTAGCCAGTATTTTTTATGTATTGTTACTTCTTTTCTGTAATTCATTTTCCTGAAATGAAGGCCAAAGGTAATTTAACTTTGCTGAGGCAAAGGCAGGGAGGAAGCCACAAGCACCCGAGTGCCTCAGTGTCTCTCATCCCTTGTGTGATCCCCAGGGCTCTGCAGAAGAGGGGATGATTATTTTCCCTGTGGTTTAGTGCAGAGTAACCACAGGAGGAGTTCTGGATCCAGGGGTGGGAAGCAGCTTGCTGTGTTGGCTGCACAAAAGCAAAGAGCTCCTAAGAGCTCTCTGCTGAGCTGCTGGTGCTTTCTTCTCCCTTAAACATTTATTGTTAAAAAGTATTGGCCTCGTAGAGGTAAAAACGAGCAGAGAGCCTGGAGAGAGACGTGTCTGAGTGTGCTGCAAGGCAGGTCTGTGTTTATGTGCTGCAGTGTTCACATTCTGTTCCAGCCATCCCTCGTTTGTTCCGTGGGACAGGAGCAGTCTCAGCTCCACACACAGCCCTCCTGCCTTCCCCTGCACAATAACATCATCCTTGCTGTTGCTACAGGCAAATCTAAATACACCAGTGCTGGGGCTTTGGAAAGGGTTGCTGTGCTGGCTGGAGATGCAGCTTTACTGGAATCAGGGCTTTTCTGCATTGACAGTGGAAGAACCACAAGTTCAAATCCTGAGAGATCTGTCCAGGCCTTTGGAGCAGACTGAGATTCCCCAAAATCAGAGGCTTTGCTTCGAGAGCCCTCTGGCAGAGGGGCCGGGAGGTGAAGGGGCTGTGCCCAGAGTGGCCTTCCCAAGGGCTGGTTCATTCTCCCCTTGCTGGGGGTCAGTGGGAAGGAGGAGGCACTGCAGGACAGCTCAGCACTGAGGTGCAGGGGTGAGGGCACAGACAGTGCCAGCATGGAGCATCCCCTGGCGCTGTGTGTGCCCACGGGGACCCGGCTGAGGAGCTGGCACGAGGGGTGCTGTGGCTCTCCATCCCCAGGGAGCTCTGCTGGGCAGTGTCCTGAGCCCCAGCAGGGCCTGCTGCCCATCCTGCAGGGCTGGACATGTGGTGTGGCCTCTGGCAATGAACAGCCTCACGTGGACTGTCACCCCCCTGTCACCCACTCGGGTCTTGCTCGGGCCCTTTGCTCTCTGGCTCGTCTCCTCCTGGAAGCATAGTAGCAGCAGGAGGCAGCTCCCATGTTACTCCCATGACTTTGTTTGTTTTCATTACCAAAAATATTTGTACAGCGGCAGAATTTGGTTTCTAATCCTCTGTGTGTTCCAGCTGTTTGTTCCCAGCTGGAGCTGAAGACATCTGCTCCGAGGGTGGGGATCCCTGGGGAGCTCCTGCCTTCAGCTGTGCCCCCCAGAACCAGCTGTGCCCCCCAGAACCAGCTGTACCCCCCAGAACCAGCTGTGCCCCCCAGAACCAGCTGTGCCCCCCAGAACCAGCTGTGGCCCCCAGAACCAGCTGTGCTCCCCAGAACCAGCTGTGCCCCTCAGAACCAGCTGTGCCCCTCAGAACCAGCTGTGCTCCCCAGAACCAGCTGTACCCCCCAGAACCAGCTGTGCCAGGGCACGGAGAGCTCGCAGTGCCACCACGGGCAGCCACAGCACAGAGGAGGAAGGTGCAGAAGGAAGGCAGGGGACAGTGAGTGGCTGGTCCTGTGTTTGGGATGTCAGAGCTCGGGAGAGGCTGCCTGGGGCCCAGCAGGAGTGGTTTGTGGTGAGGCACCTGGCAGCACCTCCTGCACAGCCCCCTCTGCCCCAAGCTCGTGTGTCCCGTGTGAGCTCAGGGGACATCGTGGGGACATCGATGGTGAACATCAGCACTGGGCACTTCCCCTGCCCAGTACCTGTTGCTCAAAGCCTCTGTGGGTTGAGCAATGCCCTGGGTGGCCCTGGCAGCTCTGTGGGCAGGGTGGCTCCATCCAGCCCATGGGCACCCCAGGCTCGCCCTGCTCGGGGCTGAACAACCAGCCCGGGGGTTTGTGGGGCGAGCCCGGCCATGTGGCTCCGTCCTGCCACAGACACCCTGATGTCTGTGCCACCAGAACCACAGACACCCGCTGTGGTGCCAGGCCAGGTGTCCCTGGTGTCCCCAGAGAGCAGGCAGCACCAGCCAGGTGCCAAGGGCCAAGTGCCACCCGCCCTGGTGCCCCGGGCATGGCCACACAGCACCAGTGGGGCTTGGGCCACCAGGGCTCATGGCAACACCCCAAGGGGACCCGGCTTTGGGCCCGAGGCTGGCCCTGGGTTTCCAAAGCAGCACAGAGATGAGCAGATGCCTCTTCCTTGGGACAAGCTGCTCTGCCAGAGCCCCGGGCTGGGAGAGGAGCCCCAGTCCGAGTGCTGGTGGTGGGTCCTGGGATCATCCCCCTCTCTCTGCATCAACACCTCTGTGCTCTTTGTTTGCTCTTGTCTTCCTTAAACATCCCAACCCGGTTCCTTTGGTACCAGTTTTTCTGCAGACAGAGCTTCTCAGAGAGGACATTATAAACCAAGAAAAATCTTCAACTTTTATTATCTCAGGGTGGAGGTGGCAGGAGGGAAATGCCCTGCTCTGGCTCATCTTTTTCCCACTACAAAATCAGAACCTTGTATGAAGGAGAAGGAGCCACTTTTGGGTCACTGGGGAGCCCTGCAGGGCCGCTGGTTTTTAGCCCATAAAGACTTTGTTTAATGCTGCTATTTTTTTGGTTTGAAGGTTTCATCTACCCCATGCTTTCTAAACCACTGAGAGAGAGGAGCTCTCTCCAAGCACCGTGCCCTTGGCTGCTCCCCTTGTTCAGGTGCTACCACTGTAAACAGAGTGTCTTTAATCTGGGATTTGTTTTGCCTTCCCTGTTAACTCCTCAGCATGAGTTTTGGTGGCACTGCTAGGACAGACATAGCTTTCTTTTTAAGGAAAAGCACCAAGGAGGAAGAGGGAGCCATGCAGGTCACGTGCAGCTCTGCTGTGCTGGAGCAATTGTGACCAGCTCTGCTCTCATCATCATTTCCTTCTTGAGCTCTGGGACACAGGAACGTGTCACATCACTGGGGCCGGGTGGGAGAGCTGAAGGTGGAGTTTGTCCCAGCCTGTAAATGCAAAACAAATGTTTTTCTTAAGTGGTGTTGAGAATGAAAGTGGTGTTTCCTATGGAAGTGCACGTAGCCAGGCTGAGGAAGAGGGGTGAGAGCATTTCCTTGAGAAATGAGCTTCTGATTTCCCAAAGACTTGTGAATCTAGTTTTCTTGGGTAATTGAAAAAATTCTAGAATGTTTCCAGTGATGCCACCAGAAGAAAAGTGGTTTATAAACAGCCCAGAGGCAGCACAGAGCACAGCAGTGAGAGGACCTGGAGGCACAGCCCAAGCCTGTGCAGGGCTGACCACAGCAAGACCCTTGGTTGGCTCCTGGTGCTGACACTGGGCCACTGGTGGGACCTCTCCTGAGCAAACCCCCTTGCCTGGGGGCTCTGGGGTGGGCACTGCAAAAGGTCACCATGCTACAAAGCTGTTCCTCAACAGTGACTTTAGGGTAGAGGGTACAAAGGGCTTGATTTTCCTGCCAGGGATGCTTTTCACTTAGGGGAACTTTAATATGCTTGCAAAACTACATTCAGCAATTCTTCTATAATTACTTCAAAATTACAGCCATGAGCAATTATAGTTTTCAATGGCTTAGTGAGTGCACTGAATCCTAAGAAATTAACTACCACATTTTCAAGGAGTAGATTTATTAATAGCAGCTGTAACTAGAAATCTTTTCTGATTTTGATCACTACCAAAAGGGATGGAAAAATAAGGGCTCCTGTTTGCATGTATTAACAATAGGACTGATAAAATTTGCAGGAGATATTCTGGGCGAACAAGAAAATTACAGCTTTGCTGCTTGTGCTGCAATAATTAATGATCGTGCATTTCATTCTCCAAAGCTGTTTTTCTTGTACAGTTCAACTAAAGGTCTTGATCTCTGTCATTTCACATGACATTGTTCTGAGGCTGGTCAGGCTGTAAAAGCCATCAGCCTGGAGGGAATTTATTTTTCAAAATACAGCTTAAATCTCCAAACTATTTCTTAAATTATAGGTTAGTGAAAAGCAGGCTCTTCCCATGGAAACAGATACATTTTTTTTTCAGAACTGTAGTCTTGAACTGATTTGGAATTAAAATCAAGGGCTCTGTCCTGGGCTGGTGAGAACCCCTGTGGCTCCTGGCAATGGCAGCTCTTCACAGCTGTGAATTCAGACACCCATTTTTAGGGGGAAAATAATCCTTAACCTAAATACAACCCCTCAGATATGTTGTAGCTGACGGCTGCATGCTCTGTTTGTTCCCAGGCTGGCTGGGAAGCTGCTGACCCTGCTGGATCCCAGGTTCCCGTGGCAGCTCATCCTTCCAGGGAGGAATCGCTGGCTCCCTGGAGCCCACGCAGGGTTTGTCCAGTGCAAGTCACCAGTCTCAGAAACACGAGGTGAGTTCCTTTTTCAGGATGGTACAGCAGAGGCAGGTTTGGAGAAAATGTTCCATCAGCCGTGTCTGTCCTCTGCCCTCATCACTTACAGGCAAAGCATGAGAGCTCATTAGGCGTTTCTAATTAATTTGTGATTCGGCTGTTTCCTGCTCAGGCTGTCAACCAAAGAGGCAGCTGAGCAGCATTGCTGGAGCATGTGGTGGTCTCATTATCTCAGTGAAGGAAACACTTTCCCCAACAGAACCCTCACCCCTTCCTTGCCCACAGTGTTCAAACTAAATGGTTTTAAACTAAAAGAGGGTCACTTTAGGTGAGATATAAAGAAGTTTTCTACCATGAGGGTGGGCAGGTCCTGGCACAGGGTGCCCCATCCCTGGAAGGGTCCAAGGCCAGGTTGGACGGGGCTTGGAGCAACCTGGGGCAGTGGAAGGTGTCCCTGCCCATGGCAGGGGTGGGACTGGATGATCTTTAAGGTCCCTTCCACCCCAAACCATCCTGTGATTCTGTGATTCCACGTGTAGCTAACAGCCTTGTCTGCTGGACCACTGCTGCTGTGGGCTGTGGAACAGCCACTGCACCTCAGGTTTGGGGGCCCCTGACACCTGCCCCCACTCACAGTCTCGCCAGACCCCAGGAGATGCCTTAACTGGTGATTCCCATCCTTTACTGGTGAATCCCAGGCTTCTGCTGTCCCTGCTCTCTTAACTTCTTATTGCAATACCCTGCTTGCCATTTTTGATTGCAGATTCTCTACCATGTGTGTGCACATCCTTCTCTAGACCACAGCTGGAAAGAACTGTGGGCTGGTTCCTGCTACCTCAAGCTCTTCTTAACAGCAAACCTACAAAGTGTTCCCATTTCTCTTGGTGCCTTTAAAAGTGCAGCATTTTTGTAACATCCCCCTAAAGACAGGCCCAATGATAGTTCACAACATGTCATCTGCAGCTATTAAAAATGATATTTCCTTGACAAGACTGTTCTTGATGTCAAGCTGTTTCTGGAAGTCACTGTGCTTCCTACGGGCCAGGCAGGTCACTGCAGGAATTTCATCATGTTCCCCTTTTAAATGGAAATTGTGAATACATTTCCAGACACAGCTCTGCCAGTACCCCAGCAGCAGCCTCTGTCACCTCTTCAGTGTTTTGGACTGAGAGATACTTGTGTCTCAGCTTTCACCTAGGTGGAATGAAATCCCCAAAAAATCTACAGAAACTCTGTCTGCCTCAGTGTCATCACTGCTGTCCTACCTCATAAATATTTTCCCGATTGTTACATTCACAGTGTCGCAGTAAGAGAGCAAAAAGCCACCAGTCCATTCTCTCTCAGAGCAGGAGAATCACTTCCATGTGCGTAAGCAATCGCAGGTAAGTGGTATTTGTGTACTTGGGTGGCATCTGGTTTGTTGGGCGGAGCACTGAGCCACACCCTCGATAACTTGCATCACCCTGTGATTCATGCAATCATCTGACCTTCATCTAACTGCTGCTCTGCTCTTATTTCCTTTGCTCCCTACAAGTTACAGTAAAGGAAATTCTTCCTGTGCTTCATACACAATGCTTCCTTTCATGCAGGGAATGGTTGTGTGTTTAGCATTTATAGAAGCAGCCAGTAGAAGCATCTCCTGGAAAAGCAGAGGATGGAGCAGCCCCTCCCTCTCCCTGACATTTATCCCCCCATAGACCACACACACCACAGGAGCTGCTCTAGTGGGACAAGCCCCCTGTCCTGGGTGAAATCCCAGCCCCTGGGGGTGGGATGACGGGGTTTGCAGTGAGGGTCCCTGCCTGTTTGGTGTATGGGAAAGGGAGCAGGTCTTCCAAGAGGGGTCAAACTCTGCTGGCTCTGGCTGGGGCTGCACCTTCAGGTCCTGCCCTGCCCAGCGAGGCCATTCCTCTGCGTCCACACTCGTGTCCCTGCCTGCAGCTGAGCAGTCTCCCCCATGTCTCAGCTCTCTGATGCATGGAGGTAAAAGGGAGTCTGGTGATGTCTCAGCAGGAGCATCTCAGCTGTCCACTGCAGGAGAGCTTCTGGCTGGTGGGAAGAGGCTTTGGAACACTGCTGGGAATTGATATCCCCTGACACTGAATTACCGCGTGACGTACCAAGGGCAGGGGCTCTAGAAGGAAGGGAGGAAAACCACACTGAGTGGAAGAAGAGTCATCTGCAGATCTTTTCAAAGTTAAAAATAGTCAGGATTTTGTCTGCAGAAGACAGTTTGTTCTGTTATGCTGCTGGCATCATGTGAGCAGGCCGTACGCTTCTGCATTTGGAGACTAAAACTGACATGCTGAAAACAGGAACTTTCTGGATATTCCACATGCCTGAGATTTAATGGTTTCAGTGAGTTTCCTGATATCATCTCATCCATATGGTTGTGCTTGGGTGGGGGAACTAAACATCTCATTAGCTCTGTTGGGTCATTAAAAGCCGGAGAAGACATCACAAGGAATAATAAGGATGTATGACATCCTGCGAAGACAGATGATAAAAGCAGCCGCCTCTGCCACTGAGCACTTTGAGGCGAGGGGACCCAGTTTGACAGTGTGGAGGAGCTGAGAGCTTGGGAACTCATGTCAACAGGAGCTGTTTATCCTCTCTCCATCACAAAAATCAGAGCGACAGCATCGAAATGTGACTGAAACGAGAGGATGCTACAGGGAATTCTGGCCTACATAACTTTGCAATGAGTTCACCGAGCATTCCTGGCTCCCGGGCCCCGACTGAGTGTAAACTGTGCAAGGTTTCTTCATAATCAAATTACAGTTTACACACACACACAAAAACACAAACACACAGACCCGTACCTTCCTACAAATGCGCAAATTCTCTGCAAACATGGAAAGCTGATGTGATGCTGCTGATCTGTCGCTCTGTCTCAGCTGCAATAGCAAAGCTCGTGGCTGCAAAGCACCCTGCCACCAGCAGCAGGAGAACGGTAAGAAATGCAAGCCTTCCCCTGCCTTGGTCTCAGTTCAGATGCTGTAATAGTTCTCAGAGGATTTCACAAATAAGTAGCATGTACTTGATTGCATAAAGCAGCGAAATCGTGTCTCAGGCATTTATTCCCAATTTCTTAATCTAGATGATTGCCAGTTAAGAAAAAGTCTAGACCGTTGGCCTGTTCTTTGGCAGAAGAGAAGTTGTTTATTATTTTTCCACATGCTCGGAGAATTACTCCATTTACTTAAAAAGGGGGAGGACTGAAATCCTATTTACTCTAATCTTTATCATATTTAAACTGGCTGCTCTCTGTAGGCATGTCCCTTTCTTTTACCAGCTCGGTGTTGTTGGCCAAAGTGTTGTCCACTGACAAATGCCACAGATGCACAGAATGGTCACATTGAGTTATGCAAGTGTTTGGCTTTTTGCCTCTGAAAATAGCTGCTCAGTAGAAAAATACAAATCCCATTGCATGTTCTCTCTGGGTTATAACAGGTCACAGACACAAAATCCCTGCTGTTTGTGAAATCTTCTTGCAGCTTATAGTTGTACAACTCTGAATGACCCCAAAAAATTAATGAAAGAGACATTAAATGTTTGGAATAGGATATGTTAAATTGGTAAGTGATGCCAGATTACTGGTACAGAGTTTTCCATGGTAAGAGTGTTCTTTCTTGTTATTATTTCTAAGACTTCATCTTTATCTGTGCCCAGCCCGTTCTTTTACCCACCCTCCACTTTCTAATGGTTTTTGGCATGAGGTTTCCTAAGGCAAAAGGAGAAAATCTTTCAGCTGAGGCTGTAACCTGATTATAGGAACAAAGAACATGCAAATGGGGAGTCAGCAGGCTCCAGATCACCTCCTGTCAGGGCAGGTTTTCCCCTGCCACCCCCATCTCTGATTTTTTTCAGGCTGGAGCGTGGACATCTGTACACTGTTGCTGGATACCTCCAATATCTAGACAGGTCCATATGCTCTTTTGAGTTTTGCCAACAAAGTGCTGGGGCTGGAATCAAATATCTGTAGGTTGTGTGTAGTAAAAATAAAACGGCAGCAGGCAGACAAAAAATTTGATAAATGAGGCTGTTCCAGACAGAGCTGTTCCTTTGTAGAGTGTGTATCTGTTTGGGGCAAGAACTCGTGGCTTCGAGCAAACCAGCTGGTCTTTAGATGCTATTTTATAACAATTTTGAATGTCTTTGTCAGTTCTCCTGTTTCACCAGGCTCTGTTGACAATGTTGTACACTACACCATGCCTGGGGCAGGTTGGACGCTCCAGTGACTTGGCAGGAATCCTTTCTGTCCTCATCCCACTCACTCCCGTGGGTCAGGGGTTGGTAATCGCAGCAGGGTGGTGGCAGGCCCTGCACAGACCCTTTCAAGTCACTTGGCAGTGACAGGGGACAGGAATGTCCTTCTTCATACCTGTCTTTTCCCATCTGGACAAGGAGGGGGAATGAGGAAGATGGGAACATACATGTCAGTGTCACGGGACAGCCAGTGCTCTTTCGACACAAACAGCTTTCACTGTCCTCGCTGGCAGCTTCAGAGAGGCCATATCAATGCCTGTCTTTGTGCTCATAGAAGACTTAGTAAATGAACAGCAAATAACCCAGTTGGCTGCTTCCTTCTGCAGATTGACTCGGGAACTAGGATTCCAGGGCGTGACTGGCCAAGGATTACCTGACACCACGGTCAGGGTGAGATGTTCCCAACACACTGTGCATCCTCGAGCGTGACATTTTTGTTATTTCAGATTTTCCACATGCCCTCCATGAAGCCTTTCCCCTGGACACCCCTAAGCTGCCCTCAGTTGAGGGATGTGCCCTTCAGGTGGGAGCTAAGATGTAGGAAATCCTGACTCTCTCCAGCCGAGCCATGGCTCAGGCTGCTCCAGGGAGCAGCTGGGGCTTGTCATTCCCTCTCTCTTCATGTTAATGTAATCCTAAAACCTTTCAATATTAAGCTGTCTTCTCAATCCATTCACACCAGCACTCAGCACATTAGAGACGTCACAGACGTGTGACAGGGAACAGGAAAGGCAAGGAAAGTCACCGCTGAAGGTAAAATGTAAGTAGAGAAAGTGTTGCTTTCCCAATTAAAAAGGTGTCAGGCTCCCTGTTTGTTTCAGTGTTGTTGATAAAGGCTGGAAAGTGTTTGACTGTCACAGGGAGCTCTGCAATTGCTTATGTACACGTGGCTTTTACCCTGCAGGAAGAATCTGCAGGTGGAAGGAAAGCCAAGCTAGTCTTGAGTTAAGGAGAATAAAGATGGGGTTTTAGTTTTAAAAATGTTATTATGATACAGCAGAAAGATAGAGATCTCTCTCACATTTCTGGTGCTTCTTTTCTACCTTTTACCATTATCCTTTGCACTGAAGCTCTGGGAAGATTCAGAGTGGGGAATTTTGCCTCAGAAGGAGGAGAATTAGCAATACAATGCAAAATAACCCCTTCATTTTTGGTTTTGATTTTGCAAAAATAGTTTTGTATTTCACATTTAATTTCAGAAATGGAAATTTTGAGCTGCAAAATGCTGTTTTAGCCAGGAGATCCATGTTCTTATGTGGCTGCCTGAGCAGTGTTGTGCCATTTGCAAAAATGGAACTTTCCTGCAAAAGGTGAACTTCCTCAATATTCCTCCTGATGCCTTTGCCTCCTTGATTTCACAGACTTTTACTGAACCGTCACAAACATGTTCCGCTCAGGAAGTTCATCATCAGAATAAGCATATATAGTAAAACCATCTGAAGAGGTTCTTCCCATTGGGAATCCCAGAATATTTTGTTTTCCTCTAGTCAGGCAGAGAATTACTTTGTGTATCTTCCTTGCGGTGTGTTAACCACATACTTAGCTAGTAGTTGTTGCCAATGAAGTGCATGAATCTCCACAGGGATTTTTTTTTCCAAAGCTAAGAAATCTAAACCAACAGCCTTACAGCCAGACTGGAGAACGAGAGGAAGGAAATTGCCAGGCCCTAATAAAACTCGCAGGACAAGAAATACATGGAACACGAAAAAATACAAGTTAAAAATATTTCAGAGCATGTTGATTATGAATCTTTCCTGGTAAGAGAGGTGAGGAAGTTGAGTTTTACCCTGAGGAATCTGGGATGTGCACATGGTGGTAAAAGGCGTGAGATTAAAAGGCATCTTTGGGAGTGTCAGTGAACCAGAACAATTGAGGGAACACACTGGGAGGAGGAGATGTACTCTTTAACTCAGCTGGTCTGCCCAAATTCATGCATGTTTGAAGCAGAAACACTGAACCTCCTGAGACTGAAAGTCACCATGTTAATAGCAAAGCACCTTTGATTCTTATATGGAAGTGTACAGATACTGTTAGTTTCCAATAAAAAAATTATGTAATAACTAATGACGCTTTATTTGGGCACAGTGATACAATCCAGACAAAGGGGAAGCAAATTTCCCATCAGCACGGACAATCGACATCCTGCTTGGCCACATCCTTTAATCCCAGCCCCGAAATTACTCACTTATGAAAGCCTCTTAATTGTGTTTAACTACCTTGGCTTTACCACTGGGAGACATTGGCAGTAACACCAGTAAGCACTTGGGATCATGACACTCGTTTCCATTGTTCTCCAGATATTTGGGAAAATAAACCCGACAGCTCAAATAGCCCCTGGAATAATTGCAGCTATTAGAGCCATTACCTTCCCAAATTCTGGTATTTTTGGAGTGAGGAAAGTCTTGTTTCACGGGTCAGTTGAGCCAAGCAGTTAAATTGGACTGGCAGCTTTGATTCCTTTGGAACACCTCTGGCTCCCTTGCTGCTCTGTGCCTGTAGGCAGGTGGACAATAAATAAGAGAATTTGTGTGCAGAAGTAAAAGGAATTTTTAGGCTACTAACTTTATTCTGATATTGAGTGTCCACTTCTGTGTTATGTTCATTTCAGGAATGCTGAACAGCTGGAATAGGTGGTCAAATGAGTTCCCTGCTAAAAACCAAGAATAGGGCTTAAGTTTTTACAGATCCATGAGAACTGTGACAGCACACATTTCAGCAAAATCTGGGGTTTTTTCCTAGTATTTATTTTTTTCCAGCCACCTGTACCTGGGGAGTATTGACTCGTCTTTTACACTATCTTTAAATATAAACTGAGCTGGTAAATTACTTGATTTGTTTTCACATCTCTTGTTAACAAAAAAACCCAAACAAACAAATAATCTCCTAATAAAGAAGGATTCATGCTTCAGTTCTTTTCTTCCTGCTTCTCCTCAGTTATTCAGGAGAACTTTTTATCTCCATCTTTTCCACTTGGTTTCCTGGCAGGGAATCTCTGAAGATTCCCACACCGGTGGAAATAATATTTCATGTACTAAAGTTGAAAAAGGAGAATGTGTTCTGCCAAATACCTAGTACAAACTTCTGACCTCTGGAATGACAATAGACGCGATATTTGGAAATGTAACTTTTACTACAGAAGTTCAAAATGAAGAAAAAAGGGAAGACGGGAAGGGAAGGGAAGGGAAGGGAAGGGAAGGGAGATGATTTTTGATGGACTTTATGGGCCTGTCACTTTGGGGAGCATCTCACGCTCTGTATCACAGCTGTGATGCTTGGAGGAATTGCATTTAAAATCCAGGCTGTCCCTCCCAGGGCACCCAGCACAATACAGCCTTGTCTGTTTTCAAGACGCTAGAAATATTATTATAAAACAACTTGGAACGGGCAATAAAGTCCTTGAGCACAACAAAGACGATTGTGCCATAAAGGGCAAGCGGTGAAGAGAATGGGGAAGGGACGGCTGGAGACGGGGGAAACAAAAACACTCTTGTTTATTAGGAAGAGGGGGCAAAAAACCCAGGACAAACACAAGTTGTGTTCCTGCGCAGCTTTGATCTCCTAAATGTACAGAACCGTGTTCGGGAGGGAAGGAAGGAAGGAGGGAGGGAAGGAGCCCTTCCATCCGAGGCGGCCCCGCCGTGTCCTGAGGGCCGCGGGGCTGGCAGGCCCTGTGCCCCTCGGGGTGTGTGGTATAAACCCTGTCCTGAGCACAGGCAGCTGCCGGCCGCGGGCGGGGACGGGGCAGCTCGGCCGGCCATTCGGAGCCCTGAGGGGGCCGTGAGGGCGGGGGAGCCCGGCCCGGGGCGGCGCGGCCCGGCTGGGCTGGGGGCGCCGCCAGAGCAGGCACGGCTTTATTGCGGGCGCACACTGGTGCAGAACACGCTTTATTTCGGGCGTACAGTAACACAGAACACGCTTTATTGCGAGCGCACACTGGTGCAGAACACGCTTTATTGCGAGCGCACACTGGTGCCGAACACGCTTTATTTCGGGCGCACAGTAGCACAGAACACGCTTTATCCCGGCCCGACACCCACACACATCCCCTCACACCCGCGCGGCGCTCGGGCCGAGCCGCCCCCTCCCCTCAGGCGCGTGCGCGGCGCGCGGGCCCCGCCCAACCCTCGCGAGCCTTCGCCGCGCGCCGGCCCCGCCCCCTCCCGCCCCGCGGGGCGGAGCTCCCACCGGCCCCGCCCCCGGCCCCAGCGCTGATTCTCTGGTTGAAGCGCCCGCGCTCGCGCGTTTCCGGGCCGGGGGGTGCGCGCCCGCTGAGCGGGGCGGGCGGCACCGGCGAGCACCGGCGGGCACCGGCGGGCCGGAGCGGGGCGCGGGCTCCTCCCCGCCCGCGGGGGCTGCTCTCGGCACCTTCCCTTCCGTCCGCTCGCCGCGGAACCCCCGGCCGCCCATCCCGCCCGCCCGCGCGGCTTTGTGCGGGGCGGGGGCGGAGCGGCGCGGGCGGAGCGGCGCGCGGGGAGTCCCGCTC